>JAYKAV010002928.1:57990-184462 GCA_035582835.1 Phoebastria nigripes | reverse complement strand
GCCGCACCGGAGCCGCGGGGGCGGGGTCCCGGCGGCCCCGCACGGGCAGGGCGGCCCAGGGCCTTCTGCTGAGGCCGGGGAGGAGGGAGGGGGTCTCGGCACCGCCGCGCCTCCCGGCGGGCCCCGGGGAGAGGGGGCTGGGCGCCCCGCCTGCACCCTCCTGGGGCGGCCGGGCCCTCTGCTCGCCGCTGCCTCTCTGCCTGCGGAGGGTGGGGGAAAGATGTCTCCCGTGCTGCTGCCGCCTGACCTCTAGGAGTGGTTTCCACTTTGAACCAGGTTTGGAGGGGGAGGTGAGATCCTCCACCCAGCGGAGAACAAAGTAAAGCCTCTGGCCCCCGGTATTGCTGCCCTGGACTCGGGAGGAAGGAGACTCTGCTAAATTCCTGAGAGAAAGAGAGATATACACTTTTATGCAATAGAAATATTTCTTACCCAACAAAATGGAAGAGGGTAATGGAGGTGTCTTCCTTTGATCTTTCAAACCTGCAGAGAGTTTTAAGGAAAGAGTGTGGGGGAGGGACTGGAGCCTGATCCCAACCCAAATGGAGCATTGTTGGGCCTGTAAACTTGCATCTAATACTGCTTTATGTAGCCTAGGGAGAGAAGATAAATGAAGGCTTTTATCTGTCGCTACTGCCCACTCATCCTACGCCAAAGGGTGAATCTTATTTCCTTAGTTGCCTCTTTTAGAAAGAAGACTTGAGATCACAGCCGCCATCATAGCCCTTATGTAGTCTTAGTGGAAAGCAGGAGAAAGTTGCTAGTGCTTGCAAGCTTGTTGCAGTTCCAGTGATTTGTACTTCTGTGTGCTTCTGCAGGAGGACGAAGATGGTAGCCAAGGCGATACATACCATTTTTTCTTTGGGGGCCAGGAGTGGGTACTTCGGTATGTGTCCATGTTTCTTCTGAAGAAATGGAAGGAGGGGAGCCTGCATTCATCCTCCCGTGTCTAAATTTTTGCCTTCCATTGATGATCCCCTTTTGTCCAGCCCTCCTGAAACCCGAACTGACAGGTCTTACCTGAATAAAAAAGTGGTTGAACTGATGCAGACCCACATTTGCACTTTGCTCGTGGCCACCTAACCCAAGTTAAAAATTGTGTTAACAGCAGGACATTTAACTAAACTAAAAATCTAATGATCAGGCAGATGAGCGCTTGCGTGTGAACGTTCCTTGCGTGATTGGTATCCTGAACGTATGATGATAGGGGATTACGTGTTCAAGTACGTACCTGTTTCGGGGAGCTGGAAGACCTGCTGTAGATAGAATAGGATGCAAGTAATTTATGAGTTTCTGCTCTCTAGGGTGTCTTTTATGTCACATTTTAATGTATCTTTGAAGATACAAAGCAGTAGTTACAGAACCTGGAAAATGATGGGAAATGGGCTGTATCAGGGTGTTTGTGGCTCTTTACAAGATGAGCAGAGTTCTGCTTTGAAAGCTTATCCCTTTTGAACCCGCCCCATTATTTAAAGGATGTGAAGATTGAACAGCTAAGGTGTTTACGAAGCAGCACTCTATTGGTCTTTTGACTAATAGCAAGTATTAAGAAAGACAGCCTATTATAAATAATGTGTCTGGGAGGTTGGCATTGAGGTCAAAAAAATAAAGGTTCCCAAACAGCTGTTAAAGTAAAATTACTCATTTGAAAAACCTGGGAAAAGCTTTCTTATTTAAAATATATAATAATAAAAAAAAAAAGTTGGAATTAAAACACTTGGAGATTTCCAGAACACATGTAGAGGAGTTGGGTTAATCTCAAAGCTGAAATTGCCTGGGGAATTCTTCTGTCTTGTGTTTCTGGTTGTGGAGAATAACCTGGGTAAGAAGCATGAGTGGGAAGGATGTGCCTCACATCTGTGCTGCCTTGTGAGACTACGGGGTATGGCTGGGAGGACCAAGAGTGAATTTTTTTCAATTTTTTTTTCTTCTGTATGTATGAGAACTAAAGAAGCACCTGTTGTCAGTGTTATTTTTTGTTGGTTGGTTTGTTTTGTTTTGTTTTGTTTTTTTGAACAAAGAAGGCAGTTAAACTCCTGGGATGGAACACTGCAATTCTTGAACAGCACTGCTTTGAAAACCCAGTGACTGTTTGGACTGTGGTCTTGTGCCATGAGTCACTGATTTGGGTGCATGCCTTCAGCTATTACCAGTGAGTGGAATTAGTGAGAACTACAAGGGAGAATTAAAATAAATAAAGTAAGCATTTACCATGCTGCCTTGATCTGTACTCTTTTCTCTACTTCTGAAGTCATAAAGATAATGGTACAATATTCCGTAGGCTCTGCTGTGTGTCTGCAGTGGTATTTAGGTTTTGTATCCTTGTATTAGTCTGAGTTTAATATGTTAAAATAATTGGATTAGTCAAAATGGCAAATTAGGTAGAAAAGAAAATCATCAGGGAAGCACAGGATGAAGAGTGTAATGAAGTATTTATCTAGAGAATGAAAAAAGCAATATATTTTAGCTTAACTTTTTTGAAAATATATTGCATTTCTTACATCAGATCTTCAAGTACTTTACAGTGGGAGTACTGTCCCCATTTTACAGGTGAAGAGTGTGTGCTGCGTTTATCCTGCCTTGCAGAACTGGGAGAAAAATCAAAGCTTTCTGGTTTCCTGGCTCGGTGCCCGCTCATGGTAGTCACCAGGCTGCTGGTTGGGAAACCAGGGACTGAAGTGCATCCTGTACAAATGAGTTGTATCAGGTCTGCAAGGTGAAATTTAAATGCAACTGTATAGAATATTTTCTAGAATTACCAGTTAAAATTATCACATGCAAATAGAAACAATTGCAAGCTGAAGCACGCCTTTGGGCATGGAAGGACGAGGCCAGGAGGCTTTRTGCTATTTCTGTGTAAAGCAGAGGGGAAGCCATGGTTGTCCCAGGCATTTGGAGAAACTTTTGCCACTGGTTCCAGTCTGAGAGATGAGGTGGTTTTGACCGTGGTGTAAATAGTTGCTTGGTTGCCTTCTAAGCTTGATCGGGGTTTGGACACAGCCTGCAACTTGTTTAGGGTGAGATTTTAGTGTAATTTTAAGTATGTTACTACCACTCCTTGTGAATTTTGCTGGCACTTAAAGTGGTGCCAAAGGCATGAGTATTAAACAGCCTCCTCCGTGCTAGTTGTGAAGCCTGTAGGTCAAGGTGAAGGCGTGCTGGCAGGGTGGTGATTAATAGTGCATGTATGTGAAGTCCATAGGGTCCTTGGTGGTTGAGGGCTTCTGGCCACAGAGCGCCCAGGTTCTTATCAAAAACTGTTGTGGTGGAAAACTGGGCTGTAGAAATAGAGAGTTGAAGCAAGTGATAAATATGGCAGCGTTAGCACTCGCAGGATCGTGCGGTTTGCTGATCTGTTGTAAATCAAGTAGGAGAAGCCAGCTGTGCCAACAAAAGTACCAGAGGATCTTGGAGCTCAGTTCAGTAAGTGGCTTTTGGTGGGGAGTGTATCAGTGTAGCAAGTCTCTTGTGTTCTGTAATTCAGGGGTTTGGAGGCCTTCAATGGCAACTGGAGCTCGCCCACCCCTTGGCTGTGGAGTCAACTCGGCTCTCAGCTTCACTCTCCAGAGCAGGCTGCCTGCCTCCACCAGCTTGCCTTACTTAAGCCTGTACCTATTGCATAAGTCTCTGGGGATATTTACATAAAGCATAATTAAAAATCAGACATAACCTACCTCCTACAATGAGTAGAATTAATAGTCAAATGGCATGCACTCCAGATCAGTTCAGTACTTGGGAGATTTTGTCTGGGACTTAATAATTTTTTTTAAATTTTTTTTTCACAAATCTGAGGTCTCTTAATTTTTAAATTGGGTTTTGAATTCAGAGTAAATACTCTGGTAGGTAGTTCGTTTTAAATTGGCAATGTAATCTATTAAAGTTACTGCTATGTCAGTGAACCTTCTTAACATGGCACTGCTTCTTAAATGGTATACACAATGTATCTCTGACTTCTGACGTTAATTTAATGCTTATACATTTTAGTTTCCTGTATTATCTTTGAAATAATGTAAATAGCAGCATTTTCTCGACCATAAGGAGTAGAAATTTAAAAAATTGATGCAAATTAAGGTATATAATATTAGGCAGAAAAGCCTTTTCTCTGAAAAAATTTAGGTTTCAGTTTAGCAGTTGGTGTTGTTCATATTTTGACTAGTGCTTTCAAAGTTGAGGAAGTAAGAGGTGGAACAAAATGGAAAATTTTCTTCAATGGAAATTTTTCTTCAATTCACTGATTAGAAAACATCGAGGGATGATGAGTTCAGGTTTCCAGAAGTATTGAGGTGATGCTTAAGGATGCAGAGAGCTGGTTAGTAGGGTGTTCATTCATGCCCAGCCGGATTAGGCATCTAATTCTTGGAAAAATCTTGGTAAGTATCTCAGTAACTTTGAAAGTCTGGCCTGTGGTAGCCCAAAACAATCTGTCTAGTTATGGTTAATACTCACTATTCAGTAACACTTTAAAATGAACTGATTTCTAAAGTTTCTTGCAGAACTCTAGTTTCCCTTCAGTGCAGCTTGACCCAGTTGAGTACATGACCTAAAATAAATGTCAGCAACCGTTTTCTAATGATAGGTGTAGAAAGTAAAGATGTGAAATACTACTGTATAATTATATAAATATGCAGTGCAACCCCTTGGTAAGGAGAGATTTACCAAATTTAGCAGAACATCTATATTTAGTTACAAATTTGCACGTASGTTTCACCAGTCAACTAGTTACCGTCTGGAGGGGGGAAGGGTTCATTTGAGCATTGACACAAGGCAAGACTACAGCTGGTGAATCACGAGTTCTTGTGTTCTGATTTAAATTGGGGCTACCCAGCTGCTCCCCTGTGGGCTTGGTATTGGGATGCTCTCCTCTCTCCTTCCCTTGTCTCAGAGGATCCTGAAATACAGCTGTAAGGACAGCTGGATGATGCTGTTGCAACATTGTCCTCTGCTTAGAGCTCAAACCATCCCTGCGACATTCACTTAAAAGAAGGGTAGGTGTGGAGGGAAGGGGAATATAAAGACGCTCCTTTTTCTGTGCATACATGTGGCCTGGCCTTTAAAACTGGGAGCAGCGGCATTACTGAATTGGCATACTTGTTGAAGGAGTTCAAAACCAGGGTTTAGACCCTGCAGGTGAGGAGGCTGCATAGCTTTGATCTTAGTAGGTCATTTTGAGTTCTTGTAACATATATGAAGATACCTTAGAAGTATTACGCTGTTGTTGGGGGGTAAAAGTGACTCTTGGATTTAAAACTGAGTCAAGTCTGACGTCTATGAAAAAAGGAACCTTTCTTGGATTTGTTTCCCACTTAATGAAGCAAGAAAAATAACTTCTGTATCTTGTTTGAGGACTATTTGCAGAACTCGGTGTGTAAGTTAAGCTCTGAAGCCTCAGTCTTCAGTAGGGTGCCGTCATTGTCCTTCTGTGGATGCTTTCTTTCCTAATAGCAGCCCATGTACACCATGCAAATACCATCTAAAGTCCTCATGTAAAGCTTATCTGCCTAATGTGAACATTTGTGTGAGGAACGGGATACTGTAAGTAAAACTTCAGAAATCAGTAATTTGTTCATTTAAATGAAAATGTAAATTTAGGAAGTTTTTGAAAAGTGCCTGGCCTGAGGGGTTATCTTAAATATAAACTTTCTCGTTGATACCTCATATGACCTTGGTCTTCTATGATAAACTGAAGATTAGTTTAACTTTCAAGTGATACAAATACTGGTTTTTGTAGCAACCTTGTTACTGCAGTCTATGTTATAAAACCATGCTGCCTCTGAATCAGAGGAAAAAAATGGGTACAGGTGAATTAATATTTGGATTTAAGGGTTCATTTAGTTAGGATGATATGCTTGTCTGAGCTGTAACCTTTTGGTATACCTCATTAATAGATAGTTTCTGTATTTTTTTTTTTTTCCCCCTGACAACTAGCTCTCCCTGTTTGTTGTGAAGGTGCAGAGGTTTCATTTGCATATTTTTGGAGGAATGCTGAGCAAGTAAAATTTATGGAAATGCATCCTATCAGAGGATAATGTCTTCCTTTTACTCTTGCAACTCATTACTTAAGAATATTTTCTTAGGTAACGATTATTTGAAAGTTTTATAAAATACTAGAAAATTTTCTCAATTTTTGCAGTATTGTGCATCTTCTGTTCAAATGCATATAGAAAACGCTTATTACCATAAAACATAAATAAAAGAATTGGTCCTGTGCTGGATCCTGTTACTTCTTAATTGTTTTTCATGGGATGAGACCACTTACTCATTTTTGCCTTTTGCTTTTAAGAGGGAGTCATGCAGACTTTTTTCCCAACTTTTTTCTTTAGCTCTTCCAAAGCATCCCAGAATCTGAAGGAAAAGTGTTCCAGACTGAGAGGGGTTACTGAAGGTTGAGTTACTATGTTGTGTTTGTCAGAATGCTGACGAGAAGGAAGGTGTGTGGCTGGCTCTTCTGACCAGGGGAGGTTTTGAAAGCTACCTAACTGTATACCCGTCCTGCAGGAAAAATTATTCCCTATTTGTCGAGTAAAAAAATGGTCGTTTTACTGGCTGATGAACAGCGGGCCAACTGAAAAGCGCCTCTCTGGCTGTTTTAATGTTTCATGGGCGTTAAGTTTCATCTAGGTCCATAAGTTACTCTCATTTGCCTTCAGTAAAACATAAGAGATTACTAATTAACTAAGATTTTCTTCTAGGAAAATCCCTAACCCTGTTGAACTCTTCCCTTTCCAAAATCATGAATAAAACTAAGGGTGTCATGTGGCGGGTCGGTAGTAGATCAGTCGTATTTCAAACCAAGGGAAAAGAGGAGATCAGCTTTCAGGGCTGAATGGTCTACTTCTGAGCCATGTTCCTCCATCATGGTGGCTTCAGAGCATTGCCTGTTCAGAGCATGTGTTCATCCACAGCGTGACAAGGTAGCCAGGGGAAAAGGGAGTCTATGAAGTGGATGCTTAACATTTAGGATTAGTTAGGGTAAACTCAGCACCTTATATAAATGTACATCTTTTCATTGTTTTTCTAAAATAGTTACATTTTAAAGCCCTTCTACGGCTACAACCTGAGTTTTCAGTGGATCATATTTTAGATAGGGATCTCTGCTGTGTTATTCATTATGATAGTTTCTTTTAAATGGCTAACTGATGGATCAGTAGTTACATTATGGTTTTTGCTGGTTTTGCAGTAGTAGAGCACACACAAACCTGTTTATACAGGCCTTGAAAAAATAGCTACAACTAGCCTCAGCTCTGAGAATAGCAGAAAGCCCAGTATGATTTTCAGTTTGGTATAAGCCTCTAGATAACTTAAAGTTAATTAGTCACTTTAAATATTGAGCCTCCTTTCTGTCTGAAACATATAGGTCGGCCTGGGAACAGATTATTGAATTACTAGACTGGGCTATGTTCATTGGATCCACTTGTATGATTTCTTTGAGCATTGTGTCCCTTTGGAGATCTTAAAATGTCATTGCCAAGAAGGTGGCTTAGAATGCTTGCCATCTTGGATGGGTGTGAGCTTTTACATCAGCAAACAAATGCATTTGTTCATCTTCTGTTTTGAAGTTTCCTTCACTTTGTTTTAATGCCTGGGATTTAACGCTTAAGCAAGGAAGCCCTGGCTAAATTGATGCAACAATCCTGGTTTATATTCTGATAAATCAGAATATTGAGTTACACCTGCTGTTTCTTGGTTTGAGGTGAGGAAAGAAGAGGGGCTATTTCTGCAGGATTATTAGATAGAAAAAACAGGGGGCAGGAGGGAATCTTAAAGCACAGGGAGAAGATGGAGTGCTGAAAACATGATTTAGAGTGGACTGAGATAGAATATGTGAAAATAAGGAGTACTTAGTGTAAGTGATGCTTATTTTAGTAAGGTTTACTGGTCTCTGTTTGGTGGTTTTCTTCGGTATGAAGACTGTACATGTCAAGAACAGGCACTTGATTTATTGGGATTCATGTGAATTTTGAATATACTTCAGCTGTCAGTTCCAGTTCTGTAAATGGCAGCTCCTTGCTGCAAAAGATTCTCTTGTACATCAGGAAAACTTAGTCATAATTATTTTTGTTTATCAGACATTGAATATGTGATGGCTGCAGGCTGGTTTTTAACAGTTTGTTTGTTTCTTTTTTTTCCCAGTAGTGACTGAAATGAGTAATGCTTTCTTTTCTGCTATACAGAGAAACTTTTTAGTGTTGTCAGCATCTTGTACCGAGAGGACTCAACCTGTGTGTTCTGTGGCTTAGTTTTTTTGAGGGTTAACTGGGGGTGCAGTTATGTCTTGGGCTTATTGTTGTGGAACGGTGTTTTAATAAAAATGAATTGGAGATTTCTTGTTTGTGGAACAACCATAAATCAGACAGCTCTCTCCAGAGGCGTGTGATAAGGTGTAGTTTGTCGTATTCAAAACTACTTACATTGGCATAAGGATATCTAGTGTCAGTTGATTACTTAAGAGAGAAATTAGGTAAGTGGTTAAATTTACGTGAACCGTTTGACAGACACTTGCTCATGAATGCCTGCTTACGCATTTAGTGTTGGTGCAAGAAAATGGAAAACCTGGGATCAGCAATCTCTGGCATGGAAGAGTAGTCCCATAAAACATTAATTCTGATTTATTGTTTTATCTGCATGTTTAAAAATACTAGCCATAATTTTGAGAATTGACTAGTGGCTTCAGGGGCCAGGCTTGAGATCCTGTGATGGGGCTGGACTAAGCAGAGAGGAGCTGCAATACAGATGTCAGGCCTCTCTCATTGCTGGTTGTCTCGCCCATCGTTTCAGTCAGCTGAAGTTAATGCTGAGATCAGTTTGAGTGTGTACAAACACATCAAGAACATACGGCACAGTTTTACACATGAACGTCAGACTTCTGGGCCACACTGTGTGTGTTCCTTGTCGCCAGTGACGAAGCATAAAGTTGTGTCCATCTTTATTTACACTGTATCTATAGCAGCGTTTGCAAAATGAACCTGTGTTTTGAAATGAACTTACTACAGCCCAGATCCTATAGCTGCTTGTTTCATTATCTGATAATTGCTTAATATATATTGGAATAAAGGCTGTCCTTTAGATAATCCTGCCTCAAGTTAGTCAACTTCCTATTGCAATTGGAGCTAAATAGATTTGCACCCCTCCTCTCCCCCACCCTCCCAATCTAATTTACTGCCTACAAAACTGTTGTTGTAGACTGCTAAGCTAAGGCAGTGTGCAGGTACCAACAGCTCCGCTTATATGTGGGGGGCAGGTGGTCAGTTGGGTTTGTAGCCTCGCAGGGAGCTGAGCTGATCTAATGGCTTGTTATTCCCAGAAGAATGATCTTCCAGCTTAGCAGACCGCTTTGTAAGTCCATGGAATTCAGTAAAGTGGTAGAAAATTATATGCTGCCCCCCCCCAAGTTTTCCCCCTTTTTGATGTGTTAAATCAACCCATGAAAGGGTCTGATAGCTGCCTGACTTGTCACAAGATGAGCAGTGATGGCAAATGATGCTTCAGATACTTCGTGCTTTCTCTGTTGAGGTGGCGATGTCCCCAAGCACCCTGTAACTCCCCTGGGTTGTGAGGATGCTTTGTAATCTGTAGGGCTGGCGCTGGAAGATGATCTCTTGGCAATTCACAGGTCTTAGTGGCTTCTGTCTTCTTGGGCTGAAACTTTTCTTTTTACTGAAGAAACTGTCTTCAGAAATTACAGTTGAAGCCTAACAGAGTGGGTATAGTCTTACGTCATTAATTATGCCTGAATTATTATTTACGTTGATTATATGTTGTTCCTATGTATTGACTCTGAAGTACTTCTCTGAAATGTTTCTTGTCTTTATCTAGCTTTGAAGTGCCAAGGAAGGGCAGTGTACTGAGATCCCACCGAAAGGTTTTATGAAAATACCCGCATTTGTGTGTGGTTTTTCCTTTTCCTTTACCCCATCTCTTGAAACTGAAATAGTAATGCCAGGAGGATACCTTAAGTAGGTGCAAAAATGTTTGACTGGCATGGCTGCGTTGGGGGGGACAGTGTTGAAAAGTACATCTGAAGGTAAACCAAAGCCAGGCCTTTTGCTGGTGTGAAGAGTCTGCACCAGGGGTGTAGTGGTGCACTTGTCACAGGAAGCTCCAAAGAGTGCCATGTCAGTGACAAGTCCTTCACTTTGCTTTCTCCTTGGAATAATTATTTTTAATAGTTTTGAAGCTGCCATTCTTTATATGTGGAATTTAAAGGGATTTGATGTCAAATTTGAAATACAAGCTCATTTTCAGTCTTAACTTAGTGTTACGGTATCTGGTGTCCTCTCAGTATTCCCCAAAACTTTTAGAGCAGGATTACAAGTAGTAATCAGATATTGGCATTCAGTGTAATAAAGGACATGACACCATAAACTGTCAGAGGTTGGGTTTATCAGACAAAACCACAATATCTTCCTAATGTGATCCTAATACAGCGTTGCACATCTTGTTAATTATGGAATGAAAATAGTTTAAATGTAGATGATCTATTTCAACTTCATAGGCATGAACTTTCAGCCTGATCTACAGGCCTATATTAGCCTTAAGGAAGCCAAGGTCCCTCTGCGTATATTCAGATGTATTTAGACATAAGTCCAAATGGAATTGTTATAGAAATAATTAGGAAGGGTTACTTAACACAGGTAGTTGATTATTTGCATAATAAATAGGAGTTTAGGAGTCCCAGTCAAGGGCTTGGGTCCTCGTTATTTGTAGACGCTCCACAAACACAGAGCAAGGAGTATTGTTACCCCAGAAAAGTGTTCACAGCTCAGGGTGTATCTGGAAAATGCAAGTTCAAAGAAATGATTTAATAGCAGCTTTCTCTTTCCTATCAACACTTTTTGTAAAGATAGTCTTCCTAGAAGTACTAGTTTGGCACAAATGGAAGGAGAAGGTAGAACAAGCTGTCTCTGCTGTGGCCCTTGGGTGCAGTAGGAGGAAGAGAGAATGGTGCTGGTACAGCTACAGCAGGAAGCTTTTCCATCATCTAGCTGTGTCAGTAACGGGCTATTTGTGAGCAGGTCCGGGCTGTTCTGGGAAAAGTACTTTTTCTGCAGTAATGCAACGTAGGAAAGATCAGTTTAGACTTAATATTAGAAATGTGTTTCTGACCCTGTATGTCATTGCCCATCTTGCAAGAATTGCTAGTGTTAGTTGTGATGTTAGTGCTTGCAAAGTTGCCTTTACATACCCCTGACCTGAGGTAAACTCAATCATGGTATTAACATATAAATACTGATGTAGTTGAGTCCAAATACCTGTGAATGTAGCTGCTGTGAAGGGAGGAACCAGTGGTGTAACTGGATCTGCAGAGCTGTGAGGCTGCTGCAGTCCTTGGCAGAACTTCAGGAAAGGTCCATCATTCCTGCGGATGAACGTGAAACACGATGATGTAGTTAAGTACGCTGATGTTCAGTGCCCTGTCCTCAGGTCGCATGCAGCTAGAAGCTTTTTTCGTTTTTGACTGGGAATTATTCCTAGTTGCAGTTGTTTTGGCAGTTAGAATAATATCTTGAATCCATGTGTTCCTGATGAGCCTTACCAAGTAAGATGCTTATTAACTGCCCGAAGCAGCTCGCAAAATAGTCCAAAAATAGCACGGTGACTGGTTACTCTATCGCTTCGCTACAGATCTGATTAAGATAAAGCAGAGTGCCTAAATTTTGCAACATGAGCAGTGTATTAAGTCTTCCAGGAATGCTAACATGAAATCTGGTGTTTTTTGTTTTGGTTTGTTTTTTTTAACGAAGTTTATTTTTTGTTTTAAAAGTAAAATGTGTTTGATATATTTGGAGTAGTTAGTTGTTTTATTTTTTTTTTTTTTAATTATTATTAATATGTGATCATTGCAGGTCACTTCAATTCACAAGAGACATCTGGTTGATTAGGTAATTTCTTACTCTGCTATTAGTGATAAGGCATCCAGCTGTTCATCCTCTCTAGCCTTGTCTTAGTGTATGAGAAACTGCATCGATTTACAGGAATGTCAGACGTTCTGACTTGAAAATGCATTGAAACTTATTCTGGGAGACTGGCAATGGTACAGCTATTTTAACATTTTGCATATGGATTTTCAGTATTTTCACACTCAAGTTATATTTGTGTTGTAGGTATGTTATTAAGCTCTTACTAAAAATTAAAACAACAACTAAAAATTGATGCTCAACATGTGTAGAAATACTGAAAGCAGCTACTTTTTCTTGCTGTGATATAAAACTAAGATGAAAATACTGTATATGAAGCAAGATTTTTGTGTGAGACTAAATGTGCGAGGTCTCTGGAAGTACAGTTGCAAACCTAAAGAAGAGCTGAAAGGCAGTAGGAGTTGAAAAGAGTGGTGAAAAGAACAGACTGCACCAATACTACCCAGCTTGTACCCTAAGTAAAAGCTGTATCTGTAATTTGCTTTAATAAATAGTGTTTGCATAATCAATGTTAAAAAGACAGACTTTTTAGAGGTTCCTGTAAGCAAAATGTACTTCCTATTAGGGGGAGAGAAAGTTCCTTGGTAGAGTGTTTGTGAGTGGTGAATTAACACCGATTTAGGTTCAAGAGGTCTATTGTTGCAGGTAGAGTCCTGTAAATATGTACAAGTGAGCTTGGGGTGGCAGCAGTCGAGGAGAAAATGGCCCATATCTTTACCGAAGTGTCAAAAAATAAGTTTTAAAACTTGCGGTGGGACAGCTTCTGGAAGGTTGATGCAAGGCTGATGGGCTTACCTTTGCCTGGGTGTTGTCAGGCTGTTCCTGAGGCTGAAAGTTAAGGCTTGGCACTTTGAACATTTCTGCAGTGTTTGTTGTTCATAAGCGCAGTTGCTTCAGGGGTGGGTAGCATTTTTACCCCTTTTGGTATGTCTTCAAAAGGGAGGACTGCTGTTAAATTTAGTGGTGTAATTGAAAAAAAAAGAAAAAAGTCTATTAGCATGTAGTAAAATTTCTTGTATGTAGTTCTCAACTATATATAACGAATAGTCACTTACGCACACGGTGGGATTTTCTACTGGTCACCAGGTCACACAAAAATTGTTGCAATAGGAATAATATTTCTAATATATTGGTCAGGCAAAGTGCCTTTTGTAGTCTTGGGGGAGAAAACGAAAAACCCTGAAGTACTCCTGTAGATAAGGGTGAATTTTTCCAGAAGTCAGTTTTGCATCAGAGCTTATGCCAGCAGGGAGTCCTTAAGCTGGCTACGTGGATGTAACCTGGAATTTGAGTTCTGCAGAGGGGAATCTTACTGTAGGGATACATTTTGCTGTGAGTTGTAAATAGCTCTTCTTTGTTTGTAGTAAAAATATATATCACTGGTTTAGGTCACTAATTTTCTGCTTCTTTAATGCTTAACTCTTTCTCACAGTGACAGTTCTCTTATTTTAGGACCGTTGCCTGGGCTAATCTAGAAATCTTGCTTCTTCAAGCCCTAAATCATAGCCTGCTGTCTTAGCTTTAATATTTGTGCCTTGGCACACAAGATATAATACCTGTAAGCTAGCCAATATCATGCATATCCACTGAGATGCAGAACTCGTGTTCTGTGTTCCTAAAAGCCACTCTTTCTCCCTGATGCCCATTGTATTCATATGTCAACACTGCATTTCACTGGGCACCCAYGAATTGGCTTGGACACCAGGGGATAATGTTACAGAACATTTACATATCAAAAAGGGGGAGAAATTAACACAAGTTGCTCTTGAATAGCAGTGCTCTATGTAACTCTTCAGACTCATGTTAACATTCTTCACACAATGGGGCACTTAATGAGTTTGCAGATGGCCTGATTTGACTTTTTTGAAGTATAAACTGTCCCTTTCTTAAGGTGTTGTGGGGTGTTGTGTGATAGGGCTGAATATGACAATAGTTTACTGCTGGTGTGAGAGTGATAGGGGGAAGTATTAGGGGAAAACAGAGAAAGGAAGATGAGACTGGGGCATGAAGTGGGAAAGGGCAGCAATGGTTGTGTAACAAGCATGTCTCGTTTCTATGGCATATTTAAGGCACCGATAGTGTTGAACAGATAACATCTAATTATGAAATAGTGTTTTTATCTTAAAATATTACTGAAAATAGAAGAAATTATGTCTGAACTTGGGACAGATTCTGAAATGTTCTGCTCTCATTAGAGTATGAGTCAGGTATTGTCCTTGTTTACTCTGGCAAGCTGTCATAAAACTACAGTGTGTTATGTTGAGTAATTCCATGAGCTTGTATTTGGAGATCATGTGGGCCGCTGGTGGGACAGCATTATTGCTGCTCAGTTGGAATACCTGCTTGCTTAATTGTTCTACGTATCTGTTCTTGTCTAGAAAACATTAGTGACTGGGGTAATACTAAATGCCAGCTTGGAAACAGATGTTTTGGTTTTGAATTTTAGTCAACTATCGTGTTTCTACTCAAAACAAACAAAATTCTTGTGCTACATTAGTTGAAATTACTTTCAAAATAGAACTGAAAGGCATCTCGGGAAACCATTCAATCCCTCCCTGGCTCTCAGATAGGTTCAGCTACACCAAAGTCATTACTGATGGCTTTTTTTAATAACAAGGTAGACAGACTTCTGGTGACAAAGATGTTACAGCCTCCTGTGGCAGTCTGTTTTGGTGGTTAGCTGTCCAAACATGCATAACATTTTTTCAATATTTAATCTGAGTTGCCCTTGCTATAGTTTAAGATCTTGTTAATTGTAATTTTTACAATAAACTTTTTCATGTAGAGTTTTTTTCTTCTGTGATTTCAACTACCTCTTCAGTGAGTTGACCATATGATTTTTACAGTTGTGTCCTATAATCTGTACAGTTAAAACATGGTTATGATAGTACAGTTAAATTATTTTGTGTTTTTTCTAATATTTTAGATTTACTATAAAACTTCAAAAATGGTAAAATTATTTTTCTAACTTGGCAAACAGGTTGAATCATTTATTTTGGACCAAGAAGATCTTGATAACCCAGTACTTAAAACCACGTCGGAGTTATTCTTATCGAGTGCTGCAGAAGGTGCGGATTTGAGAACTGTGGATCCAGAAACACAAGCAAGACTAGAAGCCTTACTGGAGGCAGCAGGTACTTTCTTTGTATAGTTTTTTTTCTGAACCTAACTTTCACACAGATCTGGCAGCCTGTAAATTTTGACCCTAGTGAAATATTCACAAGTCTGGAAACTTACCATGATGATGGGGAGCAGAACATGGAAAACAAGCTTATAATTCTTACAGGTGTTGAGGGTTGCTTAGTCCACTCTTTCTGTACATATAAAGTTAGAAAAGTTAATTTGAATTAAATGGTATTTCATTGACCAGATGAGATTACATGTGTTACCAGAGGGAGGATTAAAGGGGAGAGAATGGAAGGAAGTAGACTTGCTAAAATGACATTTTTTTTCTGCTGCTTTTGTCAATATATAATTATTAATTCATTACTCCAGAAATTTGCAGGTGAATTACTTATTTCTCTGTTTTGACTTTCACAAAAATATTTTTCCATTCTGTAGTTCTGAGATACGATTGCTGGAAAATACATATTTAATGTTCATGTTTCGGAACCAGACTAGATGACTATAGTGCCACTACATTTGTTACTTTTATATGAAAGCTTTACTAATTTTGTGACTCAGGTGTTTGCAATGGATATGAAAATTATTTGTCAGTTTCAAAATTCCAAGGACAAAAAGATGTAAAAACCCTGCTTTGAAAGAAATCCTGCTTGATCATTATGGGTGCATACTCAGACTAGTAGTAGTGTGCTGGAATTGGAGTTTTCAGACTTAAGCTTTGAACACACTTAAGAGCTAGATAAAATAGCATTTATTTGCAGGTGTTTAGATGTAAAGCTACGTACAGTCCTAAAGGAGACCTTCATTCTGAGGAAGCAAAGGGGGCAAGGGACTCAGGCTTTGGGCTCTCTTTGCATTTTGAATTTGGAAAAAACCCAGCTTGCAACATAGCATAGCTTTTGTCAGCAGAAAGTTGCAGCAGCCTAATTAAAGGTGGTTCCCTAAAATTATTCTAACCCAATCTAACTCTTGGGGACCAAACTTTGCTTTGCAGGGAAGATAGACTATTTGTGGGATACTCCAGACACTAAAAGAATTTGAATAATCTGATCCCTTTTTAAGCTCTTYTTAAAATGAAAATCAGTTGCAGTTTCTGTCATGTGCCTCATGACTGGTGTGTCCTAAAACCTATTGCTAGCTTTATAAATTGTCAGTGGAGGTGTGTGATGGCTAGTGTTAGGAGGGCAGTCAGTCTCTGAGGGATGTGCTTACATCTAGGGTTGCAGTGTTCAAAATGATTTCACGGTATTTAACAAATCTAGGAGGTACCATTGTTTCTTGTAATGCCTGTGAGAATGCTTTCTTTAGATTTCTCAGCAGTAGTTGGCCACTTGTCCCTATGATTAGATGATTTGTTTTTAATCTGAGGTTTCCATGCTTTGATTCCCTGAGTGTTTGGAGTAGGGATGTAGAAAATGAGCAGAACAGAAGGAATCTGGAAAGAAGAGCAAATCAAAAAAAGAGTGCTTTTGTTTGGGGGCTCCATCTCCCTCTCTCAAAAGACTGGACAAAATTAATGCCACTTGATGAATGTGTGAGATCAAAAGACTGAAAACACTCTTGAGAAAGTCCTCTAGTTAAGCAGTATTTGTCTTTCCCACTGCGAATTTGAACACTAAAAATATCTTAGGTTAATCGAAAGGAGACACTGAGAATCTGGTAGTTTATTAATAAAAGCCATAATTTGAAAGTGATTGAAAAAGAAGCTAGTGTTTCTGGGAGATGTTCTAATACCTTCACTGGATTTCTCTGGCTGGTTTGGCTGAAAATACCCTTTCTAACCTTAAGTGAGCTTCTAGATTTCCATCATGGCAACAAACAAAGCGGCCTAGTGTTGGGACTTCGTATTGTTTTGCAGTTTGGCAAAAGCAAGTGTTTTCTCCTGTTATTTTAGTCACATTTTAGTCCCCAGCATTAAGGTTAACTTGCAAAAGTATATGGCAGAACTATTGCTCGAACAACTAGCTTAGCTATGGCCTTGTCTGATGTGGTTTCCAGGGTAGCTTGGCCTTCGTTGTGATGATCCCCTCTCCTGTGGGAGGCTTGATCCTAACTTACAACCTAGAGGAAAATTGGTCTTGCATTTAGTGTCTCAGATTTCTTAGGGTTTCTCACATGCAGGGTTCGTGGCTGTGTCATTAGGATCTTAATGAGTATGACTTGCAAAACTAGTTTTGCTCATTCTTCATGAATCCTTTAATGCTCAGATCTCACATGGACATGCTGTTTATTAATTCTGGAAGGTAAGTTCTAGCAACTGCAGTCAGATGGGATGTTCTTCAACTTGCTTATGCAGAAGTGGTTTTCAACCATTGCATTCGTTAAGATTTGTGGGTGTTTTGTTTTGTTTTTAAGTAGCTGTCTTGATTTGAGAGCCGGTTAGGCCTGCATATGCAAGTGTAGAGGCCAGAGCTTAGTTGAACTGCTTAAAAATGTTTCTATAAATTATATTTGCCCATCATAAGAGTGCTGGATATTTTTTTGCAGTTCAGCTTGTTTATTCTGTTTCCAAGAGGACTTAAAATATTTTGTGGTTTTGGATGCTGAGGGTGACAGCCTTAAGTAGAATTTCTAGTAAGAGGGTTGTGCCTCCCCCCCTTAACATAGCGGCAAGTATACGCATACGTACATATACACGTGCACACAAACAGCGGTTAGATTCCTTATGTTTACTAGGTCCTCTAAAAACCTGGCTGATTAGCTTTAGTTTGAACAACCATACTTCCTTCTGTAATCTGTTTAAGCAAAGCACAGGCACTTTGTTAATGAACAACTATCTTTAAACAACTGTCAGTGATTGTATTATTTCACAAAAAAACTAGTTTTAGGTTCTGAAGACCGAGAGACTTCACTGTTCTATGAATGTCATGAATGTGAGTTGTTTTCATCTTCAGAAATTGAAAATAAATTAAAACAATTGAATCCTGTTCTTTGGGAAGTTATCCTAAACAAACCAAGTCTTTTGTATACCTTGCTTCAGTTTGACTCCTAGTAGCAAAGAAGGGATTTATAGGTAAAATAACCTATGGAAAGAGAACCATGCTGTTTGGAGATGTTTCCGTTTTTCAGACTGAAATTAAACAAATTCTTAGTATTTTGACACTGGATTCATGTTCTGCACTAGAAACATTCAGCTCCACTGTTAATTAGGGTACTGTTGATTTCTTAAAATAATATTCCAGCTCTGAAGAATCATGGTTCTTTTGTGGGTCTTCAGTAAGGTTGCCTATTAAATTTCCTTTTTAGGGACAGTAGTTGACTGCTGGAGGATGAGAGCTCTTTGCTGCTGTGAATGAATGGTTATAGTGTTCCTCTTGCTCTTCCTGGCAGGTTCCTCGGTGGGTCCCTCAACACATGTTCTTAAAAGGGCAAACTCACCTCCAAAGAGTTGGGGAAAGTTTGACAGGTTAAAGCTGTTTTATTTTCTGGTCCTGCCTTTTATAGGCATCAGGAAGGGAAAATGACTTGCTTATGTAGTGCAGTCCTCTTTCTGGAGTACGGGTTGTTCCTTACAGAGGATAGAGAAAGGTGTTGGTTGAAGTACGTGGTCAAATAAAAATCCCGGATGCCCGTTTGGTGTATTCTGTGCCCAAAACACAGAATTCCACAGAAAGTTGTAAGATGTCAAAATACTAATCCCTGCAGTTAAAATACCCTGCTCATGGTGTTTCAGCATGGTTTTGTTGAGTTTTCTAGGAAGTGACGTAGAACGTTACTGAACTGATTTTTAACCTGAGGAAATAGCTTGGGTGCCTGTATCCTTACCAGCAGATCTTTTGAGCATGTTCCTTCTCAATCTGAGTGTTGAAGCACTTTGACAATGAAGCATCAAAAAATAGATGCAGAATAAAGTGGTAAAGAAACTTTTTGTCTAGCATTGGAGCACTTGGCATTCCTGTTGAGTATCTACACAGGGAGGAGTTTTGTTAGCAGTGAGTTCTTCAGAAGTCCTACTATTGTTTATAAGAGGCTTGTGAGGAAAATCAGCATATTTTGGAGGGGAACCATGTTCAGCCAAGGGTTTGCTTAATGAAACAGATGTGAGTAGTCCATCCTTTTGTTCAAACAGGGAGCGGAGTTATATACATCCTTCTTTTCTGTTGAAATAAAAGATGAAAGGTGACTAGAAACCCTCACATAGATCGTTTGGTGTATTTGAGACTCCTAAGTCTCTCGAATGATTAAATGCAGTGTAAATGGTGAAAGAGAAATCTAGTTTTAATAACAAGTGTCTGTTAATACCTGGTGCGTTTCAGTGGTTGATTCAGGCATGAGGGCCTGATACTGCTCTTTGGAAAGCTGGTAGCGTGAAGTGGGGGGAGAATGGGTTGTGTATTCTGGAACTGGGGAAGGCAAAAAGTGGAAGTAATCGCCTACTTAGTGGAAATACAGAACACAGGTCAAAATATGAATGGGCCCAGATAAAATCTGCCTGCTTTAGGATAAACTGAAAGGATAGAGTGAGATTCAGCAATTGTAAAATTGAATGCTTTCCAGTGTGTGTATGTATCTCTCTATATTTACTCACTTTCCAAGCTGTTGACCAAATGTGCTTTTTTTTTTGTTGACCAAACCTATTCATTATTCACTAACAGCAAGGGGTTTTTTTTATTAAAATAAAGTAAATTATATTTGTTTCCCCCAACATTAGAGGGCTTGAATGTGACAAGATAGACCTGTGATCCAGCACTACTGGGGAGTGAGCTGTGGTCTAAAAGAAGAGTTCAAAAGATGCACAGCTGGCATTCATCCTGCATTAGAGAGACCCCTTGGAAAGTGTCAGAGACTGGGCTAGATAAATTCTTTGATCATGTTGTTTATGATCAATAAGATTCATGTGTGGACCTGGTATTTCTTTTCTTAGGGCTGATGAGTAACTTGTGATTTAAATGGAGGTGGGCATCTAATCCATTAGAAACTTAACCTCTGGAGGGTTATCCAAGCTCCACTTCAAACTGTAGAAGTTGAGGGCTGCAGAAAACAGATGATTCATGTTTTTCAATTTAGTGGCTGCACCTCTGTGCTCCTGGGATGTAACAAATACATTTCTAGATCTGTATCGGTGTTCTTGAAGAAAAAAGAAAAATAGGGTCTTTATTGGGGGGAATCTGAGAGAGGATTGCTGGAGTTTGAGCAAAGGTGGAACTTTGTTGTAAAAATGTAACGATATCAAATTTGAAGTGTGTTTAGCCGCCTTCAACATGGCGAAAGTCTTACCTTAGTCCAACTATGTTGACTGAATTTTTTTTTTTTTTTTAAAACCAGGAAAAGCTTTTCACCCTAATTTGATCTGATCTGAAATACTTGGTGTTATATGGATGCAGTATACGGATCAAATAAGAGAAACAGTTTTCATTAAGAAAGTTTGAATAAGCTTCATTCTAGGTGTTTCTTTAGAGATCAAAGCTGTGCTACTACTAAAATCACCACTGTCTTGTTAACTGGAAAACTTTTGCCTTTTGAGATACTGGCACATTACAGTGACTTGCTCATTTTCTTTTTTYACCATCTAAAGATTCAGAGTGGGAAGGAATATATGGTATGTGAAACGTACAGATGTGTTGTGTTTTTGAGTAAGCTGGATAAACTGTCTGAATTTTGTGCATGTAATTGAATTATTAATATTATATTTCTCTGAGCTTTTGCATGATTTAAATATTTTTTTCTAATCTGGTAGGCTTTTAGATTAGAAAAAGTCTGGTCTAATCCTGCTCTTAGTCAAATTAACTTCCATACTTTGAAAGTGCGTTAAATGTACCAGCTTCGTATTTTTTGGCGCTTTTTCAGTTGGATTTTGCTGTGAAGAACAGTTTCATTGTCGTAACACTTAAATTGATGCTTTTAGGTATCAGACAGCTAAGTTACCTGACCAGATCTGAACACTAAGCTTTTGGAATTCTTTGGCAAAGATGATTCTGAGATTTTAACTTTTCCTCAGCGGGGATGGGGAGTGGGAATAGAAGAGACAAAAAGCCACAAGTTTTAATCTGTGAAGTATTAAAATTGGTCAGGGTACTTTTCAATCTCTTAAGCTGTCTGCATATTTATGTATATCTATCTATCTATCTATATTATCTGTCTATATATATCTCAGAGGTCATTGTTGATCAGCCAGTGCTTTATGACCGTACCGTAAACAACTTGTGCAATTCTCCTTTTAACAGGATTTTTTCAAAGTCCTGGATATATTTTTTAATTAACTCTACTTCTCCTTTCTATTTTACTTCTGCCATATTTTATTTTTCATGCAAGTTGGAATCTTCTGCAAGATAAAATCCCCTTTGTTCTCCTGTTCCAATATGGGGATATTCCTGGTTAAAAACTTTTTTCCATTCAGTATTGTTTTCAGCACTTCTTATTATATTAGTGCTTGGAGTAGCCTCAGCCAAAGAAGGAAAGTAGGGAGGGTTTGGGCAGGAGAAAAGCAGCAGTGCTTTATTGTCAGTCCTATGTAATGCCTGAATTGAGATGGAATTTAGCCTGTACCAAGAGGAGATCCTACTCTTTTTTTTTTTTTTTTTTTTTTTTTTTTTTTTTTTTTATCTCGTATGTTTCCTTCATCCATCAAAGTGAAAATAATCGCGTTCAGGCTTTGCAGTGGGGTGCAGAAGCTTACACGGGGCTTTGTGCTACTGCTGGTGGTCGGCTTAGAGCTGGCTGTGTGGTACTGCGGCCCGTACTGGGGAGCTGGTACCCCTTGCAGGGGACAAGGGGTCTGTTGTGGGACAGCTAGTAAGACTCTGTTGACAGTACGTTGAAGCAAGCTTTTGATTTGGTTGTCTTGAGGTTTGTGCTAGAGTTGGTAAATAAAGATCTTGCATAGCAATATTGCAGGTAAGGCAGTTATGTGGGTCTGTGATATTAATCAGGTACAGAAAAAAAATAGAACACCGGCTCAAACCACAGGTTGCTTAAAGCTAGTATCTGGTAAATATTGCTGTTGACCCAAATGTCTTACCACAGAATGTATCTTATTTGAGTGTGGTATAGTATTTTTTCTGTGTTCTTCTGTTTCATTCATGTGCATGCTTTCTCTCTCTAAACAGATGGCTCTGGTATGATTCTTTCTTTGTGATGCCTGTGTAAGAGGGGAGCRTAGATGTTAACCTTGTGAAATGAAGCAGTTACTACGCTTGCAAGATTGAATTCATCAAAATGTAACTCTTCTTCCTAAGTGCACCAGGAGAGTGAAGGAGGAGTGAGGAGGTAGAAAAGCCTGTGTCTCTTGCTTGCATCTCCTGCAAGAAGACTTTATTAATAGTTTATTAAAAAAACTCTATTACACAGACTTGGGTTTTAAGTTCGCATTTTTGATTGTTTTCTGCATTTGTCAGTCATGTAGTTTCCTTAGCACATGATGATAAAACCAGTGTTCAGAACAGAGTTTGAGTATTAAGTGAATGCTTCATAGTGTGCAGAAGATTGGATCTGAATCTTCCCACTCAGATTTCAATTTTTTTTTTTTGATGTTCTGCAACTTAATGGCGAAGTGCAGTGGCAGTAACTAGTGCCAGCCACTGAGCTCCATACTAGACAGACTGGTAAATCAGGTTGGTAGTCTGAATGTATAGCCACCCCTTCTGGGGCTGATTGGAAGTGTACTCTGAGATCTAACTTAATTATATTGGCAGCAGGGCTGCTTGCTACCTGTTTATATAAGAGTTGCTTAAACTGTCTACTTTATGCGCTGTGACGAGTGTCTCGGGACACGTGAGAGGAATTAACTGAGCTCTTGTTGGCGGACCTACAATACATTGTTCTTCTATCGGTTTTATAATGGTATTAAATATTTGGGTTTTTTAAAGTGTCAGAAGCAACAGATTATACTGAGTCATTGATACTTTACAGTATATTGTGTAACAGGTGAATCTGTTGCTTTTTTCAGTTGTTAACTCACCTTTGACAATATATTACTATTGTATATTTAGGAAGTAATTACAATAAACAAGTTTCTGGGAAAACAAATGATAATTAGTATATGCATAGCATAAATGATCAAATTCTGCTTATTTCTAGAAAGTCAAGCTAGTTTTCACCAGATTAATGAAAAATAAAATTATGTGAAATATGCTACCGCTCATCTTTGATTCTACTTATGGAAGCAAGTGGCTTTTTTTTTTTTTTTTTTTTTTTTTTTTCTTTTTTTTCTTTCAATGGGGTACGAGCACCTTCATTGCCTGTTACAAACTATTTTCTGCCTTTTTAAAGACCTTATTTTGAAAGCTAAGAAATTTGGAAGAACTTAAATATCTTGATTTAAAACAAGCTGTAGTACATTAAGCATCTTGCACAAACGGAGTTTATATTCTTTGTGAATATGAAGTATTTAAATACTTGAGGATTCAACACATACTAGGAAACTTTTTAAAAAAAAAAAAAAATTATTGCGTTGCACAAATTTATCCTCATTGTATCCATCAAGAAAATACTTGCTGTGGGAACAAAAGGCACAGTGCAGTTCTGCAATGACTTTTTTCCCTGTGTAGCAAAGCATTATCTCTAAACCAGCAATTACTAACTTGTCATTTAGCCATCACCTTTTCCTCAACTCCTGTACAGCTTCTTTAAAACTTTTTGAAAAATAGAGCTGAAAGAAATCTCATTAGATCTAGTTTTGTCTCCTTCTCTTCCTTCTCCCCAGGCAAATTCAGCTGTGTTTGTGCCATTCCTGACGGGTGGCTTTAAGAACTGGTTAGACAAACTACCTCTAGTGCTGGAAGCTCCACAGCATGCCAAGCGAACTGCAGTCCTTAGGATGAGAAGGTTTTTCTCACTATCAGTCCTCAGTGTTACGTGCTGAAATATGTAACTTGGGGGCGAAGGGGACACTAACTGCATTGGAAGAGCTTCATGAGGGAAGGGAGAAAGTTGTTGTACTAAAGCAATTGGTGTTGTTTTTTTTTTTTAGCAGAGTTGCTTTGGCTGCTTGTTTTATGCATCATATCCAAGTTCAGTGTTCCCTTTTTCAAAGCAGCCACCCTTAGAACCGACTTGCAGACTGCTAGCTTCCTCAGTTCTCGCTCTCTTTTTTTTTTTTTTTTTTTTTTTTTGGCTAAATAATGTCAGATCTTTCTCTGCCCTTAACTCATGTTATTTAGACTTTCATCTGCTCTTGTTCTCTTCTGGAGTCTCTGTGCATGATCTCTGTTCTTCATAGCTTTGGAGTCTCTGTGCGTGATCTCTGTTCTTCATAGCTTGTTGCCCCAAATTAGTCATATTACTCAAGTTGAGCTTTATTGATGCATGGAGAGTAGGAGTGTTATTTCATCTGTCCTGCAAGCTGTGCTTTTGTTTATGCATCTCAGTTTGTTGTCTGCCTTTTGCAGGAGAAATGTTGGTTCAGAAGTTGAATTTGACTTTAAATCTACCAATACTTTTCTGAAGAACTGTTACCTGAACAAATTATTTTGTATTTGTACAGTTGATTATTCCTGTGTGCATATATATATATATATATATATTTGCTGGCACTCCTGTTTGGATATGTCCTTTAAAAACTTCTTGAATCTGAATCGTTATAAAGGCTAAAATTTTATCTTTGCTTTCAAAGAATTACATGGCTTTTGAGTAACAGAGGAAGGCCACAGTGAGCAACCTGGCCTGGCCTGACTTCCAGTTGGCTTTGCCTTGTGCTGCCAAAAACAAGTAAACGGCATGTTTTGGAAGCCTCTGCAGGGAAAGGAGCATGTAGGAAGATTTAATAATGAAAAGAGGAGAAACTTGCAATGTGGCTGTGCTTTTGGCAATCAGCCTTCTCTTACAGTGAGCACACCCAGTGCCTGATCTTCCTAGACTGTAGAGACAGAATAAGAGGTAGAACAACTTTATTTTAGTTTTTACACCGATCAGAGCAAAGACCTGGAGAGAAATAATGGAAGAAGTTTGCGTTAGTAAAATCTTAATTGGCCAGACTTTTCCATACTCGCTATTTGAAGCAACTCCATCCAGAAGCTATCCATTGGATTARTGCTTGTTACAATTTTTTTGCATTGTGCTCCGAAGCAGCTCAGTAAAACTTGTGCTCTGTGGTGCTACACGTTGGATTCTGTGACCTCTGATGGACAAAAACTCCATCTGAAGAAGCAGAGCTTCAGAGACACAGAACTAGGTGAAAGTGCATCTTTTGATGCACCTGTGTCCTCTTCCCTTTTCGTTTTTGAACTTTAGGAGGATGCTGCAAAGAATAAAAAGATGTGATGGTATGAGTCCCCTGGACTGTTCTTGTAGAGGGGTGTTTTTTTCTAATGCGTTAACAGTAGATGGGTGTGTTCTTTCTTCAAGTTGGGTCATGGTAAAATAAAATCCTTATTTTCTTTCTGAAGACTGTAGCATCCTGATTTTTGGTTGTTTTGTACTCTGTAATCTACTGTGGCATTCCCAGAGGTCTTATTTTCAGGATGTTTTGTTGCATAGCATCTATGTAATGACAGTACACGGATCTGTGGATGACAGCTGTGGATCTTCTTAGGTAGAGGAGAGGTTTTATGAACAGTTTCTCAAATGTTCAGTTTGAAACATGAATTTATACACTAGTCTGTGCTATACACCATTAGGGTGGTAATTTTTTTTTTTAGAAGTGCTGTGTTTGGTCAGCTTCTGAAAATAACTTGAGTATTTTGGCTTGCTTTGCCATACATAATGGCATAAACTGGGGGCTAAAAGTCCATGGGCTTCTGGGTTAAGTCAATGATGTTACTGGCCCTCAAAGTTTACTCTTAGTTCTTTGCTTGAAAATGTAGAAATATTTTCAGTTTTTTTTTCCCCAGATAGTCACTGAGTACTGTACTGAGCCAGAGCCATTTTCTGATTCAGGAAAGCAATTACAGCCCATTTGGACTCGGTTTCCCACTGAATGCAAGAAATTTGGAGAAAAGAGTGCAAGTGGGATGTTTGCCTATAAATAGCATTCAAAGGTTATTTGAGTTATCATCTTCCTGCATCTCTGTTGTGCATGGGGGTCATATCCTGGTGTTGGTCTCCATAGGGGTATGATACTTTTCCTCCATAAGCCTTAGGTTACTCAAAAAGCAGAAAGTAATTCTACTCTTTTCTCCTTCTATCACCAAATAGGTGAGAGTTTCTGTAAAGTAACTTGTCTTCAAAGGTCAGAAGCCCGAAAGTAGATGAAACTTAAAATATTTGGCTTAGAATGCTAGAAGTCAAGAATAGGAATTTTATGCACCTTCTTCACCATGAATAAATTTTTTTCTTCTCTTGATGTTTCTCAAGGATATGTGGGGTTTTTCTTTGCTCCTTACCCTCCCACAGTGGATGGTACCATTTCCATGTTCCTCCTTTCCATGTTTCAGTAGCAGTCTTAGCTCTTTGAGGTGTATCTTTCAGATTCTTGGAGACAAGCAATTGTCAGACTTGAAATGAGGAAATACTAGTTTTTCTCTCTAAGGCATGAAAGGAAGAACCAGGAATTAAAGAATAATTGCCTACCATTAGCCTCGGTATTTTTCCGTAAAATAATGAGATAAACCTTGTAAATTTTTCCATATTTGATGGCACGAAGTAGAGAATTTATTTTGAAGCTGCTCTTACAGAGGTCATGATTTCTGCTTCTGGATCATTACAAAGTTGCTGTCTTTATAGTTTTATGGGTAAATATTGTAAGCRCTACAATCTCAACTTAAATAAAATAAAACCCCAAGTCACTCTTGGGGAATTTAATACTACTTTGTATAAGCAACCAGAAGCAATCTGATTCTTTTTTCTCAGTCTCTAGCCTGGATGCTTCCTTGACATACAGGAGTGTCAGAGCTGATGTCCAAAGCTCTGAATTTGGAGCCTAGCTCCTTTGATTCTTGCTGGGGCACTCAGTAGACAATACCAATTCTTGCATGTTCGTTTAGCACCRTATACTGTCATTACGATCCAGTTGAGTGTGCTGGTATGTATGTGTGCCCTCACGCTTCATTTGATCGGGTGTGAGCAGGTGACTGCCCGTCTCTAGGGGAGATGTGCTGAGTCTGCCATTTGAGCATGTGTCCATTTAAAAGCTAAACAAAGCCAGGCAAAAAATTCAGCTTGTGGCTGAAGTTTTCCCTTAGCTAATCACAGTAATACTGGCAAGCATGATACAACCAGAAGAGCATTTGTTTTAAGTGCATAAATGTACTTGAATACTTGCTGGTGATGCGGCCCTGGAAAAGATGTTGCAGGAGAAGGTAGCGAGGGAGGGAAGAGAAGGCTGGCAATGGAAAAGGCATCGGGCACCCAAGTAATTTGCTGTGATTTTGCTGCCATGGCAGATCTTTCTGGGTGTGTATTGCTGGCTTTTATCTATGTTAAGGGTGGGAAAAAAAAAACTAAAAAAATCCCTTGACTTGGTCATTCAAAAAAATTCAAAAATGAAGTGATAAGCTCCTATTTAACTGTAATACACAGTACCTCCCATTTAATCCTAGAGAAGCACCAAAACAAATTCACGTCCAGAGTAATGTAGATGTTTATAAACTAGTGCTTAATCCCATCCTTGTCCTATATAATTTGGATTAAGTTAGCATTGTGTTTTGAATATTCCTCTCAAATGCAAGACCATACATTTTCTTACAATCAAAAACATGTTAGAAAGGAGGCCTTAGTTGCCATGGGTTTAAAAAACAAAAAAAAAACCAAAAACAAACAAACAAACAAAAAAAAACCCACCAAAACCATAACAAACCCCAACAATTTACTGGAGCTGGTAGAATTAGCTGTTATTCTGTGACTTGTCTAATAAAAATACCTGAGTTACTGTCAGATCTTGTTGTACAATACTGCACTAACTAGAACTAGCTCATATACTGAGGGAAGACAGGCAGGGTGCTGTGACTTTTCTATAGGATGCAGAATTTTTAAAAAAATATTCCAGTATAGATGCCTGGTAGACATTAGATCTTTACAGACTGAGAAAATCTGGAAAAAGAGTATTTTGTGCTGCAGGGATCATCCCTGGATTGACATGTGCCTTACAACAGTAGTAGTTACTAGGTTGCAACTGTCCCAGGGTTAGAGCAATTTCTTGATGAATAATTGTTTTGTCTGACTCCTTCCTATTGCAGTTCTTCCCTAGCAGTCCCTATGGATGTTGATCAGGCTTTTGGTTTGTGTGGGGGTTTTTTTTTGTTGTTTTGKTTTGGTTTTTTGATGGACTGGTCTTCTGCCTTTGCTCTTAACTCATAATGAGTAAACAGAAGCTTTCTCCTCCATCCAAGGCCAAATTCAAATGTCTGTACTTGCATTTGATGTGTCTTGCAAGCCAAAACACAGATAGAGATTCCTACAAAGAGGTTTGTTCAAACCATTGCCACACATTGAAAAGTTCTAGTTTAGCTTAATCTCTTTTGCCCTACACTTTTTCTTTTTTAAAAGCCAGGTTCCTTGAAGAAACTAGACTTCTTTTTTCCAGTACAAAATCTTGGGGCTGAGGAAGATGCCTCTTTCTCCCCTCCCTTCTATCTTACCTCTTCATCTTSTTGCCTCTTGAATACGCTAGCTGAGCAGATGCTCCGGCCAGCAGGGATGCTGAGGGGACAAAGATGAGATAAACTAGCAGTTAGATGTCGATTGAAGCCTAGCTGTTAGTGGTAGGTAGAGAGTAGGAACTTCAGTCCACGGGTTCATATGCGTAATAGCTTTCAGTGCATACTAAGTAGTTTTTTGCCGTGATTGGTTATAGTACTTCATAGGTGTGGGGAGCGTACTCGCTAGGTTTTGGACCAAGGCTTAGTTCTTCCAAAGATACTTCAAAAAAAAAAAAAAAAAAAAAAAAAAAAAAAAAAACAAAAAAAAAAAAAAACAAAAAAAAAAAAACCACACCAAAAAAAGGAAAAGGAGAGAATGAGTGAACACTCCAGACCAATCTAGACAAATTCAGCATTAATGTTTGTTCTGTTCATAATTGTGTTAAATTTTGGCTTCTCTGCTAGAGGAAATATGAACACTTTTCTTGTACTTGAATATAATTCTTCAGGCTTTGTGTTGAACTACAAGCCCTCTCATATTCTCCCCCGAGCTTTAGTTTGCTTTGTCTAAAGCAATTCAGCCATTGAATTGCTGTTTAAATGATGGCTGTGACAGAACTGGCAATTTTTTTTACTCCATTATTGCTTTTGTCCTAATTGTAGCTGCTTCTTTAAAGCACAAGGTAATCCAAGAGGCAGATATTTCTCCCAGATGCTTATCTGCAGTGAGATGGGCGAAAAAGCCGTTTGCTGATGACGAAGTACATCTGTAACTATGATGCAGGAGTAATTCATGATCCTTCCATATTAACTACATGTAATGTGTATGGGATCAAAGTGCATTTGGTTGAGTGATCAGCATGATTTTATGCACATACGTGACGAATGTGTCTGAAAGTCCTGGTTCCTGTAAGGAATCAGAAGTGTTGAGGATTGTATCTGGGAACTTGTCATCTTGTAKTAAGGCAAATGTTTCTTTGCTAGAGATTTAATAGAAACAAAATCTTGAAAAATTGAAAGGTTGGGTTTCTTTATAAAGATATTTGATTAGGAAACGTAAAAATTTGGACATTCTGAATGGGTGGCACAGGGGGAAGGTGTGTGAGGTGGTTTAGTGGCTATTTGCTGTCACCATCAGGCAGGAATCTTCTGTTCCTGGCTGCACAGTTTTCTGTCCTCTTGCCAGTTCTGGTGGTGGCTAGAAAGACCCTTTGCTGGTCAAATTAATCTTGCTGTGCTGGTAGAAAGCTCCCTCTTCGTTTCCCAACTGTGAGTGCAGTGGGGTGGGTGGGAGTGCCTGGGAAACCCAGGGAGAGGAGGAGTGCTGGGTCGTCTTTCTGGCAGTGGCCAAATATTAGATCGGCACAGAAGAGCTCATGTTATTTCAGCTTTAGAAAAGGTAACTCAATTTTCATACAATGGGAGAAAATGGATGCCTAGTGAAAGCTTGAAAAAATCAAAATGATAGAAAAATTTAGAGTTATGCTGTAGCAAAGTCTGTCGGGGTCAGGAATTTAAATAAGATGCAGAGTATGAGGAGATAGTTATGGATAACTTTTCTGGTATCATTCTTTCCTATTTGAACTCTTATATGGTAACAAAACTCTGTCACAAGGTTTAAACCAATCATTTATTTTAGCATTTTAAGTTGAAATGTGTGGTATTCCATATCTGTCAAACATCCGTATTCTTCTTTGCATTCTGAAAACAAAGGAAATGGGTGGATTGGGTTGGTGGAGAGGAATTAGGTGAAATTGCAGACTACTTAGGGGGATTGGGATTTTGCTAGAAACATCTGTAAGTCTATGTAGAGCTGGTTTCTCATTGCTGAATTTGCTTATGGGACTGCCAAGCTTTAGAAAAAGTGGAAGTTGCTGGCTAATATTGTGAGTTACCTGACTAGGTAACCTGGTATTGAAGTAACATGAGACTAACTTGAAATCTAATGGGGAAACTCTCAAAAGAAATGTAAATGTTTAATGAGTATTGACTAGTTTAAACAAGAATTCATGTTTGTGCTGAAGTATAGAAAATTAGTTTTCAGATTTTGAGATATCTGAGCACACTGATGTAAAAGCAGATGATCCCGAAAAGGAACCCTTGTCATCAAAATGTTACAAAAATAACAGTAAGGACTAATTGTAGCTGGAGAAGTACTTCCTAGCTTTTGATTCTGAAAAAAGAAAATCTCGCTGCTACAGTTGCCATACTGGAAAGCAGAGAGAAATGTCATTGAGATTTTTGGCTCCTGTTCTGGCAACTACACTGAAATATATGTAAATGCAAATATAATATTAAGAGTTTGCAGTGTCAAGCAAGTGAAAAATTAGAAGCTGGAATTAAGGGTAATTTTCTCCAATGACGTGTAAGTTGTGATGGCCTTTCAGTTTTTTTCAGACATCCCCTTTCACTTGTGGATATTGCTCAAGTGGGTGAGTTCCTATTATTTTTAGGAGTGGGGATTTGTGAAGAAAGGGATATTTTGAGGTTAAGACCATGAAATACAACCCAGGAGAATAAAATTGTACTTCTACTTTTGCCAGAAAATGCTTAGCAGATGATCTGAACGTGATTTTTCAGATAGCATTGAAAATGTCATTTTTGGGTGTGATGGTTTGCTGTCAGCAATCTGATTTGTAGAAACTGAAAACTCGGCTGCTCTGGAAGTCGGTGAGGAACTGTGATGGTGACATATGAAATATTGTAAAATGCTAATTATTCAGAAAAAAACCCCACCAAACCCCCAAGCTGTGCCATGCACTTGCTGATACAGGGGGAAAAAATACAGTTTTATAGTGAAAGTTTGTATCAGATGTATATAAAAGGATAAATTCTTGTGTTCAGCATAGTTACAACAGGGATGTTAAGGGTACAGTAAGTTTTCAGTGCACTGGGGCCAAGATTAGACTATAATTTGGTATTCAATGGTGAAGATTACAAAGGCATGTGCTTGACTTTGAAAAGACTGAAAGCCTCAGTGTAGTTTTTTTAGTGTTTCAGAAAACAAAGCTAAAATAAACCCTACCATATTGAATCTCTACTACTCCCTGCCTGGGACTAATAGTGTTGGAATGACCAGCTGAAAAATGGAGAAGCATTCTGGTTACTGCTTTTCTCAAAAAGAGACTATGGGCTATACCTACACTAAAATGTCTTTTAAATGAGAAATTTCAAAGGACCAAACACATTTTTCAGGGAGATTTAGCTAACCAAAAATACCAAATTTTTGGCAGGGAAAAGTAAAACTTCTACAAGGTTTAGTTAGTTGTGGTCTAAATAGTTCACCATTACTTAATAAAAATGTTATTCTCTGTGGTTGCCCTCAAGAGATGTTCTTGCCTTGTCTTTCCCCTGGCAGGTTTTCTCTCCTAACGGATTTGAAATTTGCCACCTTCTTCCTCCTCCTTTCCCAGTCAAACCAAATTTTTCTATTTTTACAAGCCTTTTACCATCTTGAGGGCATGTTTCAGATGTGCCAGGATTTTAAATAGCAGTGCTGCCATTAATTGTCTGATTGTTTCATCCTTTTGGGTCTGAAGTTAGGCACAACATCAGGTTTCCTTTGCACAGTAATGCATGCTTTCTTCTGCCACCAGTGTCAGCTCCTGGTGTCACATTAAGCCAGCAGAACTATTTGCAGGAGAATTCTTTTATTGTGATTTGGAACATGGCAAAGGCTTACTCAAGGAGTTAAGCTGAGCCTTTCTGCTGTCAGATTGGCACCAAGTGCCTAAGCTACAGTGAGCTTATCATCCTCTGTTTGCTGGTACTGTCCATGGGCAAGACTATTCTTTCTTTATGGGTACTCTGCTTGGGAAAGTTTGAAGTTTTTCTGTAGCTGTATGGGGTTTCCAGGCATATGATAGGAGTTACTGGATTGAACAACTGTACAGTGTAGGCTGAGGAAGACCAGCTCTTCTAGAAAGAGCTAGACCTACTGCAGAGACCTTTTGCTGTTACTCTGCACTACGTGGCCACAGCCTTTCTCCGAGATATCTGATGGGCCAACTGGCCAGGCACAGTTGCTCAAATGCATCCTGAAAGCACCAAATTTATGTAACACACATGATCCAGCTCTGACATACCTGAGTAATAGACATGACTTCCCTGAAGCAGAGGTTATGCTGTGTGAAGATGCTTGAAGCTTTTGCCTGGATGGAGGTATGGCAGTGCTAACTACAGGGTTTGACTGCTGTGGAGCAGCCTTTTGATATGGGTTAGTTTACTAAGAAATGCTCTTACTACTTTGCAAATACATCAGTGTAAAGGACTGAAGCATTAGGAAGGCTCATGGCTAGCTTTGGCTGCATACATGAGGTGATCAGGTGATACCTGTGCATGATTTTTTGCCTGTATGTTTTGTTTGGAGGCATTCCATGAGACAGTAATAGCTTAGTCTGTTCTAAATGATTTCTGGAGTGAGATTTTTTGAGTACAACAGTGGTGGTCTGCTCACCCACCTGCTCACCACCCATGTCATGTCAGAAGGATGCTTGATTTACCTTATGCATGATCTGTTTCCAGCAAAAGTGCTGAATGTTTTTGATCTCAGGAAGGTGTTGGGAAAACTTAAAACTTTAAATCTAGTTCTGTATGAAAGAATCCCTTCTAGGTGGTACGTTTTGTGGTGAGGAAATAAGCATGACCTCTTGCTGAAGTCTCTTACAGTTTGAGTTCTGCCCCCTCCCCCCCCCCCCCCCCCCCCAAAAAAAAAAAAAAAAAAAATCTGGCACTTGCAAGTGTGGAGGGAATAGCCAACAGAAGACTCGGCGCTTGTCTGAAGATTTTTATATTTTAACTAGAAGCTGGCATCTTACTGATGCATGATTTTGAGGTATTATGACTTCGGGGCTAGGGCGGGGGGCGGGGATGTGTGTTTAAATATTCATTCATTGGATTTTATCTTAGAAAGGGATTTGGGGGCAGAAGACAAGCTTTGTTTTTGATATATTACATTGGCTTTGTAGTACCCTGAACTTTCACACTTTGATAGGTTTACCACTAAAACCAACAGAAGACAGCCAAGGAACTGAACCTCTGTAGCAACAAGTAAACTGAGTAAACTTCAGGGTTACCATTTCAGTCTGGGAATGTCATTGAGTTGAAATCTGGTAAATACAGCAGAATACAATTAGAAGGGACGTTCTCCTACTCCAGGTTTTCTATTTGGTTTTATAAGGTGATAAATCATCTGCTGAGGAAGCTATCAAGCTGCAGCCTGCTCAGGCAAGCTGACCGTGCTGTACAAGAGGAGTTACTTGTGTTGTGAAAATCACGGAGCAAGCCAGGGCAGTAGGTGTGGTCTGAAGCACTGTGGTGGTTGCATAGATCTCAAGCCCTGCTTCCCAGGGAATGGGCACTGCCTTTAGAGGGGTTGATTTTTAATTGGCACGGTAATAAAGAATGATATTAGCCTTCCAGAAGCATTACTGGGCGACACTAGTCAAGGATCAAAAAATTTGGAAGGTGCTGTTGTAGAGCCTTTAGAGATCTGTATTTGTTGGAAAGGAAAAATCTTTCAGTTATGATATAGCTAGTTGTAAGACAAATCACTCAGGTACCTTATTTTGCCCTAGTAAAAAGGAGACTATAAGGAGCACAAAAATTAGATTTGTAAACTCAGCATATATGCCATTTAATCAACCTGAATAATCCAGCCCTGTTGTATTTGAGAGCGCATTGTGAATTTTAGCAAGAAGTTTAGTAATGGTCAACCGAGTTACAATTTAAGCACATGGGCAATGCATAGAAGCAATCAGAGAGAGCAGGTATAGAATTACATTTTTTCCTGCTACTGGCTGCTGAAGATGGGCTAAGGAACTAGTTTACTCTGAATGAGGATTGATCAGGACTTTGAAAACATGACCAGTATGTGTCACCATAATTTTTTCTCCTTTGATTTGCATTCACATCTGTCTTTTGGGAATAACCCTTTGGTTTGTGGGGGTTGTTTTTGTTGTTGTTGTTTGTGGCTTGTTTTGGTGGTGGTTTTTGGTTTTGTTTTTTTTTTTTTTTTAAGCTATGGATATTCCAGATGCAAAATCTCAGCAGATCTCAGTGCAACTCTTCTTTGTACATCCTCAGATTACAAGCTCCTGAAGGTCTCCCTTCACACATGGTCCCGGGTACTGCATTAGATATGATTAGGGTCTGTAAATATTGTGTGAATTCTTCGAAGACTCACCAGAATCATACAGAAACTTAAGTATGGCATGCTTAACTTAATAAAGAGGGTTTTAAAGTTTAACTACTTTAATGGAGAAATTTGTTTTAAAGGCCAAATGGCTTACCCAAAAATCCCAATGGTGTAGCTCAGTCTATACTCTGACTTAAAACAGTTATTTTCCTTACGCAGCAAGTAAACCTTCCCTTGTAACTCTAATGTTCTTTAGCTTAGTGTGTGTTACATTTTTTTTAACAACGCTATCCTAAAGTTTTTAGAAGCATATGAATTTTAGAAAGATGACTACACTAGAATGAATTATTAGTATTATTCTAATTACAGTATACAAAGAGCACTACTCAACGTGTGGTTTCTTCCTTGAGGACTTTAGTCTGAGCAATCATTGTACAATAAAGCACACTTAAATATTTAAAATATATTCAAAAAATTGTAAAAATATTATGTCCCTCATTCTGATGTTGTAAATTAGATATCTTGATGCAAAACCAGTGAAACTCAAAAATGTGCTTGGCTTTGGACTGTTTTTTACAAGAAAACATAGAGCCAGCACAATCCACTCTGACTTTAGATGGGCTGAAGTAATTTGTGTTGCGTCCTTGCTGAAATCTCTTTTGCAAGACAAAAGTCTGTCTGTCTTTCCATTGCTGTGTGGTCACATAATCAGTAGGACCCAGCTTTTTTTTTTTTTTTTTTTTTTTTTGTTTGTAGCTGGGGTCTGTGAGAAGACTGGTGAGACAAAACTGTTCAGTGCTGCTGTGCCCATGTCTTTCTGACTGGCGGTGGCTGTGCTGGGAGCATCATGCAGTGGTTGAAGCCTGACCTGGAGCAGAGTGGGCACGGGTCTGGCAACGAATGTGCTCTTGGCATCTGTGCTGTGCTCGCCAATTCCAGTTGCTTCACCACCTGGCTGCTAAGTTACTTGTTCAAGGCAACTAGAATTTTGCAAACCTTGCTTAGGCATTAAACATGGGCAGCAGGTTAGAGCTGATTCGGTGTTTTCCTGGGTTTGCCAGAAGATCAGTGTGGGTCTTGGCGAGTGTGCTGACAGCACTATACTTCAGTTTACTGGCTCTGAAAATGATGTAATATGAATGTAGTGTTTGAGAAAATATTTTGACATAATCAGAGAGGAGCGAAGTGCACACTTTTTTGTTAGTTAGAAAATCACTTTCTGTTAACATACACAAAGCAGGAAGTTATGACATCCCAGAGAGCAGGAGCCTGCTGTTTGGTAGATGACCGATACCATCTCTGCTTTCTTCTGCCACTGCTAGAATTTACAGAAAATAGTAGGTGGTAATTTTCTGCAGATGCTACACTGCTCCTAAGTATTACCAGAAATAAACTTGTAACATGTGGATTAAAAGGTCCTGAGAAATCTCTTTTCTTTAGGAAATCTTCCCTTAGGTTCTACTCTTAACATGCCTGAACTGAATTCCTCTGATGTGCTGTTAGGGGAGCCACACCTGTGTTGAGAATTTGAGTTAAGCCACCTGAGACCTTACAGAACAGGGTATGCTCAATCCTGCTTCTTGCCTTCTTGTCTTGTGGTAACATCTGTGTGATGCGCTAGAATTAATACTTTCCTGGTAGAGTTACTGCTTGTTGGCACAAGACTGTAGCAGTTGCTTTTGACAGTCTAGAACTTTTCAATTCCTCTGAATGCGGATTCCAATAAAGAAGCTAAAACAAAGTCCGCTCTCTCCTTCCTTGAACCCTCTTCACCTTGTTTGAGGAGCTACTTGTACGCCATGCTGGTTCTTGACATTACCATTAAAAAAAAAAAAAAGAGACAAATTTCTGGGCCATGATTCTCATTTCATTCTTCTTTTGGGCTTTTAAAGCTGTCCGCATTTCCATCAAAACCTGCCTTTGGGGGACAAGTGATGTAAGATCTTAAGGAAACAGAGGATCCCTTTAAGCTTCTGGGACCAGCAGATGATTCCATGTGAGCTGAAGCTGAGTTAGACTTTGTGGTAAACGTGAGATCGTAAATTGGACACATTAGCAAGTGAATGGCCTCAAGTGTGTGTTAGAACGTATGGTGTGCTGGAACTGACTGGGAAGGAACATAATCACCACTGACTCTGCAGTTTTTTGTGACGATTATTGGATGTTACCTCTTTTGCTTAGATATGTCAATCTCTTTGGAACAATCTCCTTTGAAGTTCAAAGCATATGTTAACACCAGTTGTGTGTGGTATGAGGGACTTAACTGTGGGCTCCATACCAGAGTAATTTGTTTTTAAGGTATTTTAAATGGTGATAATTATGAGCTACTAGCTAGAAACTACACTTAAGTATTTTCTTTATCCCTGATATGAACTTTATCCAGTTAGGGAGGGTAGAGTAACTGATGCCTCTGTGAGAATGTTCCTTTTCTTGAAATAGAAGGGAATGGTTGCTCGAGTGTGGGTATCTGACTTGTTCCTTTACTGCAGTGAACTTGAAACAGCTTTGGCCTAGGTTATTCATGTTGGTTCTTTAAGATTTATTCATGGCTTTCAACTTCTATGTTCAAATTGTGAAAATATACAGACATGGTTTTCAGAGAATGTAATCTCTGATTCCTCATGGCAAAATCACACCAGTGGTATAAGGCCCTGCCCATTTGGGTTTTCCAAAGACACAAACCTGGTTGTGTTCCAGTTTTTCTGAGGTCATAGCTGTATCTTTGGTTGAACTGAGGAAGATCACACAGAGAGGTTACCAGCTCATTTCAGGTTACCCTAAAACTCTAACCGTGGTAGTTACATGGTAGGAATATCCTGATGAGTCTGAAAGTCAACAAGGAAGCCCATGCTTCAAATCAGAGTGTTGGTTATAGGTGTGTAGGTGTGTATCTGATGAGCAAGCTTTTTCCCTTGAAAGGTGAGCTTCTTGTTCTAATACACCTATATAATCAACTTCAGGCTAATTTAAATAGTTCCATAGTTCAGTAGTATGGCACTAACTTGTGGAACATCTGGCATTGTCTGCCACTAAATTCAGTCATGCTGTGTGCCATAGTAGCTTGGGGGGGGKGGGGGGTGTGGAAATCATCTGCTCCAGACTCAACCTAGAATCATAGAATCATTAAGGTTGGAAAAGACCTCTAAGATCATCAAGTCCAACCATCAACCCAACACCACCATGCCCACTAAACCATGTCCCTAAGCGCCTCATCTACATGTCTTTTAAATACTTCCAGGGATGGTGACTCCACCACTTCCCTGGGCAGCCTGTTCCAATGCTTAACCACTCTTCCAGTAAAGAAATTTTTCCTAATGTCCAATCTAAACCTCCCCTGGCACAACTTGAGGCCATTTCCTCTTGTCCTATCGCTAGTTGCTTGGCAGAAGAGACCAACACCCACCTCACTCCAACCTCCTTTCAGGTAGTTGTAGAGCGCAATAAGGTCTCCCCTGAGCCTCCTCTTCTCCAGGCTAAACAGTCCCAGTTCCCTCAGCCGCTCCTCATAAGACTTGCTCTCCAGACCCTTCACCAGCTTCGTTGCCCTCCTCTGGACACGCTCCAGCACCTCAATGTCCTTCTTGTAGTGAGGGGCCCAAAACTGAACACGGTATTTGAGGTGGGGCCTCACCAGTGCCGAGTACAGGGGCACAATCACTTCCCTACTCCTGCTGGCCACACTATTTCTGATACAGGCCAGGATGCCATTGGCCTTCTTGGCCACCTGGGCACACTGCCGGCTCATATTCAGCTGGCTGTCAACCAGCACCCCCAGGTCCTTTTCTGCCAGGCAGCTTTCCAGCCACTCTTCCCTCAGCCTGTAGCGTTGCATGGGGTTGTTGTGGCCGAAATGCAGGACCCGGCACTTGGCCTTGTTGAACCTCATRCAGTTGGCCTCAGCCCATCAATCCAGCCTGTCCAGGTCCCTCTGCAGAGCCTTCCTACCTTCAAGCAGATCGACACTGCTGGCCAGCTTGGTGTTGTCTGCAAACTTACTGAGGGAAACCTAGTTATATAGTAGTCAGTTGTACTGGACATTTCATCTCTGTTAAACTGTTGAATTGTTGACTTGTTTAAACTGGTGGAAATACCCTTTTCAGGTGCAGCCTGAATCTGTGTACCATAGAATTGGTGGTTTGTGGCCCGGTAGAAGGACTAATCTGCTTGCAGATCCTGGAATTCAGAACGACTTTTTTGGCATACTTTTCTCTCAAGTTTAGAGATCTACAGTCTGTGTGTTGGATGGGGAGGAGCTAGGTCATCTATTTCCAGTCAGGGGAGACTATAGAATCATAGAATGGTTTGGGGGTTGGAAGTGACCTTAAAGGTCATCTAGTCCAACCCCCCTGCCATGGGCAGGGACATCTTCCACTAGATCAGGTTGCTCAAAGCCCTGTCCAGCCTGACCTTGAACGCTTCCAGGGATGGGGCATCTACCACCTCTATGGGCAACCTGTTCCCAGGGATGGTTAAGAGCTCTCTTTTCAGTTGTTGGATAATGCTGCTGGCCTTGTCCCTGTCAGGGTTTGTGAACACACTGGCACATGGCTTCAGCAGAAGGTGCTCAGCTAAAGAGCTGCCTCACAAAGAGAGACTGAAGGTGTGTCTAGCTCCCTGTGCCCTGCAGTGGGCTAGCTGTGGACACTTGAGGGAAAAGCAGTAAGATCACAGTACAGGTGATAGTCTCTCCTCTCTCTGTCCTTCCAGTAGTCTCTTGTTCAGGAATGTCCTTAAATAGTGACTGCCAGGACCACTGTTCTTAGTATTACTGTAAAGCCTGTGCCTTCTATGAACCTATCTAATCTATTTTTAAATTCACATTTTTGGCCTTTGCATGGCAGCTCGTGTTGTATGGAAGTAATTCCTTTTGGTTTGCTTATGAACATGCTCTTAATTTTAGTGGTAAGCTGTAACTTAGCATTGGGAACATCACCATCTCCATACGGTTAATGACTGTAAACTGTTCTCAATAAAAAACAGTCCGCAGTGGCTCCCATATTCTCATCATCATGAAAAGATGATGTTACACAACCTCTGTGGTGGCTTGTATTCCTGAAAATATGCCATTGCCCCGCAGAAAGCACAGAATGTCAGACACTGGGTTTCAGTTCAGGTAGTGTCAGATCAGTAATCAGTAACATGCTAGTGAGACTAGTAATGTGAGAAATTGTGATCGCTTGTGTGCAGGAAGGATGAATTCAAGCAAATGTGGAGAATGGTCTTGAGGATACTTCTAGTATTCATTGGATGGGAGGAGACAAGAAGAGTTCTAGTCCAGCACCTGTGTGTAGATCAGGTTGTTGCTGTGTGTATGAGGTGTCTTAAACACCTGGGAGAGTGACACAAGCAAATGGTTATGAAGTGGGCACAAAAACAATTAAATTAAAGATTAAAAGATAAGTAAGCATTACAGCAATAAGATTCTGACATAGTCATCCTAAATCAGAGCGAAGTGAAAACTGAGCAATTGTTTAGATGGTACCGTAAACCTGCAAAAGGGAAATAAATGAATGGGTGTCTGCAGCAGTAATTCCTGTAGTCTGTCTCCCTTTTACTCCATCCAGCCTAACAAATGTCTGCTCTGATGTCTTCTGTGGCTGTTGATTAGTTTTGGCATGTGCAATATAAAAAAAGTAGGAAATTAACAGCTGGGGATGGCACCTGGGTTGAGCCCTAGCTGGTGAGGTAAATAAAAGGCATCTTCAGCTTACCCTCTGAAAGTCCTTGGTGTGGTTATAGCACCTTTTTTGGAACACAGTAGGAAACTGTACTGAGCTGTCAGTGTGCTTTTACCAGCTGGAAGGAAGAGCCWGTGACTTGTGGTTGGTAAGTCCTCCAGGAGACCACCGGCAGTAATCCATGGAAACAGATACTTTGGAGCAGGAGCTCTGCAGTGGTTGAAGTTCCTTTGTCTTTACAAGACACAGGACTTAGATCTGTGGTGCAACTTCTCTTGCCTTCAGAAATCCTGTGTATGAATGCTTCAACAAGCAAACTTTAAAAATGGAGAGAGTAGTCAAATGTAGGTTCTTGCTTGTCTAGGTAGATCTACTACCTTAGTGATCTGAAGTGATTGAGATATCCAGTTTAGTTTCAGATAGCCAGGTCATTTTGTTTGGTGTTTTTGTTTTGGGGTTCTTTTTGACTGGACTTTTTATTTCCCACTTCTTTTGCCAGCAGTAGAGCTGTTTACCAGCTCCTTCATGAGACCCTTTTAAGTGGAGGGAAACTGCTGTTGTGCTGCTCCTTGTAAGCTAAATCTACTCCTTTTAGCCTTTGCTCAGGGGTCATTTTTCCAAATCCTGTGGATTTCTCTTGGGTACTTTTCCACTTTCCTTACCGTGGTGTTCAGCTTTGGTTGCAGTGGTCCTAGATGAGGCCTCAGTGCTGAGTTGTGAAGACTTAATTCCCTTTCTTTCCATAGGCAGTACTTTTATGTACACTGCAAGCTAGTGTAAGCCAGCACTGCCACCAGAAATAGCTAGTGTAAACATCTGTGTAGTTACTCTGTGAGCTGTCCTGGGGAAGCAGATCTATGTAAAAACTATCCCTTTCTCTGTGTGTTTGGTGCTAAATCGAAGCCCTGGTACAGTTTTGCAGTGACTATCCCCTGCTGTCCCACCTGCCACAACTGCAGAGCTGACATCCCCTTTTAAACCAACAACAAATTCAGCTTATGTTAATATGTGAGGTGTGAGCTGTGGTGTTTGAGGTTATTTATAGCCTCACTATATTTAACAGCAGTGGCTAGAAAGGTTATGGCCTCAACCGTTTGGAGGTGGAAGGGGGCATGTGGCTGGTAGCCTCTTCAAGTACATGGAGTCAAGAGTCTGTGGCCCTACGTTTCTCTGCTCTGATTGCTCTGCAGTGCACTAGACAGTCTTTGAAAACCAGATGGGTGTGGTGTGGACAGATCTAGTTGTAATTTCTCATTTTGTTGCGGAGTGGGTAATTTATTATAAATTGCTTTTTGTAGCCTTTTGACAGTGCTGAAGTGACCAGAGGTAGGATGTTGGAGCCAGGGAGGTAGTGCGCTTGGATCTGACCGAGTATCTTAAGCAGCTCATCTCAACCTTCATAGCCCATGCTCAGTTTCAGTCGGCCAAGTAAACTTCTGCACCCCATCGTAGGTGTCTGCCTTGATGACAGGATAGGGACTCTTCATCACTTCCAGCAACGCTGGGTTTGAATGCTGTAAGCCAACACTTACCAGCGCTGCAGCAGTGATGTAGGGTAGTGTAACAGAGTGTGCCTGGCATATGCTGGCCTAAATTGTTTTCAGGGTGGAGAAATTTGGTAAGTATTGATTCTTACATTAATGAGAAACAAATTGGATGCTTTCAAACTGGGGAAATACATTGTCTGAAGACAATGTTTGAAACTTTCAAAGTATGATTTCAGTATATATTCTGTAATAGTTACAAGCTGGGTTGTGGGAGACATGGTGTAAATCAATCTTGCAGAGATATGCACGTACCAAATAGCAAATCTTCTGAGGTATAAGATGCGTTATTTTCAGAGGCTTATATCTAATTTGACCCTGTTTAACAGCTGAGGAATGGAAAAGTTACTGATTCATCACTGGTGAAGGTAGCTAATCTATAAACCAGTAACCATTTGCTTTTTGTAGCATGTGAAATTGATTTTTTTTTTTTTCTTCTTCTTTTTGTGGGGGGGTGTACTATTCATCAGTGCATTTCTTTACACTATTTGCACATTTGTATATGCAAATATAAGCCCTGCCTGCACTGCTAGGCAACTGTGCAGTGATGTTTGCATATGTCGAATAGGCTATGCTCAAGGCTGTAATGAACTATATGGAGTAAAACCTGTGTGGAGTAAAACTACACAGCTGTACCATAATTTTGTATCAGCTATGTAAATGAGTGGGATAGATACCTGCTTATGGTGCTGTTCTGTATTGGCATTCAGCTTTAGTCTTGCAGCAAAGAAAGTGTTTTTAAAAAAGAAGCTGTTACAAAAGTTCCTTGAGTAAGCGTTTCTACTATGTAATGTCAGTGTAGAGGGGGCATTAATTTTAAGTATACTTAAAATATTTGAAATTTTGTTTCATAATTTTTGTGCCTGTAGCTAGAGCTGTGCAGTTTAGGCTGTTAAATTACTGGGAATTTAAGCTAAAAAGTTTYTAAAATTTTTTCCTACTCTTAAAAAAGAAAAGGTATATTAGAGATAAGTCCACTTCATTTTGGGTGAAGTTGGGTGGGAAAAGGATAATAACTTTACATTTTAAATTGGAAAATTCTTCACATTCAGAAAATATTAAACCAGTTTGTTTCCCAAACTTCTGTTTTTGGGCTTGACCCTCGGACTTATCCTTATTCCCCTGAGATTTTGATTTTTATTTTTTTTTATTCTTCAAAGGTATGAGTTGGGAATTTGGGACAGGTAATGAAGCTGCCAGTTGAAAAATAGTTTTCTTACTACCATGTTATAGTTAATTAAATGTTCAGGTCTTAGGCAAATGTTAACAGTTACTTTTAAGTAGCTGATTTTCTGGCATGTTTGCAAATGATTTTTAACTAATAGTGCATGTGGCTGAAATCTAAAATAGTGTCTTTGCATTTCTTTTGTGTGACTTTCATACTAACCTGACTGATGAACGAACGTACACTGAAGGAATTGGTAAATTGTCCACTGCCGATGGTAAAGCCTTCGCAGATCCTGAGGTTCTCCGAAGACTGACGTCCTCTGTCAGCTGTGCACTGGATGAAGCTGCTGCTGCATTGACGCGGATGAGAGCAGAGAACAATCACAATGCAGGACAAGTGGACAAGTATGTATTGATTGCTCCCCACCCCCAGTTTCCCAACTATAGAATGTAAGTTTGTATTTTTAATTTCAAATTCAGTTTTATAGTTAGTATGGTAATATATCTGTTTTACTACTAGCAGAAACAAAGTTATTGAATCTGAAGGTGTAACTACTGTCCCATCGATCTTACTTTGAAGTGTAAGAGAAAAGTACAAAAAAATGTTACTTTCTAACCTGCTGCTCTTTCTGTGTACTAAACAGTTGATTTCTTCTTCAAAAATGGGTTAAATGCTTAGCTGTAGAAGAGTTGGTCGTAGTTCTCTAATTACTGCCTCAGAATACTTTGTTGGAAACTAATGAATCTAGTTCATTGTATTAAAAGTTGGAAGAGAATACTAATACTTACAGGGCAGTGATTTGCCCCAGGATCTTGCTCAGGAACTTAGGGGAAAATGAAACTATATTATCTGATAACTTTTTATAACTGATAATTAATGAGGACGGCATTTAACTCCCATGATGACAGAACTGAGGATTTGTCCTGCGTCGTCAAAAGCTTTCTTCTACATTGGTAATTCCAAAGCGTCCTTAGGGGTCTTGAAATATTTTCTACTGTGGCAAGTGATGCAAATAGTTCCTGAACTGTTGGGTTGGTGTGACTGCGTATGCTGTTGAACTTCAGATCTAGGATCAAAAATTGAAAGTCTTAAGTGTCCTTTCATGTGGATGTCCTCTTGAAATTCAGACTTGGGATTTGCAAAACAAAGTGCTTACAATAAGGGCAGTAGTCTTGAGTCATTGCTCAAAATGTAAATACAAACAAAGAACAAATATAGCTTCAGTTAAGAAATGAAACTAGAGAAATTACTTGTGGATCAAAACATGGGGAGATGAAAATATGCTGGGGAGGCATTCTGGAACATAAAAAGGAAGCATACAAGAGGTGGAAGCAGGCCAGGTGGCCGATGGGGAGTATAGAGACAATGTCCAAGCATACAGGGATGTGGTTAGGAAAGCCAAAGCCCACCTGGAGTTGAATCTGGCAAAGGGCATGAATGGCAACAAGATACACTAGTGTGAGTGTATCAGTTGCAAAAGGAAGATGAGACAAGATGTGGACCTGCCTCAGAATATGGCAGGGGACCTAGTGATGGGGACACAGAAGAGTAAGAGGTAGTGAATGCTGCCTTTGCCTTGGGCTTTACTGGTGAGATTTGCATTCAGGAATCCCAAGCACCTGAGACGAGCAGGAAGGTCTGGAGCAAGGAGGGCTTGCCCTTGGTTGGTATCAGGTCAGGGAGCATTTAAACAGGTTGTACATAGTCCAGTGGACAAGTTCATGGGACCTGATAGGATGCACCCATGAGTACTGAAGGAGCTGATGGCTGATGTCCCTGCGAGGCCAGTCCCAATTTATTTGAAAGGTCATGGGGAATGAGGGAGGTTCCTGAGGACTGGAAGAAAGCAAATGTCACCCCTGTCCTCAAGAAGGACAAGAAAGAGAATCCAAGGGACTTATAGGCAGGTCAGCCTCACCTCAGTCCATGAAAAGGTGATGGAGCAAATCCTCCTGGAAGCCATTTCCTAACATAGTAAGTACAAAATGATGATGGTAAGTAGTCAGCATGGTTTTACAAAGGGGCGATCAAGCCTGACCTCATAGCCTTTTACAATGGGTTGGCTACGTTGGTAGATGAGAGGAGAGCAGTGGATGCTGTTCGTCTTGACTTCAGCAAGTCTTTTCACACTGTATCCCACAGCATCCTGTGGGACAAGCTGATGAAGTACAGACCAGGTAGGTGGACAGTGAGGTGGATTGAAAACTGTCTGAACTGCTAGGCTCGGAGTTGTTAGTAGCATGAAGTCCAGGTGAAGGCAACTTGCTAGTGGTGTACTCCAGGGGATGATATTGGGGCTAGTACTGTTTAACATCTTCATCAATGACCTGCGTGATGGTACAGAGTGAATCCTCAGCAAGTTTGCAGATGATACAAAACCGAAAGGAGTGGCTGATGGACCAGGTTGTTGTGCTGCCATTCAGAGGGACCTTGACAAGCTGGAGAAAGGGACCAGCAGGAATGTAATGAAATTCAACAACAGGAAATGCAGAGTCTTGCACCTGGGGAGGAATTTCTCTGTGCATTGGTACGGATGGGGAGGGCTGAATGGCTGGAAACCAACTTTGGAGATAAAGACCTGAGTTTCGTAGTGGACAACAAGTGGAACATGAGCCAGCAATGCACCCTTGGAGCAAAGGTCAACAGCATCCTGTGCTTCATTTGGAAGAGCATCCCAGTGTCATTCTTGACACTTTTACAAAATGCCTTGGAAATATCTCAAAGGGAACCTGACCAGGGAGCAAACTGGGACACTTCTTGAGGTGCCTGGGTCAACTAGAATCAACTAAGAGTCTTGTTTTTAATAGCTTTTTCCCAGACCATATTTGGTTTCACAGCAGTTCTGTATTATATGAGGTGGCTTAAGGTCATCTTCTGAGAATGATGGATCTGTTTCAGGATTTGTCTCGAAGGTTATGGCGTTGGGTGACTCCCATTTCTAAAGGCTAGGCTACGTGTGTGCAAAAGTGCGTGAATCCCCACCCTCTCCTCCCAGCTGAACACGGGAACCTGAGCTGTAAATGCCCGGTTACGTGTGGGTTGCAGCAGTTTGACTGACTGCTTGTGCCGTGAGCACACGGCTGTCCCTTACTACCTCCCAGGAGAAGGTGGCAGGTTTGATAGTGTCCTGCAGCCTTTTAGTGAGCTCCCATTGCTTCAGTATGTGGACTTGACTATGTAGCCAAATTATAAACTTTACCAAAATATCAGTTATTTTGCTTAAAATACTTAGTGATTACAATGCAAATGTAGGTGATCAGATAGTGGATATTATCCTCAGGTCAGATCTCAGCTTTTATCTAGCAGCTGCTAGCACAGTTTATTTCATTTTGGGGTATATGGCAAATGAGTTCCTTTTAAAATAGAGACTTAACATAGTTTAACCATTACAGTCTTTGAACAATTGAAAATTGAAACTTTCCTGAGGGAACTTTGTGCTTAAATGGATATTTTCTTCATTGTGAGTGAATTTCTTGAGTGAACTATCTTTTACAGAAGAAAAGTAGATGTTTGAGGTTTTTAATGAATCTGAGTGTACTAGTTTTTGTTTTAAGAAGCAAGCTTCCATATCTTGCAAATAAAATATACTGATAGGAATGCATCACATACAGTCCTCTACTGTTTATAACAGAAGGCTCTTCCTCCCTTCCCCTTCCCACCAGGGCATTAACTGTGGTTTGGTTCCCAGTGGCTGAGGGACCCTGACTCCTTGCGTATATTTTCCAAATAAAATTACATCATCAGTTGGAGAAGTGTAACTGAGTTGGTACTGAGCATGACTTGCTCTTGTTTACATTTGCATTTAGCAGTGCTTTAACAGTTGTCTTTACTGTTAGACTTTTTTTTTTTGTACAGAAAAAGATTTAAAGGACAGGTGACTTGGTTTGAAATAAATTGAAGCTCAGCTTACCTTTTTCAAGATTTGTTTAGTGTACTTTCCTAGGTCTCAGGGGAAATAGCTATTCTCTCTACTTCAGAGGTTCATGATGGTTAAAGCAGTGATTATAGAATTCTGAGATGCCAAGAACCCGGGGTTTGTCTTGTCTTTTCCTTCTAACTCTTAGCTTGTAATTACCTCTTACAGCCTTTTTTAAAGGATGAGTTAGTAGTGTTCCATGTAGGATTTGTGTTGTTATTGCTGTTTAAAAAACGTGCAGTTCAATTGGCTTATTTCATCCATCTGAAAACTTCTGTAATATGTTTTTAATAGTGCATGAAAGGAAACATAGTAAACTTCTGTAAGGCTCCTCTTCCTTTAAGATGTCATTAGGTAAGGTAAGGATTTTTCTTTGAAATGGCTGCTTAAATTAAGAAACTGGTGTTTTAAATTAAAAGAAAAAAGGTTTGGGCTAGGGCAGAGAAGGAAATAGTCCCACTACAGGAGAGAAAATGGTCAGAAGTTTGTCTTGTTGCAGTATTCAGTATTAGTGGTCTCTGTGATAGTAGACTGTTCACTTTTTAGCTTTCTCTCTACTAGAAATTTGCCTTGGTACCTATAGTCCGTAGTTTGTCGTGGTCATAGCCTCTGTGTGTCTGGCATTCCACCAAAGTGTGAATAGCATCAGTGAGGTTTGCTTCTGTATCTTGCCAACACCACAAATTACCTAGTTTTGAGCACTCTTCTCTGCATCTAGTCTATATGAGAGCTTATGTGAGTTAGCAACTGATGAGGACAAGAGCTAATTTAGATACAAGCAAGGTCTTTATCTGCATTTCACCTATGGAAATAATGTGTATATATACACTTCTTAAAAAAATCTGTAAGGTATATTTTCTAGTAAGGCTTAGTACTAATGTCATGGGTCTTTTTAAGTAAAGACTTCCTCCTTGCATAGGAAAGCTGCCCACCTATTGCAGATTTATTTTGAGCTTATTCTGTGGTAACTGATTTTCCAGTCGCAGTTTGGCAGAAGCATGCTCAGATGGGGATGTAAATGCTGTCCGGAAGCTGCTGGATGAAGGAAGAAGCGTAAATGAACATACGGAAGAAGGGGAGAGTCTCCTTTGCTTGGCCTGTTCAGCAGGATATTATGAATTGGCACAAGTAAGTAACAAATATAATCACAACTAAACCTTTGTGAAGCATTGTCTAAGGGGCTKCTTTGATAGGTAAACATTTTAGCTATTCTGGTTATGACAATTTTTTATAATCTAAGCAGAATATCAGTTAATACAGCTTATTGTGGGCTTCCAGTTATCATTTGTCTTTTTAATGGAAAATGCTGTCATATATGCCTTTAGGTTTAAGGGAGTTGTCTGAGGAATGCATCTTGTGTTTTATGATGGCATTGTTCTAGATGCAGTCAAGCTGTTCTGCCAAGCAGACATTGCAAGAGGATCTAAAATAGCAGCAAAATCAAACACTACAAGTGGTTACCTTCTAAAAACTCATGTCTCAGTCACTCAGTCCTTTTTTTTAAGTCACATCGTTATCAACAGAGCATTAATTTGTGTTAATTTTTGGCTTTTATACTTGTGTATCTAAGGGCAGAATTTGTGCTTCTTTGTAGATGTTTAAGTGATAGTTCTCAGAAAGTGGCCAGCTTCGTGTTTTGGTGCGAGGCAAGAGTACAGGGAGAAAACTGTTTACTTGTAAGCTTGACCTGACATGTGCTGTGGTCATTAATGCAAGTTTACAAGTTCTCTGCTGTCATTCTGGTTAGTGAATTGCCCTGTGACTTTTGAAAATGTCAGTATTGCACTGTAACTTAATGTTGATTTTAGCAGATATGAACAAATGTAGAAAAACTGCATTTCCTGAAGCAGAGCACAGTGCAGGTAGTAATTTATAAATGGTCCTGGGGAGTGCCATTGTGCTTCACCATTGGGGGTATTACTGCAAGGGGATGTCATGGCTGGCTGGGGAATCATTCTCACAAGCCCCAAGGAGCTAAAAGCAAAACGTTGGTGTTACAGTTTATTCATTAAAGTGAACTTTTTTCTCTAGGTGCTACTAGCAATGCATGCAAACGTTGAAGATCGAGGGAATAAAGGAGATATAACTCCCTTAATGGCAGCTGCCAGCGGAGGCTATGTAGATATTGTTAAACTTCTCCTTGTTCATTGTGCAGATGTCAACGCACAGTCTTCAACAGGTAACTGGGAAGCAGGAACACGAAAAATTAATAAGACTGGCATATAAGATGTGCAGCTGTTCTGAACATCTGTGTTTTTGTCTGAAAGTTTCATTCACAAGAAAACACAATGGGAACTATTAAGAATAGGCCAGATACATAGCGGATGTGTTTAGAGTCTTACCTCGCCATTATTAAAGATTGKTTTTGATATAAACTGTAATGGAAAGCACTGTTCCTGTGAAAACCACTGTAGTGTTAGATGACCAGAAAAATACATGAAGCTTAGTTTTTCTCATCTGTGTAATCCAAAATTACCCAGTAAGGAGACCATGGGACACATCTGGTCAAGGCCAGTTATTTTGTTCTGTTGCTTTTTACCAAAGAGGAGGTATAATTCTTTGAGCATTGAATGCTGTCTACATTGCTGATGCTTGATCACAGCTTAACTAACCTTGCTGAGAGTATTAACCTGCAGTTGGATTCTGCTAATATTAAGATAGAATTTAAAAATTTGAACAAAGTTTAAAAAGTTGGGTGTCTGGACTATGAAACGTTCTTTTTATCTTGATGTTTAGCCATATTAAGCAGAACTTACCTTAAAATTGACTGTAGCATTTAAATCATGAGCCATATGTGATTGTCACTTACAGTACCAGAGTTTTAAATTATAAATTTATTTTCATCCAGCTGGTAAAAGTTTTTCAGGGGATTACAGGATACAGTCTTAGGCAAAAAAACCCAAACACTGCTCCCCCCCTCCTTGCCCCCCCCCCCCCGCCAACTGTACAGTGAGCATGAAAATTACTCATTGATATTTTTGTGTGTGTATTTGATCTCTCTTTGTGTGCTGAAGTAGGAAACATAATAATCAAAGAAAAAAATCCTGATTTGTAATATTGGCTTAGCATTAAAACTCTTTCACATTATAGTTGTGTTGGGATTTTATACGCAGCCTGAAATTATTGGCTGGAGTAACATTGCTGTGAGGTAAAAGGCTGCTGCTAGTGATGTACTTGGTTTTGTTCAGAGCTGTTAAAACTAATTTCCTTTCCTATATTAGGAGTGGGTGATGGAAAGGGCTTTCATGTAAACTTCTTCTTCTCTGCAGGGAACACAGCTCTCACTTACGCTTGTGCTGGGGGCTTTGTTGACATAGTGAAGGTGCTATTGAAAGCCGGTGCTAATATAGAAGACCACAATGAGAACGGACATACCCCCTTAATGGAAGCAGCCAGTGCAGGTCATGTTGAGGTTGCAAGAGTATTGCTGGAATATGGTGCAGGAATCAACACTCACTCCAACGAGTTCAAAGAAAGTGCACTTACACTTGCATGCTATAAAGGTATTGTCTCTTGCCTTGTTTTGTGTTTTAGTTTAAATTTATTTGCTAGGATTTATCTAACTAAAGCTTCTAGCCATACTTTGAATATTTTCTTAAGAGTTTTGGAATACTGGATTTTGGTTTTAAACTTGTTGTCAGGAAATGCTCATCCTTGGTGTAGTGATATTAAGCCTGTCTCTCGTCTCCAAATGTGGTGGACATGTATTCRACATGTTGCAGATGAAAACTTGTGACTGGCTGCGTCCAAACTTGTGCTTTGACACACCACCACTCTCCTCTTCCCCCACTACCACATTCTCTATTTCATTCAGATTCCCCATACCAACTATCTGCAAGTTCTGAAAACGTCTCTGTTAGTTGTTAGGAAAATGTGAAGTTAGAACAAATGTTCCTGGAATACCTAATGGGGTGAAAATGCTAGTATTATTACTGGATACTTTTCCTTCAGTGTAATTTTGGAGGATGTCTATGAATTGTAATGTATTATGAACTTTTATGGACTTTTGACTTAATTTCTTTTGCTACTTAAAGTTTCTATATAAAGTAACAGTGCAATGGTAATCCAATGTGCTTCCAAGTTTTTTTTCTTCCAAAAACCTCCATAAAATTTCCAACAATTGTTTTTCTCCTAATAGAAGCTTTAAGGATGCGGATTATTGTCATAGTAACCTCTATTGTTGTAGAGGTTTTTGCCTCTGTGGTTAGAATTGGAGGATACATACTATGTATAACCCATCTGAAAACTTGCATCTGGATTTGTCATGGATTTCCTGCAGCATATAGTAGCTCCTTACAGAGAAATTTCAGTAATAGTACTCCTGGATATGTTGGAGGGGCATTCTTGTTTCTTGTGACCTGAAACTTTAATAGAGTGATGTAATGCAAGATCTCCATTGGCTAGAGATTTCCTGTATTATCTTTGGCAAGATGGTTGAGCTACCTTGTTTCCCTATCAGTTTATGTAAAACTAAGTCTTGTCTTGGAGGAGGATGCTCCTTGGGAGGATAAAATGTATAACTTGTAAGGGACAAATTTTAAAATGACAGAAGCCATAATAGAGTTGAAAACAAGTATTGGTAAAGTTCAGGAGAAGCTTTTAAAAATAGTGTCAGGTAACATAATATGACATAATGTGTGTATCTCGGTTCTCAGGAATATGTCTGTGAATGCTATGATTAAAAAGCTTAAAGTTAAGTTCCAATCTACATGGACCTATCTCTAAAAGATAATCCCCCCCAATTGTATGCTGCCTTGGAACACTTAAATGATATGTCACTATACAATTGAATAAGGAATAAGCACAGTCTTTTATAGCTTGAAGTCACAAGGAAAGGTTCCTGTTGTGTAAACTTGGAGAGGTCTGTCTTCATCTCATAGTTGGGCAGTATCTTTGGGAAGGACTGTCTAAAGTCTGGCTGTCCATTTTGCATTGGTATTTTTTAGAGTGCTTTAAAAAGAGCAGGTTTGTGAATTATAACTTGTAAAAATTGTAATAGCAAATTATGAAAATCTAAATTATTTCATTAAGTGTACTGTCTGTACTACTAAAAGTTTACAATATTAAATGCTTATTTATTTTGATCTGTTTCATTTGAAGGCCATTTAGATATGGTTCGTTTTTTGCTTGAAGCTGGAGCTGATCAAGAACATAAAACAGATGAGATGCACACGGCGCTAATGGAGGCCTGCATGGTAAATAGCCTTTATTTGTACTGCTCCTTTTCAATGAGAGAGGAATAAAAGAGATGATAAAATAAATGAGCCTTTGTTAACAAGCTGTTTCGGGTCTGCAAGTGAGTGTGTGTTGGTTTTTATTGTAAGAAAGCCTTTACTATAGTTACCACAGGTGGCCAGCTTCTCAGTCTGATTGGTCATAGGGAAAAATTATTCTAAACTTTGGGGGTGTGATGTGTTGTTTTAAATGCTCCCTGTGTGAAGTGTAGGGGTAATTAATCTGCAGTGCAGTAAAGTAGTAGGTTGAGCCCAAGTCCCTGTTTCTTTTGCAGTGTTAGAGTTAGTTTTCCACTTTTGTCTTTGTGAATGAGGTGTCTCAGATCATCATGGTATGAGCCTTCCAGAAGTGCACTGAGCTGGATGACTAATGCAGTACACTTGTCCTTTCACCACTGCAGGAAATGTTTTGCATGTAGAGATGGTTTGCTCTCTTTTTAGGTTTCTGTAAATGGTGCTGTGATGTTTTTCTTTTGAAAATAAAATGGTAGGTCAAAAGTAGTTTAGTTCTTAGTTCTTGGGCAACTCGTATAATTTCAAAGCAGCCATTGAGGAAAAACTTCCTTTCCAAGAGCTTCATCTTAAAGATTGTGCTATTGTGTCAAAGCATATCTGCAACCATTTTTGTCCAGACCTTAGGTGACCTTTTATCCATTCTTCAAGCTGGGGAACTTCTTTGAAGAAAGAACAGGGACCTTGTTTTCATAGGAAGCACAGTGAATGGAGGAAAACTTAATTTGCTCCCAGTAGCCTATAATCCTTAGAAGATAGGCTGCAATGTTCCTCCAGTCTTCTGAGAGCTGGAGGATCAAATGTTCTTTTAGTGCAGTTGTGAGGTGATGATGCAAGTGACCAAGGTCAGATTATAACATCTCAAGCTGTGTTGAAGTCTTCTGATAGTGAGATGGTAATAGTATCCTTGAATAGTCTTCCTTGTATGAGAGCCTAGTGCCAATAAGGAATTGTTGGAGGGACACAGTTGCAGTGGGTGTATGCTGTCACCTAAAGGAGATTGCAGCATGACTGCAAACTAAATGTTTTAATCAGCCCACTGTTCTGTTTAGGTTTAGTTGTTTGGTGGTTTTTTGGTTTTTGGGGTTTTTTGGGGTTTTTTTGTTTGTTTTTGTTTGTTTGTTTGTTTGTTTGTTTTTTGCTTTCATGGTTATACAGTCTGAGCACTGGGCTGACTTGGAGGCTATGAAGTGTCTTACTTGGGGAAGATAAAGTTGTGTGGGTTGCCTGCATGTTTTTAGCTCTTGGATGTTTCAAACTAGCTTGCATTACAGAGTGTGTATTGACCTTTAAAAGCAACAGAGAGGAAACTGATCCTTTGAAGTCCCAACTCCAAGTCGAATGATGGAGTTTGTTCCTTGTTGTCTTTCGGCTGCACCCTTGCAGAAGGGAACCATTCCACCAAATTATTGTGACTTTTCCTGATCTTCACTGTTTTCCAGCTAATGAATGCTGCAAATACAGGAAGCTGAGATGTCTGGTCTCTGGTCAGCAATTATATTGTAGGTGCCTCTGAGTGTTAGTATGTTTTGGTCAAGACAGAGTGCCACACCTAGGATAATGCCTTTAGTTAGATGAGGTGGTTGTTGGCTTTTAGTGAGCTTCTCTGAGAACAACAGCCTGTCTTTAATTTACAGACTTGATTGCTGTCAATCTCAGATTACTTACTACCTGCTTTGGGGTCAACTTAAGTGTTGACAGGAGTTGCGTGTTTGATATCCCTCTTGCCCCCTTTTCTATAGCTCTGTGTTAGCTCTTGGAGTTACTGGCTAACAATTCTGGTGAGATCAGAATGGGGAACTGGTAGTTTGCTTGAGGTTGCTGTTCTTAATACATAAGAAGTTCTTTAATTTTGGGAATTAGTGGAATTCTTAGCTTTATAACTTTATAAATCACCCCTAGGTATCGGTGCCCTAGCCTGGACAGCTCTGGCTTGAACCTTGGGCAGAGAGGTCTTCTAGTGTCTTTTTTTTTGCCCTTTAGTATTGCCCAACTTTATTTAGATTTCCTTCCAAGGACACAACATAAAAACATCTGCTATTTGCCACTGAAATTGGCCCTTTTTATGTCTTCCTCAGGAAGAAGTATCCTTTAGTTCTCTAGCAAAATCTGTCAGTATGTGTTGGGGCTAATTTAAAGAATTAATCCAGCTTAACTGTCAATTCCCTGTGTCAGGACACAGGGCTCTAAATCATCAAAGCTGGCTAACAGCTTACTCCTTCTGGAAGAACCCCATATTTCTTTGGATGGCAAATGGAGTGACCAAGATGATGCACCTAATAGCTATGCACCTGCAGTATGCAAGGCAATAAGTGGTTTTTCTCTCCACTGAGAGATACAAAGAGCATGCCTCGATCCAAGTCTCTTACATGGAGTTCCCTTTCCATCCTTAAGTTATCCTATTAATTGTGTATGCTGAAGAAAGGTCTAGTATGAAATGTCATCTGATTAGACCCTCAGACCTTCTGTATCTCACTGAGCACTCTTTGCATGACTTGAGCCTTCCCCCTTCGTTAGGTGTAGTTTGTAGTCTGTTTCTGTTTTCCAAGATCTCTTCTCCAAATTGTTCCACAAGTTTGGGTCCCAGTTTCTTAAGTTATGTAGCAGGGAGAAACCATGTGAGTGTTTCTTCTTTTCTAATGCCAAAACTTCTTTACGTTTTCCTGTTTTCAGAGGTATTGTGGCTCTCTACAAATCGCACCTTAGGTGAAACATGGATTTTTGGTACTTGGTCTATCTCAAGTAACTTTGAGGAGTTTAGTAATAGTTTCTTGAGAAGCTGACAGCTGCATTTATATGCTTTGGTTGGTAAGGGCTCAAACAGCCTGCTCTGGCAATCCTAATTCTCTTCCCTCTATGGCAAAGATCGTTTCATTCCAAGGCACTTTTCAGTCTCCTTTAAGATTTATTTGAGTCTTCTCTCCTCCTGTTACCTACCTCATTGTAACCCACTTCAGTTTCTCTGCAGGTATCTTTCCCAGGATCTAGAAACTGCCACTTGGAGCTTTTTTTGTCTGTAGAAGCCATGAATCAACTAGAAAGAAAAAGAAAATCTTTTTTGTGATGCTTGTTTTGGGGTTTAGTCATGGAGTGGGTTTATTACTTATGGTACTTGTTTGCTATCTCTATTACTTTTGTGTCCCAGGTATTTTGCTGGATATTTAAGAAAGTCTTATCCCATAACTCTTTCCCTACTCCCCCAAGAAAGACAAAAAACCCAACATACATCTAGCTCTTTTTTCCTCATGCATTTAAACCTAACTTAGATGTAGGTGGAAACCTAAATGTCAGTTTAATCCAAGTATTACCATAACTATGTCATAAATTGAACCATCATAAGTAAAAAGACCCTGTCTTTTTAGGATCATTTTTAGACCTAGTATGATAGTGGTTGCAACTACAGCATCAAGTGACTTCAACTGTTTCTCATTTTTGTGTTCACCTTTGTTTTGTAGGATGGACATGTGGAAGTGGCACGCTTGCTTTTAGATAGTGGTGCTCAAGTGAATATGCCTGCAGATTCATTTGAATCTCCACTCACTCTGGCTGCTTGTGGTGGACATGTGGAGTTAGCAGCTCTTCTGATCGAAAGGGGAGCTAACCTGGAGGAAGTTAATGATGAAGGTTATACTCCTCTAATGGAAGCTGCCCGGGAAGGCCATGAAGAGATGGTAGCCTTGCTACTGGCACAAGGTGAGATCACTGTCATTTCTTGAGCGTTCGTTGTGAAGAATGCAGTGTTGTCCGTTTGCCATTAGGTATTCTGTGCAAATTCCTCTGATGTAGCATGTGGCTGTCACTGCTCATTGCTGTAACTACAGAGCAAAGCTAAAACACCCAAACTGTGGAGGTGATGAGCATTCACCTTCCTACCCTGTGTCTGGTCAGTTAAAATAACAGCTATTTTGTTTCCTAGGGGCAAATATAAATGCACAGACAGAAGAAACGCAGGAAACGGCTCTTACTCTGGCATGTTGTGGAGGGTTTTCTGAAGTAGCTGACTTCCTTATTAAGGCAGGAGCTGATATAGAACTTGGTTGCTCAACACCTTTGATGGAAGCTGCTCAAGAGGGTCATCTTGAATTGGTGAAATACTTGCTGGCAGCAGGTATGTGTACAGTGCAAATTATCTAGCCCACAGATATTATAGACTTGATGTTCTATATGATTTAGAAGATACCTGGGCTTGATGGTGGCAGTGTTGTAACAAGAAACTATATTCTCAGATACCTTAGCAAGAAGAAAAAAAGCATGTCACACCTTAATATTGTTTGATACTGTTAACAGAGGAAAGTGCCTCATGGAGCACTAGATTCTGTTGCATATTTAAAAAACATCGATGTTCATTAGGAACATTGTTTCCAGATAACTGCATTTAGGACAAAATGTTAATAGAGATAATGCTTGGTTTTATATGCTACTCCTGCTTTGACTGAGCCTGGTGATTGGCAGTCAGTCTCGCTGAATAACCAGTACTTTAGGAATTGTGCACTGGGAAATAGCGTGCAAGACAGATTCTGGCATGTGCTGAATTTCTGTGATTAATGAGTTTTACTACTACATTATACAGTAGTAAAAATAAAATCTTGCTGGAGTTGGGGGGAAATGACACTTCAATGTTCATCTGTCAGTTTAAAGTTGGTAGAGACTAAAGTGTAGTAATACTGCTTAAAATAATAAATAAAAAGGAGCTGCATTTTGGAAATCTTCCTTGTTATGGGAGGTGATTTATTTGTATGCTCTTTTCTAAGAATAAGCATAAAATTGTCTGGATTTGTAATTCTAGAAAGTAATGCTCCCTGCTCATCGAGGGACAGTAACAACTGTGTCTCTTTGTGCAGTGATACTAGCATGTGACACCCGTCACCAGCTCACTTGGAATGCTGCTTGCACTTCACTTCTGATAATGTAGAAAGTTAATTGAGGAGCCTTATTTTGGCATCAGGGAGTCTCTAAATATATCTCACACCTTGAAAATAAGAAAATGGCTAATCACATTGGCATTTTTTTTTTTTTGAAGAATAATGCATTACATAGAAAGAATCATCCATAGTTTTCATGTAGCTGGCATATATGAAGCTAGTCAAATTATTTCAGCAAAATGGTTTTAAAGCAAATGATTTTAAAGAGCAGGGAAGAAGTGAAATTTGTAGAAGTGTATGGTCTTGTAGTATTAATAGTAATTCAATAACATGTATTTTGTCTGGTTTTCCTTGGCATGCAGCTCCCTGTCAAATGGATAGTCTAGACAACTGTCTGGATTCACTTCTATTTGTTGTAACAACTGAAATCTTCATTGCTGTAGAGGGAATGTAGGAATAAGTGAGCATATAGGTTTAAGTGCTTAGGTTGCCAGTCATGCCTTTTCCAAGCCTTGGCTTATCCCCTCTCCTCAGAGTATTTTTACTATGAGAGCAATTTTTACCATGAGAGCAATGCCCTTGGGCTGTGGAAGCTGTTGGTCAGTAGGATATAGTTGTTGTCACAGATAAAGTGCCTTGATTTTTGTGTTTATCTGATATGAAATACTTGATAAGGAGACATCCAATAAGAAAAAAACTAATGTTGTGTTTCTAGGAGCTAATGTTCATGCCACCACAGCAACAGGAGATACAGCTTTGACCTATGCCTGTGAAAATGGACATACTGATGTTGCAGATGTGTTGCTTCAAGCTGGTGCTGATTTGGTAAGACTTCGGCATCTTGTGGGGAATGTACTTTGGTTTCAAACTGTATGCCAAAGCTTATATGCTTATAGAGCAGGAAGATGATTTTAGCAATTGAGATTCATATATGGGTGTGAAAAGAGGCATGAAAGAAACTTTTTAAAAAGCCTGCGTATTCAGTTTGGTCTAAAAAATAAAAATTCTTATTGGGTAATCTCTCATCCGTTAAGTGAAAAGTTTTAGCAATAGCTTACGCTTGTGACAGTTGATTATCTTCATTTCAGTATAATCCGTAAGTTTAATTGTTTAGCAGAATATATTTCTGTGTTGCCTTTATTCATTATGCTACTTTATTATTCCCAAACTCTTGTGGATTAGAGTTTACCTGCTCCACTGCTCTGAATTTAAAATGTTTTAGTATTAGGAGCTACCACTTCTCTATTTTAGTGTTTCTGAACACTGTGAGTCTCTTAACCTCTTAAAACTGCAACACAAAAAATCCCAAATTAAGCAATGCCTTTTAAATGACCAGCATATTATGATCTCTTTTCTTTGTTCCAGAACTCTTTTCTTTCTTGTAACTCTTAGTTTTAGCATATTGCTTTCACAGTGTTTATTTTCTGTAATGCATTTAATCATAACTAAGTTGTTTACATAATTGTCTTGACTTTTTTCATATTATGTAGTGGGAGACCTAAAACTGCCTCTTCATCAGCTACAGGGATATAATGTTTGTTTGGCTTTTAAGCAGTAAAAAGCAAWTGGTAATGTTAGTCTTCTAAAGGAGTTTAGGAGCCTTATGTCTACTAAGGCATAAGGAAGGAACATTGTTGTTCTGGTTGCCTTTTTGTTTTTTCTCCCACTATTCTCCTTTCTTTTTCCACACACTCTGCTTGTGTGGTTTTTTTGGTTTGGGGAGGGAGTGGGGGTTTTGGTTGGATATTTTAGGGTTTTTTCTTCCTTTTAAATAATAAGAATGCCAGAAAAGTTTATCATTGAACCTCATAAATCAACATCCTAATGAAGTTACTTAAATTTCAGTCTTAAATGAAGTATTTTATTTTTTTAAGGTTATATTTACAAATATAAATAAATTAATGCCATAATTGTGAATTAATAATACTTCCACTCTTCTTTGTGACTATACTTTTTTCCAGGCCTTATTAATTCTTCTGCAGTAAAGTTCTGCTTCATATGCTCCTACCAGGGAGGAAGGACATGTTAATGGGCGTGTTCGTGGGGTTTTTGGCATACCTGCTGCGCTTTGCTCAATTCAGTGTTGGGTACTGAGCATCAGCCACTGTAGTAGAGGCAGGATAGGTTTTTGGGGGTTTATTGGGTATTTTAAAAAAATTATTTAAGTACTTGGTTATAAAAAGATATAATCTATGAAGTATCTCATAGTGAGGAGCAAAGCCTGAAACAAAAAAATACAAATTGCTATGCATAAACTTTTAAAAATGTGCAAGGGTTACTGCTTAAATATCACCTCAAATTATTAGAGTTGTGTCATTTTTATTTTTTTCCTCTCATCACTAAGGTGAGCGGTGCTTGTGGCCTTTAGCATCTAGCTCTGATCAGTATTGCTGAGAAAAATCTCTTACCTTTCTGAAGTAAATTTTATTTTACTGCATTTTCTTGTACTGCCAATCAAAATGGGGAGCTGTCAAGAAAAATATAGTAAGGAAGCAAAGGAAAATTACACATGAAAGGAAGACATGCCATATAAATCTACCAGTTTTGAATTCTGATTATAAGTAAATGGGGAAATGCCTGCAAAACTGCAGCAATGCTTACGGCAGGTGCCTTGGGTTTGGAGCAGTTTCCTTTCAAACCTCTGTGTTGCTTTGCTTTATTAGAAGTTGTAAGCTGTTTTGAATAAATTTGTTATCTTTGTAATTGTTCTGAGGAAGGTTTCTGAAGTGTGTTGCCTTACTGCTGGAGTATGAAAAAAGCTTCTTTGGCAGTACCGTGGGAGATTATTCTTCTAGATTTCAATTTTCATTAGTAATTTAAATGAGGTTAGATGACTTCACCAAGTTGTCCCAGGAAGTCTGTGGTGGAGTAGGGAATTGAATGCAGATCTGGACTTAGACCTCTGGTTGGTCTATCTTCATTTGTCTAGTTAATTTTGCTCTCCTTCTGGAGTTCAGACACAGCAAATGAAAGTACATCTCCAGTTGCTTTTTTTCCTTTCCTTTTTCATCCTGCAACTTCAGTCTTTCCTGGGATTGCTTTCACTGATGTTTCATTGTTTTCCAGACACCTTCTTTATACCTGAGGTTTATATCACAGTCACTGAGGAGCTGGACATACAACATCTTACCCTGTTGTGGAGTGATCCTTTTTGGGGAAAATACTGGTTATGTCTTAAACAGTAAAATAAAACAGGGCTGAGGGCTGTTCTCAGATTGCAAGGACAAATGACACCCACTGAACCCATCCATGCTGTGCAGCACTGGGCCTAGCAGRTTGTTGAGCCTGGGGCTGTGCCCCTGTGTCTGTAAGAACGTCAGTGGCTACGCTGAAGCCTGCCAGAGTGGTGTTTTCGTAACACAATACTGGGAGCATACATAGGACACCCCTGGGTTGTGGGATGAGGCCTTGAAGGGGTTCTTGAGGGTGCGAGGCCTCTAAGGTAAGTGGAGACTAACTTGATGTCACATTTTCCATGCTGCCCATTGGGAACAGTCCCTGGTGACCTCCTCCCCTGTGGTTCTTGACAGGGCCAGCACTGTCCCAGGGCGGCTGCAAAGGAATAAGCAGTGTGAATGACCAGTGATCCCATGCCTAAGCTTGTTTCCTGGCCCTGTTTTATTTATCTGTAGAGATGTAGCCACTGCTGGATTTTGCTCGTTACTTTATTGTTTTGTGAGCCACCTGCATATTCTCTTTTCTTCCAGACCAGGAAGGCCAGGAGCATAGTTTTTGAGGATTTTTCTTTTCCCTGATTCTAGATTGAGGAAAGAAAGTTGATCTTTCTTCCCCAAATGCTCTTGAGTTAAAGGAACAATAAACACTGGCTGTCAAGACCTGTTGCGATCAGTTCTCCCATTTCTTCCCAATTCAGAGCCTTTATACTATGATTTGGAAAGCATATAATCTACTTAAGAGCTCAAATCTTTCTTGACTTCTCAGGTCTCTCTTCAGTTGCCAGGAGGTCAGGACTGAGTGGGATTTGAGGTGCAGACTTTGAGACTGCAGGTGTGAAGAGGAGCCTCCTTCATGCTGTGTTAGCCAAATCGGCAGAGGGCAGGAGATGTTTCTGTCAGGGGGTTTCCTGTATTGTGCTCATTGAAAACTGAAGTCTTCCAACTTTGCTGAAGTTACCCAACTCACTCTACTGAATTGATTCCTGTGTGTTGCTCATGTCCAGCTGAGGTTTTCTCAATCTCAAAATAGAACCTTGAGCTAAAGTTTGAGCATGTTTTACAATGAGGGTGATGAGACAYTGCAACAGGTTGCCCAGAGGAGTTGTGGATGCCCCATCCTTGGAAAAGTTCAAGGTCAGGTTGGATGGGGCTTTGATCAACCTACCTAGTGGAAGATGTACCTGCCCATGGCCGGGGGTGGACTAGAYGGTCTTTGAAGGTCCTGTCCAACCCAAACCGTTCTATGATCATTATATAATAAGTGATAGTAGTCCCTGTAGAGTTTTGTCTGAACTGGGAGCAATTATTACCACCACGTCTCAGCACAAAAAGGCTGCTGTTCTTGCAAGTAGAAAATGGGAACTCTTGCTTTTCAGGGACTGATCCTCTGGCCTAGATATCAAATATGTAATTCAGTTCAAGAACCAGTGAAGATCTTGAGAGCTCTGTTAGATTCATTAAGGAATGTAGCTTTAGAAGGAACCAGGAGAACTAAAAGAAAATGATGGCTGAGACAAACTTTCTTTGGTTTGTGGTTAATTTTTCCTTAAAACTCTGCAGTGGCAAGTTATACTAGAAATGAACAGTGTCAGAGTATACGCTCATCTGTTTCTGTCTGCTGGAGAGCTGCTCAATTGTTATGGTATTTTGATGAATTTGTATCTCCTTGTGACTAATTGTTTGTGAAGTCTGGCTTGTTACCAATTATTCTGATGCTTTTCTGATGCCCTTCTTTAAGGGATCTGTCTTTTCCATGTCCTTACAGGGACAAAGTTGGCCTGTCAAAATCTGTAGCAAAACTAGCTTGGCAGGCCTACACCTTTCCTTGTTAATGTATGCATTTTGAAATTGGCTTGCTTTTGCCAAGTATATGAATGACTTAATATGAGGCACATCTGAAGACTTCAGCCTGTGATCCCATCTGTGCCTTAGTTGCATTCTAGTTCCTTTATCGCCTGCAGGACTAGAGACTTTCAGGGTCTTAGTCTGAGCTCCTGCCACTGGATCAAATGTAAATTTTACTTGTTTACAAACTTTATGGGGACAAAACACCTGCTTTAGATTTTGTGATTAATAGGAGTAAAATTTTGGAGATTAGAACTCTGAAATACGGTTTGATAAAAGCATTTTTTTCTAAGCAGTGATATGGTTTAATAGCTTCAGGAAAAAATAACCAGCACTTCAGTAATACAGTTACTTACCTGCGTGGCAAGGATTTGCCTAATCTCAAAGGTGAGAGGAGACTTTTGTTTTTCCTATAAGAGTTCTCTTTTTTTTTTTCTTCTTTTTCTTTGTGTCTTTACTAGCAGTTACCTTCATCTCAAAGCTTGTACAAGGCAAGACATGCATGGTGCATATATGTTCTCACAGGAACTAGGCTAAGGACTGTAAAGCTCACAAAGAGTATTGGTGATATTTAATGAGAGGTAATATCCTGCTTTTAAGCTGTATACCTTTCTATAAACTAAAAGTGCCTGTTTGGATGCCTGTTCCCTTTTAATGTAGAATCAGACCTGGATGAAATGCTGCACACTGGAGATTCTAGTCTCCTCCTTGACAAGGTAGTTGCATCTTTGCCTGTTTCAGTGTAGCTGAAAACAAAAGAGAGATTGTTCTTTTTTGGACAGCAAGAAGTTCCCAGCTTTTCTCAGCTGGGAAGTACAGAAAAGAGTTTTAAATTGGGATTTTCTAATCTGGGCTGCCTTGCAGCTGTACGTGAGGAGCTGCACAGGAGAGTTGATCTAGTGATGGAGTTTACCTTTCTACTACAAGATATATGGGTGCTTTTATGCTGAAATTGAGAGATGGAAGAGAACCCCTGAGGGCAGCTTTATCCTTGCATTCTTCTCATTTTACACTGTCAAGCTCTCCCCAAAGCTCTTTTATACTCGTTAAAATTCCACGCGTGGCTTTCCTTAAAAGACTAAACTGGCTACCTGGCATCCACGTAACTCCAGTTGCAATAAATAAATAAATACAGGCATGCCAAACTGCCTCTTGATTCTTCCCCTATGACAAAATACTTTTAGACAGATGTTTTTGTCATTGCAGGGATCATTGCTTTGCCTTCAGCTGATAACATCCCTCACACTAACGTGGCTCCTTAATTAGAAACTCCCTTTCCTTTATGTGTATGACACACTGCATGTTTGATGCAATGTGCATAAGGCAGCATTTAAACATCTACAAAAGTAGCCAATACTTCATGGATTTGAATGAAACCATGCTGGAGATAGCTATGTCGTCATTACAGTGAGGGATCTGAGAAGTTGTCATGTTTTTCCATACTGTTTCCTAAACCATCAGGGGAAGGTCAGGGATTTCGGGTCTTTTTAGACTTGGCCCTCAGTCTTCTACAAGTAAAGCAAAAGGTTGTAGGACATGTGAAGTTAACTTTTGTAGTTAACACCTTTTGGATGTTGTGTTGCAGTCTCTGGATGGTGCAAAGTACAATGAAATCCTCTCTTTTGCCAGTAGTGAACAAAAAGTCGTCTTGTATTTAACGAGATGCTGTGTATGACCTTTGTGCTCTCTTCGTGAATCTGAATGGCTTGTGGTAGGAGTCTTAACTGGCAAGAGCTGCATTGCTTGGTCTTACCTTTGTGCTTGCTTGCCTAATTCCAGCAAAACAGAGTTTTCAGCTGGTGGATCTGATCCACTTAAGTTCACATTCCAGGTCTTCATGACCAAGAACAACATTTATTTGTAGAACAAGAGCCGTGAGTTCTTCTTTTTCCTTCCGCAGGACAAGCAGGAGGACTTAAAGAAGACTATTTTGGAGGGCATAGAGCCGGGCAAGCATCAGGTGAGGTTGGCCTTTGATGCTTGTAAGCTGCAGCCTCAGGATACATGCTAACGACAAGCATGGCTTTAAGGCATCGAAATTTCTTCAAAAATACAAAGACTCGCTGTGTAGACTAGACATGTCATCTTTGTCCTGCATTTTCCCTTCCGTTGGGTTTTCTAAAACTCTATTTTTAAAAAACAGTATCTCAACCTTCACAAATGCAGCAAGTTACCTCATTGAGTCTGTTAGCACAAGTAGCTATGTTAAACCTGTTAGTATGTATCTAGCTTCCTGTAAGGTCTTCCCTTTTCAGAGGGAAGAGGCCTAGTTGAGTTTTTAGGTGCCTCTGAAATACTGGTTTGCTACATATCTCTGGAAGGTTATCTGGGACAATTAGGTTGGTGACTGCTAGAATACTGTATCTCTTGATAGGAGTTCAATCTTGAAAATTAGCAAAGTGGCATAGTGTTAAGAACTGTATTGTTTGGCTATTGTCTTGCATCAAAAACTTTGTCTAAATCATTTTGCTTAGAATAACATTTAGATTTCCGTTAAATATTCACTGTTGCCATGGATGAGAGAGGCTTGTTAAAGAATTGAAGAGAGCAGTTGGACCTTTACTTTGAAAATGCAGATTTTGTTCTAGAACTTTTAAATAACATACGGCATTGGAAACAAACTCGAAAAAAAAATCCTAGTGRATAAAACTTGCCAAACATGAATACTTGTGAACCAAGGAGAATAATAGGGGGAGGCGGGGGGAAAGCCCTTATGTAGCTGATCTTGGAACTGCCTAAAACAGAGAACTCGAAATCAAGAATAAAAAAAAAATCAGTGATTGTCATAAGATGCTTCTGATGACACTGCTTTTGCTCTGCTCTCTGAAGTATTGATTTGTCTAGAAAGGAAATAATTATTACTGGATTCTCATCTCCTTTTTGAGTCCCAGTGGAAAAGGTGCAGATAATGTTAACTCTTACCTGATTTGGGTAATACTCTTGCTTTCCCCTTCCTTCTTATCTGGTACCCAAACCTACAGAAAATTCTTCTCGGGCGTTCTTTCTATTCAAGCAGAATTGGCAGGAGAGCACATCACTCGAGCGTTTAGAGAATGGCTTTTCTAGTCAAAGCTGACATAGGTGTTCTCCTTTACCTCTTTCTGATTGTACTAACTGCAATATTTCTCAGGATTGGAGCAATGAAGAGAGGCAGAATACTGTGGTGAGTCCTACAGTGCAGATAGCCGGGGAAATTGTCTTTGGAGATGAGTACTCCTTGCTAGTTTTTGTTCTTACAAAATAAGCATTTGCATGTACTTCATATCAATGCAAGGAAGAAGCGCATTGGAAAGCTGATGGGGGATGCTTTTGGACAGCTTTCATGTTCTCTGTCCTGATTTTGATTATCTACTGCAGCTAAAAAAAAAAAAAAAAATCATCTTTGAAATTTATGGCCATTCCAGGTAAAAGAAATGATGTGAGTAGACAAAGGCATTGCACTGGCTCAGCTTCTTATTTTGGCTTGTTATAGATATTTTCCCTTGCTTGAGTTGATGCTATCTGCTAGCCTTTATTAGGGCTAAATAGAGTGCTGAAGTCATAGAATTAATTTCGTCTTGAAATAAAATATGCATTTCTATCTTCCGATGTGAAAAATACCATCAAAATGCAATAACTTTTGAAGATCTACAGCAGGTGGGCACACAAATGGTTTAGTTTGGCTGGACTGATGATGTGTATGATACTGCAAGTATTTGAAGTGTGTAATAGTTGAGGATCACGTTCTGCCTGCTTGATGAAGTGACAGTTGGTTAAACTGGGCAGAATAACTGCATTGCATTTAAATGAGGAAGCCTCCTGACATCCATGTTTAAGACTTCAACAGTGAAGTCTGTTAGGAATAGAGAATTGTTGCAAATAATGGTATCTTACTGCTAGTTATCTGAAATGCTACATCTGAATGCAATATAGGATGGCTTTTCACTATCTTGAATATAGCTAAGATGACCTAAAATAAATTTTGCTTCTTGCTATCTTTGCTGTTGCATCAATGGGGATTTAGAAATGTGTATTAAATTGTTCGGGCAGTAATGTTCTGGTCCTGCTCAGCAACTGAAGTGGTGTTCAATAGTTCTTTGTATCCATAGCTGCTTTGTGAGTGATTTGCCGGCAGTACCAAGGGTTTACTGTGCATAAGGCAAACAGCAGCATCTGGCTTTTTATGATCTATTGGCAGTGGCTGAGGAAGGAAAAACTATGCCAAATACCAGAGTAAGCATCAGAGCTCAAGGGCATGCTACTAATTCTTGCACATCATAGGGCCACGTACTTACATAATTAGCTTTACATGTCCTGCAAATATTTCTGACATGCAGACAATCCAAAAGCATGCATATATTTATCGACAGCTAAGCAGTCATTTGCCCTGGGAGTGGAATGTACTTATTTTAAAAAAAAAAAAAAAAAGGTGACTTCAGTAGTAAGTCCATAAGACTTCCTATCTGCCTGCACACACTTATGCATCATACTGCCAAGTAAGCAAAGAAATCGGAGCACTAATGCGGAGTTTAAACATGTGTTAAAGTGGTGTACAATAATACAAAGTTCTTATGAAGGCACAGGAGCAGAACATTTCCGCTCTTTCCAAAGCATGTAGGAGAAGGGTAGTGTAACCCCCATTACAGCAAAGGATTGGTTTGTATTTTCTGCACGGGGTCAGTCTCCAATAGAAGATCCAGTCAAGAGATTTCTTCCTCAAGAGTATGAACAGAAAGCTAACTTAAGGTGCAGCTTGCAACCAAAGCAAGCCATATGTCAAAGGACATATGCAGAGTTGTCAGCAATACTGAAACTATGGGAAGGAGTTGATTTGTTCTGTTAAATCTATTCTTGTCCTTTTATATTTGTAAATAGCAGTATCATCCACTGTCAGTACTAAATGTTAACTTTCACTGTCAGATACACATGCAATTCCAGAATTAAATAGTGAATTTAGAGCTTGGCTTCCCAGATATTTAATTAAAAAAACCCCACAGTCCTAGTATATTATTGATCAGACTGAATATTCAGAGCGTAAATACAAACACTCCCAGGAAGATGATGTTCTCTCCCCTTGTTGCTACGGGAGGGTTGATTAGTCAGCATTCCTTGTGGTATTGATCATGTCTACATAGCAGGCAAATTTTCTAGTGCTGTAACTTCTCTAACACAGTTGTATTCAACCACATCTTTCCAGTATTCCGAAACTTTTTAAATTACAAAATTGTTCTTGTCGCTCATTCCTTTTTTGTTGGTTTGTATCATCCTTTTGTCTTCTTTCTGCTTTATTCTCCAGTCCTCTTATTCAGAGACTTTTTGTGACCTGCAGTGATTTGTGTCATTTTTATTGCTGATCCTCTTCAGCGTGTTTTAAAAATGTTGTCTGCACTTCAGACATTATTGCAATTTTAAAGGTCTGGCATGCAGCATGTGACAGCTCTCAGAACTGTTGCACATCAGTTCATAGTTATTTGTATAGTTCCTGATGCTGGATGATATTTGTGTTAAATAGTTGTCCCTTTTCAAGGAGGAGACAAGATGTTACTGTTCTCAAGTATATTATACATTTGAACACTAAAATAAAAAGGGGTATGTAAGTAGGGAAACTTCTTGTGTGATAATAGTATGGATGTGGTCTTAATGCTTTTTGACAGCGTGATTCAGTATTTAAGGTAATGTGAAAACTGATTCCAGTCAGTTTATATTGATTACAGTCAGCTTATAAGATAGGTCTTCTACTGAGACAGGTAATTCTGGTCCCATCATGAGATGGTTCAAAAGCTGAAACAATGGTATAATTTTTGCCCATTTATACATCTGTTATTTCTTCTTTACAATAGGAGCATGAATCTGAAGGTGGGAGAACCCCACTAATGAAGGCTGCGCGAGCTGGTCATTTATGCACTGTGCAATTCCTTATTAGCAAAGGTAAAATACTAGTTTAAATAACTAATTTGAAAACTTAAAATACCACTTTATAATTCTGCATGTTTGTGATCCTTCTTCAAAATTTAATCTGGTTATGTGTATATGAGCATTTGTCAAACCGTTAAGGGTTTTTTGAATTTCATTTAGTTCATGATACAATGAATCACAAAATATTTTGCTAATTACTTTTCCTACTCTGTTGTATAGATTAATAAATAGATTTGAAGTACAGGAAATATTTTCAGTTTCTTAAAAAAAGCACTCCCTCCTTTAGAAAAAACACATCAAGTACTGCCTGAAACAGTAAAAATTGCACCATGTAGTGACACTGATAAGTTCTTAGAATGAAAATTTAAAAGTTGTGCTTTGTACACCATACGTGTTCCCTCTCTCTTACCACTTACGAGGCCCGCTGTTACTGTCATTACTGCTTTGTCTTTACAAGATGGGGAGGATGATGTGTAGAAGCCATCAGTTATTCAAAATCCCTTGCTTTTACCTGAGAAGTGTGTGTGTGAATTAGGAAGATTAGAAAAGTTTATCTCTATTCCAGAAAATACTGTACTTGTTTACTTTCTTTTAAAAAGAATTTCCTTGTGTTTCATTCTGAAACCTCCTCTTTATAGGTGCCAATGTTAACAGGGCTACAGCTAATAATGACCACACGGTGGTGTCGCTGGCGTGTGCGGGAGGCCACCTGGCAGTCGTTGAGCTCCTTCTGGCTCATGGTGCAGATCCTACTCATCGGCTCAAGGTATTGACTTAAAACTGTGCATTTATCATGGGTACTGAAAGAACCACGTAGTTGATTTAATGGATTAGTAAATGTGCAATTTAAATGGTCGTAATTCATATCTTATGTGCTGCACCAGGTAGCAAAATTCATCTTTTGGCTTTTTTTTTTTTTTTTTTTTTTTTTCTTTTCCCAAAATCTCACTTCAGGATGGCTCAACAATGCTCATTGAAGCTGCCAAAGGAGGACATACAAATGTTGTTTCTTACTTGCTGGATTACCCAAACAATGTTTTGTCGGTTCCTGCAGCAGACTTGTCTCAGCTCACACCTCCATCTCAGGATCAGTCTCAGGTAAGGCATAAGGAATTTTTTGTAAATATCACCATGAATGTTGCAAAGAAGCACTTCCTTAGTAGTTAACTTCTGAAGTTAATTTAGATGTGAACATATACAGTGGAAAGAATTTTAAAAAGTTTATGCATTTGAAAACGGTAGAGAGTGAGAAAGTCGGTTGGTATTGCCTACAGTGTCCTGAAGAGTGCATGAGCTTTGTTCCCTTTTCTGCTCCTTAGATGGGCTAGTCCCAGACCTAGTATGTCAAAAAAATATTATTTTCCTGGTTGCGTTTGCTCAGTATTTTGTTTCAACAGTTCTAAACCCTTGTGACAGCACCCCTCAAATGTTGCTGATTTTGGTTGTTACATGAAAGAAAATATATTGTGTAAATTTAGAATTCTGCAGGCTGGAGAGGTAGCTTTCCAGTGGAGTTAGTTGATTAAAAGCTTAAAGATGTTAACAGTTTTCCAGCCTACACAGCCTGGAATTTTGTGAAGAGTAACGTAGTTACTTTGACATATTATCCACAATAAAATAGCATGGGACAGGTCATACCAAGAGGTAGCATAGCATACACAATTTGGGAAGAGTGGAATGGAGGTCTGCTGTAGAAATGTATCTTTGTATTAACACTTCAAGATCTGGCCCATCCAAAAGGTTTTTTTATCTGAGCGTGTGTCTGTGGCTTTGTTTTAAGGTTCCACGTGTACCAGTGCATACACTTGCTATGGTTGTACCTCCCCAGGAACCTGACAGAACCCCTCAAGAGAACTCGCCACCTCTCTTGGGAGTGGTGAAAGGTTAGTATGTAGCCACTCGGAGAATATATGCAATTTGGAAACTGATAGGCTGGGGACAATTTTATTAGAGCTTATGCATAGTATAGTCCTCTCCATCAATTCTTGAACACCTCTAATGAAGTATAACTTTAAAGTATTTTATGTAGTGCATAGTTTTTGCTTATTTTCTTGTGCTCTGCAGTATAGTAACACTGGCTATTCTTATTTTATTATGCTTATTCCAATTTATTAGAATTATGCTTATTCTGATTTTTTCAGAAGAAAATGATTGTGGTAACTGCCATAGTGCAGACTGATAAAAAACATTAATAAGCTCTAGGTGTGGTGTTAACTTTTGAATATTGTACATTGGTCATCTAGAATAGTTGCAACTATCATCTGTGAACTTGATATATCAATTTTTTTCTGTTCCTACAGTAGCAATGCAAACATGTTGGCACTGTAAAATGCCAATGCAGATCTACTTAAAGGAGAATTTTTCTTGTATTAGTAATAGTACTCTTGTAAGTAATCATAACATCAGGGTTTTTGCTTTGAACACGGTTGAACTGACTGGTTAAAACTATTTGCAGTCATTAAATGGCAAATTTAGCAGTTCATTTCCAGCTATGGATTCTGTAACAAATTCTTCATGTCTGCTAAGTCAGCTCAGAAAGCGAAGCAGATTCTCAAGTGGAAAGTTACAAAGTGCAGCTCCTAATGATTTACAGTTTTGGACGGTAATATTAAATATTATAGTATCCAAAGCTCTATTAGCTAGCTTTACTTAATTCCTTTGTTCTGGAAGTGCTCAGTACTTCCTAAAACAAACAAACAAGAAACCCCCAGGGGCACAAATGAAGAGAGAAGAAAATTGTGTACCTAATGGTGTTTAAGTGTGCAGCTGTGACTCTCTCTATGCATGTATGCCATGTGTGTAACTTCTCAAATGCAGTTATTGTATCATTTTCCTAGGATGTGCAACACTTGATATTTTGGACTTCGTAAAAATGAGTACCAAAGAAATGAAAAGGATATGCAACTTCTGGTTCAAATGAAACAGCAAAAAGCTATATATCAGCATGTGTGCCCTTATAATTAAATAACTATTAGTATTGCGAAGTGGGTTAGTGTTCTGGAAGTACATTTTGTGATGCATGGGAATCAAGGAGAGATTAGTTGATACTGAGTCAGAAGACTAAAGTGATAAGGTTAAAATCTCATGTTATTTAATGAAATTATGAAAAGCAAATAGTTGATTGTAGTTTAAGAAATAGCTCTCATTCAAAACTCATTGCAAATGTCAGCACATATTTTAGGCATGTTTTTAGCAGTACCGTGTTGTTGGAACCAGCACAGAGAGATCTAGTTGTTCTCAGTGTTTCAGGACATGCTTCATGCGTGTCAGCGAAACTAATCTGTGATGCGTTGCAAGAGATGTAGCAATCCAAAATGTGTCATTGGGCTGATGAAGCATTCCTGAAAACTTTGTGAGCAAAGCTCTTGTGTATCTCAGATCTTTAGGGGAAAAATGGTATTTTTGTGATAAACACTGTGTGGTCATTGTAGTGATACCACTCTGCTACTTTAACTGCGATAGAATGAGTGTTCTTTGCTGAATGACCATTCTTAACTTGTTAAACACACGTGGCTTTAATATACCAGGCTTTCATCTTTAGACTTCTTGGGAGACAAGGGGCAAAAGAGGGTGTGAATAAAGGCATGTTCATTATTTCCGGGGCGGGGGGGAACAGTCTTAAGTTCTTATGTAACAAAGTTGTTTATCCTGGGGAAGACAAATTTCTTGCCTTCACAGTTAGAAGTAGCCCCCTGAGTTTTTGTATCAACTCCGAACTACTTGGAGAAAGGAGAGGAGCACCTAGCCTTCTTAACCTCAATGCAGTCTGGCTTTTAAGGACCCGTATTAGTTTTGCAAGAAATGCAATAGTAACAACTTGTTTCCTGAAGAGTTGTTGGCAAGTTGAGTGTAAAACTAGAATACACTTGTATGTTATTGTTATGATTCAAATATGGTGTGAGATTTTTCAAGAGGAATTTATGGTCTAATTTTGAATTACATTATTATTCTTCAGTGAAGTAAGAAGGCATATGGAATAGTTGCTATTTGAATAATTGTTTTGGCAAAGGATTTAACACAAATGTTTAGCAACTGAAAAGAGAAACATTTCATAGCTGACAGTGGATCTAGAGAGACTCAGATAAAGGTGATCCGCAAAGATGGTAACCTCCTAAAGAGCTGAAGAAAAATCAGGTGAAAGAAGAAGCAGAATTAGTTTACGGGACTGAACAGACCTCAACTCTTACGTGCTTAGGAAGGGTTGTTTTTAGTGCACTACGTTTAGCATGTGTCTGTTGTGTCCATGTAAAAGTGAAATCCCAGTGAAGTTCAGGTCTTTTGCTTTCATGGGGAGAGGCAGGAGATCCCTTCCTTGGCATTTTGTACTTGCTGCTGGCCTCGCTTGAACGTGGTCAGGATTTCTCAGCAGCCAGCGGCAATTCTGATGCGGCAGCTCAACACGGAGAGTCTTTTGGCTAGAAAAAACAAATGTGCTATTTCTGCAGGACCAGAGGGTCTCTCCTGCTTTACACTGTGAGGGCTGTAAAGCGCAGTGGCTATGATGCAGCTCCAAGTGCCCCTGCATCTCGTTCCCTGGGGCGAGGGGGTCTTGGTGCCCAGCACATGAGGTGCTTGAAAGGAATGCTGTTGGGTTTCTTCAGGAAATCAGCTGGTGTAATAGTGTTGCCATTGATAACCTTGTCTAGTTTGTAAATGCAAGCTAACGTTTAATAAGAGTGGGATCTGAAGCTCCCAGCAGTGTTTGTGATTCTGCCTTAGTCTTTTGCAGAACATGCCTGGTGAGCACAGTGCCTTGAACCCACAGCATGTTTTTAGAACGTTATTGAAAAACAACACGCTTGTGCAACAAGGGGATGCTCAGGAAGTCTGTGGAAAGCAGCAGGATTGTTTTCTTAGTTCAAATATTTCGACTATGTAAGGTGTTTCTAAATATGTCAAAATTTAAAGCAGTCTATTTTTGGAGGCTGAGGTATTAGTTATTTTGTAAGTTTTTCTCCAGATTTGTTTTACTTCATAGCTAATCTGAAATTGTGCTTACAAATGAACTAATTGGCCTTAACTGAGTGCTTAAAACCTATCAACGTGCTGTCGTTAGACTTCTCCACTGTTGTTTTTAAGTGGGCAGTAACTTGCAGTGTTTCTCATTTCGGGTGCATGTTTTTTAGAATTCCACAAGACCTAATAGACTTAAGTTATTCACGTGAAAGCTGCCCACATCTGCCTTTTGATCCCTGGGAAGGAGACCAGAGTTCCCTTAAAGTTGAGTAGGATTTTTGGAATCTGTAAGCTTTTTAAGTTAGACCTTCAATATACAGTATCCCCTGTATCCCCGTGCTAAATCTAACAGTCTAATGGCTCGGAGAAAGGAAAGAAAAAACTAAACTCCACGTAGCTTCAATAGCTACAAATTCAATAAATATTTTTTACTCCAGTATCTGACTTTTATGCCTAATACTGAGTTATATACTGGCAGAGATCTCATACATTGTGTGATTTAATTGAAATAGGGGCCAGGTTAACAGTAGAACTGGACAGATTATATTGTTCTCATTGAGGTGAAGGCATTAAAAAAAGCAAGCTGATATTCTTGCTTTTCCGTTCTGACTCCTTTCAGACTTCTCTACTGCACAGTCCAGCTGCCTGTTCGTTGTTTTATGTGCTTCAACACCTTCTGATTAACTCTTGCCATTTCCTCCGTATTTTCTGCCTGGGTCAGCAGCTGAACCAGTTATCCGGGATGAGATACCACGTGAAATGTAACAGTCCATGCCTCATGGCTTTCTAACCTCAYTAATACTTTCTTAGTAGACTTAAAGACTTGTTATTCTTTTATGTGAATCTTCAGCAGTGCAGGCAGATGATTTAAAAACAAGACACGTGTGTACGTCCCCAAGAGCACAAGTGTATAAAAATCTTTTCATGGTGGTTTGTGAAATTCTGCTCCTTTGAAGCTTCAGTCACCTGCTTGCCACTGGCTAATTTAATTGCACCTTAGCAATTTTCCAGTTAGATACCGTCAAGCCACCAGAGGAAACTTGGGAAGAAGACTAAGATTGGAAAGTAACTCAAATTTTTGAATGTCAGAAAATTGAGTTAAGTTTGGCTTGGTTTCAGCCATGTAACCATTGCCTGTTGGATATCATTGTACCTATTCCCTGCAAGTTTTCCATAGAAACAGCTGCAGGAGTGATAAAGATTGGCAAAAATACTGCATGGTTCGCAGGAGGAACGTAGTGAAAATACAAACTCGTCTGATCGTTCAGCCCTCCACAAATCATCCTGTTCTTTATAAAGAAGAATTAAGTATGTATTAAAAACAATGTAGAGATGAATTTACTTGGGAAAAGTAGGCTAATTTTTTGTTGCCCAATTAGCCAGATTATATAATACTGTACTTTGCATTTGTGTGTATATGGATTGACTGATTGTTTCCCCAGGTTCTTAGACCTGAATTTCTTACTGATATGAATTACAGTTTAACACAGAATTTTCCTGAAAATTCAATATTGAGCTCATTTTATTYCTGTTGATGAGGCTGGTGAATTTTAATTGCAGACTGTAAATCTAACTCTCGACTTCTGAGTGAAATCAGATTTTTAAAAAACCCTAAAGTGCAAGAACAGTGGGCAAACAATTCTGTTAACAAAGCACAAAGATCTTAGTATGGATTTATGCTTCCTGACATCTGCCTTTTGTGAAGTGAGGAACAGACTGAATCTGGGGGTTTTTCTTGGTTGTTTTTTTGGGTTTTGTTTGTTTGTTTCTTTTGTTTTGTTTTTAAGTTCTAGGTAATATTACCTATTGGGATGACATGGTGATTCATACAGATTTATATACTAGGTATTGGTTCCAGCAGAGAAGATGTATTTGAATGTACAAATGTGTATCACACAGTTGACTTTTTTCTCGCTGTCATTTTTTTTTTATGCTGGAAAAATCTTTTGGAATTTAACTGTTTGGATTTGGATCCACTNTTTTTTTTTTTTTTTTTTTTTTTTTTTTTTTTTTTTTTTTTTTTCTTTTTTCATTTGACAACTCCAGAAATTAAGGAGCTATCAACAAGTCCCAGAATTTAATCTAATAAAAAGTAAAGTGTAATATAAATGTTTCAGGTGGTGGCCATGATGAAAACCACTAAGCTGAAATGCAAGTTGTGTTGACAGAAACTTCCAGAAGAGTATAATGGATTGTAAAAACAAACCTTTGGTCTTTTTAATTTTCTGAAAAGACCTTAAAAATAAAGTAGTGATTTTTCTTAAACTTTTGCTTGCTCTAAAATACAACAAATGTCCTTGCTAATTCATCAGTTAGTGCTTTTAGGGTAAGATCCGAACTAAGCTTCGTTTATGTAAGAAAATTACTTATCTACTTCATGTTTCTCGGACACTTCCTTGGAGTAAATATCTCAAGTCCTCAGACTTACAGAGGACAGCGCAAGTACCTGCCTGTTCTACTACTGTAAAGTACGAGGCTGTCATTTGGGTGTTAGCAAATGTAGACAGGACATCTAATAACAATGTTATTGGGCTCAATAAGCTAGTTTTAGGTAGGTTTATTTTGGACCGGTAGCATCTCATCTGTGCTGCTCTATCATTGTGAAAGGGCATATAAATTACTTTCTTGGGAGAAGACGACATCCTATGGGTTAGAAGTCAGGGCTAGAAGAGCAAGTTCCTCGAGAATCATAAGCACTCAGGAAGAAATATGGTATCAGACTTGTTCGTAGGCAGCAACCCTATAAAGAGTGAATGTGTTTTAAGCAAATTTAAATTAGAAGATTTTAATTGCTTAGGAGAGCCACCCGAGGACTATAAATGCAAAGATTATTTTTCCAAACTCTTGCTCACAGTGTCTAGGACCTCTAAATGTTGCTTGCAGCCGGAAGACATAAAAAACTGGTAATGGTGTCCTCCCTGCATATTATTGGGTGCTCAAGAGACCAGGAATGGTGCTTGGGGGAGGCTCATCTGGGTGAACGGACTGTTGCAACTCAGGTACTTAGGAGATTATCTACAGTGTATGGGAGACGTACAGGAGGTTTCCATAGGAAACATTTACCCCTCATTTCCTGGAGAGAGTAAGAAGTCAGAGAAATGGATGGGAAGCTACGTTTCTGCAGAGTAGGTCTTACCCTGAGTTGTGTGTGTTGGTCAAAAAACGGGCTGAAGACATGTGCGTGCCCTGCAGGAATGGTGGTGAAGGCTGAGTTGGTCAGGTTAGGGACCAGAACCTGTGGGAATATGGAAATATAAATAAAAGAGCAATTGGTGCTACTGTTCACAAAATAAATTCGGAAACGGTTGTTTCCTTACTCTGTGGCTTTCCTGGCATGCCCATAACCACTCTGGGTTTTCTGTCGACTGAACAATTATTTGTCCTGTAATCATGATTACCTGATGGCAGGTTGTATTTGTGTAGCAACATCTGGATTTCATTGGTCCTCAGTCTTCATTTCATACTAAACAACTCTTCTAAAAGTGGCCAAAACAGTTGCTTTAGAGGCTAGATTGACTACTTAATATTGATAGGTTTAATTTTGTGCTAGGTTGGTTGTGTAGAAGATTGGTGTTCCACCAAACAGATAAATGAACTAAATAAATAAGTAAAAAACCAGAAAGGAATAAAAAAAGAAAAAAGAAAAGAAAAGTTGAAGTAATTATGATCTGGCCTACGATTGGATTTTTAAGTCTTACTGCACTTACGTATTTCAAAAGTGAAAGTATAAAGTAGTGTCTTGTTCATAATTATTTTCTAGAATGGGCACAGTATTTTTCAGGATATTGTAATATGGAAGAGATTTGGATTAAACAGGAAATTGCTACTTTTAAATACTTCCAGTACTATAATATTATAATATTATATTACAATGCTTACATATTCGAAGCTACCGACAGCATCTTCTCCACCTCTGGTTTGAACTGGCTGTTCAGGTGTGCATGTCAGGTTTAGCAGATCTTTCTTCCTGCCCCTCATCCTCATCCAGTATCCCCAAGATTACAGGTTGCAACTATTTTCTAGCAGGGAAAGGGTGATCTGGAACCTGAAAAGTGGCCCTGCTAGCTAATTAAAAGCTGATTAAAGTAAATCTCCGCACCTCTTCTGGAACTTGAGAGCCCAGCTCTTCACTTGCTGGTTTCCTAATGCCTGTCTTCAGAAACTGTCCCAACTTTCTGTGGTCATTGCCAGTCTGAGCCTCTGTCTGGGGAGCGCCGCCTGCTGTGAGACCAGCCTTGGCTTCTCTACGCAGTCCAGGTCTTGATACGAGGCTGTACTTCTGCTCTTTACTTTCTCTTGTGCTTGTAGAAGAGTTTTCCTATGACAGGCTTGTTTTCTCCCCAGGTGGGACTTAATTGAGAGGGACAATATTGGTACTTTATTATTTGGGGGCTCTTTGAACTGCAGCTTTTCTTTCCTACAGAGTGATGGAAGCTGTCCAGAGCTGCTGGGTCGTGGGAATGCTTTGTGTTAGGATGGAAATAATAGATACGGTAACCTTAGGAACGACATTAAACAGAGCAGTGCAAAGGGTTCCCACCTTAGTTGTGTCTTAAAGGCAGGGTTAATTTGCAGTTAGGTTACTATAATGTTTTTGCTACTTCAGCAGTGGAGCAGCTTAGTTTCAAAAGACACTAATTGACTTTTATTAGTTTCTAACAAAGATACAGACAAGCATTTCAGAGATTTTTGGTGAGTGCAAATGTATTTTGCAAGAGTGGTCTGCAAAACTTACATTGTAAGTCACGCTTAGGATAAGGATATAGGATATATCCTAGGATATATAGTTTATATAGGATAACTATATAAACCCTAAGTACACTACAAAGCCAAATAGCCAGCAGCTTATAGCAGGCTTGAGCTAAATATCCACCAGCCAGCAAGTTATTGCTAAACTTTAGTCAAATTCTTTGTTGTCTTCCGAGGCATTGTCTTGGGACTGACTTACGGTTCAGAGACAAAATAATAGTAGTGGTTGGAATAGGTATTCAGCTGGAACTACTGACCTGTACAAGGCAGCTATGTAAAGAACTGAGCTGGAGAAAGAGCTTACTGAAGGGTGTCTACAGTGTATGTGGGATGCTGGGGTATTTCCTGGGGTTATTAAGATTTTTGTTGCTTCCCTTAAATTTAGATATGGTTTGCTTTCACTCCAGAAAGTCTGGTGCAGGTATTCAGCACAGAGTTGGTTCAATTCTATTTTAATATTTGTTCTTTCTCTTTATAAGAGAAAATTTTCTTTTAAGAGACATTTGTTTGCTTTTTCAATTAGTTCCTCAAAAAAAGATTCATTTCAGAGTGAGGTGTATGTGACTCCTGTTTTGACAGCAATGCAAAGTGAAGTCACTTGTGAATTAGTGTTTTGGTGAAGGAAGGCCCAGAGAGAAATAAATTGGTGTTTTAGGAAATTTAATCCTTCCAGAGCTAGTGACTGATCTGGGACTTAGTTCTTGCATCCAGATTTTCACTTAACTGTGTGATGTTTAGGTAACTGTATTAAGCCATGGCTCAAACTGTACATAATTTTAATTCCCCTTTTAATGATTAATTGTATGAGTCTGCTTTGTAAATATTCAAGGTGGGGTTGTTTTTGTGGGGTTTTTTGTTTGTTTGTTTGTGGGGGTTTTTTTGGGTTGTGTTGGTTTTTTTGGTTGTTTTTGTTTTTTAAAAGCTACATATATCACTGTTTGGGTATAGCAAATGAGTGCTAGTGCAGAAAATTATTTGGTCAGGCAAAAACCTTCCACGTTTTTAATTAAAGTTTCTTACGCTGAAGTCGTAATTAAAATTTCAGCACTTAATAGATTCTTATTAGCAAGGTCTGACTGGAGGTTTCACAGACGTGGCTTTTGGGAAAACAGCCTTGGGTTGCTTGAAGGCAGTGAGCACTCAGAGAAGTGCTGCCCTGGCTTGGTGTTCCATGCTAGATTCGTGTTGAAGATTATCTTTTAAGTCTTAATAGTGAGCAGAATTGTTAATTTGTTACTGGAGAGAGGGAGGCAAGCAAGCTGTTAATTTTGTCTCAGAACTTTTAAAAAGGTGCTAAAGCTTCAAAATATATTTGTATACATTAAGTCTGCACTGGCAGGATTCTGTTTGTAATGTAAAGGTGGAATGCTATAGTGTTTGGAGAAATACTAGTTCAAAATACTGATCTTACTGTAGAGTTAGTCTTCTCTCAAATATAGATTACTTTTGCTTGTAACCTTGCTGTTGGAAGTTTGCCTCTGGAAAAGTGTCTTAGTTTAATTGTTCTGCACAGCAGAACAACTTGGGGAACTCAGTAAATTACTTAAATTGCCTTGCTCTTCTTGCCGATTTCACTTCCCAGATGCATTGTCATGTATGTCAGAAACCATAAAGGTTCCTTATTCCTTAAGATTAAAATAGCTGTGTTCAAAGGGATATTAGGATCAATATTGAAAATTCCAGCTATATGCTTTGTCCTTTCTTGTCTTAACATGGAGTGTAGGGTTTACCTTTCTGTGGTTTGACAGATGTGCAGTGTTAGTTGTAAAGATTTTTTTTTTTTTTTTCTTTTCTTTTCTTTTTTTGGTGGGTGAGAGGGGAGGTTTGGGGTATCTTCAGCATGGCATTTTTTCAAACATTTTTCATGTGCTTAGGTGCATCCAAGCAGAAGTCAAGTTCCCTGCAGGTAGCAGATAAGGACCTACTGCCACCTTTTCACCCATACCAGCCTTTGGAATGCATAGTAGAAGAGACTGAAGGCAAGCTGAATGAACTTGGACAGAGAATTAGTGCTATTGAAAAAGCACAACTTAAATCATTGGAATTAATTCAAGGTGAACCTTTAAATAAAGATAAGATTGAAGAACTTAAAAAGAACAGAGAAGAACAAGTACAGAAGAAGAAGAAAATATTGAAGGAGCTGCAGAAGGTGGAAAGGCAGTTGCAGATGAAAACCCAACAGCAGTTTACCAAAGAATATTTGGAGACCAAAGGTCAGACAGACACACCACTTCCCCTGCAGCAGCAGTGCCCACTTACAGGGGTCTTCCCAGAAGTGGAAGCCGATAAGGGTCTGCCAGAGGATAACTTTTCAGGGTTACCTCAGGTTGACACAATCTTGTCTAAAGATGACGAGCAACAACAGTCTCCACCACCTGCTGAACAAATAGAGTTTGTCCCTATCCAGCCTTTGCCAGCACCGCAATGTAATTTTTCTGGTAATTTAGGTTATAATGGGACAGAGTCTCTTGAACTTCAGAAAGCATTAGGGAATCAGCAGAATGTAGGACAGCAGCAGCAAATTGCTGGGCAGGGGCTCTTAGTTCAAGAACCAGACGGATTAATGGTTGCCACTCCAGCACAGACGCTTACCGACACTCTTGATGACCTAATAGCAGGTGGGTTAAGAAATATACCTATTTTTGCATTAATTTGTGTGCTCAGTTTCCCTCTCTCTCCTTCCCTCCAAAAACATCTTGGGGTTTTCCAGTTTGGGAATACTTGCTTAAGAATAAAGTTCCTGATTAGTGCTATTAATCCTAACAGTGACTTCCAATTCTAACATGAGACTTTTAAATATCTTTTTTCCAAAGTGCAAAACTTCCTGTACTGGAGACCTGTTTTAGCCCCTTTGGCCTCATCTTTTTCTGTGCTTCTTTAAAAAGCCTTATCATAAGTGATTAGTAGTGCCCATTAGGAAACCTGAAAGCGTTACAGTTTTTTATCTTCTGTAGAATTTCCTATACAGGCTTATACCTCAGTGACTTTCTTCAGCGTAGTAGCCATCTCTAGAAAAAGCCAAATTATTGTCACTTGTGTGGACAAATGTGTCCCTCTCCTTGCTGCTCGAGGCGTTGCTACGATTTAAACACAAACCTGGAATCTGTGCACAAACACTCAGTTCTGTAATGGCTTGTGTTTTCAGAATACCCTCTAAACCCTGGTTGTTGTACAGGCATATCTGCTTGTTAGATATCACGTATGGCAAAAATGTGTCCTGTTATCTGGACAAAAAGCAAAAATCCAAACATCCTTCCATTTGTTGATAACGGTATGAAGAGGAATGGAAGTTCCCACGCATTGGGTTGTGTGAGTCCCCTTGTGGAAAAAGAGGTATTGTTTTGGTTGACTTCATTTCATGGATTTGACTAGGATTGATGTTTGCTGCTGGAGGTATGTAGGATATAGCCAGTGTTGTTTGGTCTGTAGTTTTTTTTAATTCAGTGTTTTTCAATGTTTCTTTGCACCTTGTGTCTGTCCCTCAGCCCTTATTTTCCTGTCTTCCCCCCTGCCCCCACCCCGTCTTCGTAGTCATTGCCCTGTTCTCTTAAGTCCATTTCAAAGTTGTAGAAATGTGCGGTAAGACCTTTTGCCAGCCATTCCTGTGAACTTTTAGAATGGTAATTGCATTGAGCTCGTGCAAGTCGAGACTACCTGCAACTTTCCAACCTCTTATGGAAACCACAGTTGGTGGAATAGTGTGGTGTGTTGTACCAGCTCCCTTCAGCTATGCAGTGTAATTCAAAGAAATCCTCTGGTATTATAGAGAATCGGTCTTAGTTCCCCCTTTTCTGGCATGGCGTGCCTCCCTCCCCCACTTTACGGTGCTCTTCAGAGTATTCAGCCAACAGTAAAACAAAAATGCAATTGGATTATTCTTGATTTTTATTACTCACTATTTAGTACTGGTGCGTGTGAGGAGGAAAATTTGAACGGTTAATGCAAAACATAATCAACAAGGGCTTAATCTTTGGAGTAGTTCCTGTTGCTGACAGTTTAATATCTAGCACAAGACTGTGTACTATATACCCTTTCATGGTTAGCAGCTGCGTATTACATCCAAAATATTCAGTGCACCCAAAATGAAAAACTGCTGCAGTCAGCTGAGTGCAAGAACTGTGCCGTTTGAAAAAAGATTGCAAACAACCAGAAAAACTTTATCTTAAAAAATAATTAAAACAACCTTGACTAGACATCGGTTCATTTTCTGAAACTCTTTACTGTTTTTGCTAAGTAATTAAAGACATCTTTTGCTAAGAAATGAGATTTACTCATTTCAAAAATCGATACAAATAGCATGCTCTTCTACAGCTATTAGAAAGTATATTTACAGAAATGCAACTCAAGGAAACTTTAGCTGTCCAATTCCAGAGGGTCCTGCAAAAATGTATTGATGTTGCTTTATTGAAATATACTTTCTTCTGAAATTCATAAGTTTGTTTTACTTCCCTCCCCAAAAAAAACTGTTGGAAGAGAATGAGATATTTTGCTCACTTTTTAAATCCAGACTGTGTAAAAGAGTGACCCCTGTGTAAATTACAATCCTACTATATCTCAAATTTATGTACATTTTAAAACAAACTGTAAATCTACCTACTTATACTCCACACTCTTTGATCTGTATTTAAAACGCACTTGACCTTTTTCCACAAACTTGCCCATTAGTCCTTAATTTTTTAAAGACATTTTGAGCAATAGAAACTGTTATGAGAACTGATTTTTCCATGCGTGCTACAGATTGCAGATAGAATTGTTAAGGGGCTTGTGCCCGGTGTGCGGGAAGTCTGTCTCGTAGAGAAGTTCTCTCGCACTCGGGTGTGCCGATGAAGTGTCTCCCTTGATCACGGTACCACTGGTGGAGCTGCAGTAATGGTGGTGAACGACTCTTGGTTTAGAAGAGGTATGAACATTTTTATTCCTGCTGAGTATTCCAGTTTGTATTGGGTCTACTTCAGAAGAACAGAAATGTTAAATTGGCTTTTGCCCTCTGCACTGAAATACCTTTTACTGTTGCTCTTACCAGTGGCGATGTAAGAGGCAAATTTTTCAAAGCCTCAGTTGAGACTAGTTGTAAGGGACAACTTGCATTTCTGCAAAGGCTCAAATCTTTATTTTGCTGACTAACTTAATTGTGACAACATACATAAATGGAGTATTTATCTTGCCAGTCTGCTGGCATAATTTGTCAGCTGCTAGGTGTTGAGATGGTTGATGTCAAGGTGCAAAGTGCTGGAAGTCTCAATGGCAGTCAGTCACTAGTAGACATGTACCTGAGTCCCCTCTTTCATAAAGCTACATAGAAGTAACCGAGTAACCTTTGGAAAGTCAGGTAAAACCTAAAAATGAAGCAGCTCTTTCCAGTCCAGAACACTTTGGTTGTAATGGAGTTTATTTAGATGTGCTGAAGTGAAAACTTGCAACTAATCCTATCTTTGAAGGTGTGACTTACTACAGTCAAAATTTTAATTGGGTTTACAAAAGAGATATAGATGTTGTGCGGTTTAGAGTGGGAAAGCAATAAATTATTTTGGATCACATCTTCCAATAGAAGAGGACATTTTGGATCTAATTTTCATTACTCAGTACACATTTCGTTTCTTGAAGCATCTTGTCTTGCATAGTTGGAGTTTCAGTTCACATTATGCATTTATCATAGTAGATTTCTCAGTTGGCAGTATCTGAATTGAGGCTTTTTTGCTGTTTCAGGGTGTTCAAGATGAGGAACTTTCTTTTCTTTGTTGCTAGGTTTTGTCTCTAGTTGTAGAACAAAACTCCTGTTTGTTCTACTCGGCTGGTATTTTTAGTCAGGAGGTGGCATCTCTGTGTGCCTCTGTCTTGACTCTCCTCCTGCAAGCTCCCATTTGTATACTGAAATTCCAGGCGTGTTTTGAGAAACTTTATTAACTGTTATTTGGTTCTGAAATTCTGGTTGTGGTCAGTTATACAAAATTGTGATATTTTAAGGTAATGATTTGGAAGGTGACATCTAAGTTACTGTGTGTAGGATTGCTATTTGGAGTAAAACTGGTTACTAGGATAATCTGGAGTGAGAAATGGTGACTCATAAAATGAGATGCAGTTACCAATGTGCAAAAGCCTCTGTGCAGTAACACATTACTGACAAGCTGCACGGACAGGCTGAAAGACTGCTCAGTCATGAAAAAGGATTGTTTTCTTTGTCCTGAAAATCCCAGTTCCTTTGAGGAAAGGGGATCTGAAATCCAAATCCAGTATCCATGAACGTGGATGCTCATGGCATGACGACAGTTAGGTAGATGCAGTTTCAGGCTACAGCTGCAGTCTCATCCAGGCCTGCTTGCTCGAGGTTCTGCCAATGCCTCCAGAGTCGTACTTAGATAAAATACCAAGTTCTTGCTTCCTTTTGTTTCACTCATGTTTCCTGTGATATTTTTTCATAACTTTGGAAAACAGTCATCCATGTCTTTGGAGACCTGTCTTCGACTTCACACCGATTCAAAGAAAGTCCCTTTGGAAAGTTGCAAGCCTTTCTTAAAATGTGGGGAACCTGGATTTTGTCATGTGTAGAATAATTTTTTTTTTAATACAAGTCTTTTGAATATTGAAGTCTATGGAAACATCCAAAACCTATGTCACAAAATAGAAATTTTATAAAAATCTGAGGTACACATTGTGAAAATTGAAAAATTTTTTTTTTTAATCAATGCCTGGCTATCAGTGTGTTTATCGGTACCCTTCGCGGTGAAAAGACAAAAAGCCTGTTCAGTAGGAAGCAACCTGCATGTTTGAACATTTCCCCCTCGTCTTCTCAGAGGGTGAAAGCTGCACATTTTTCTAGTCCGTTAAAATCCTGCGGCATGGCGTAGAGATGCTGAAGGTGATCATCTCCCACGGTTGGTTTTGTGCCTGCCAGCTAGCCTTTCCCCTTGGAGTCGCGGGCAGCTCTCCACTGCTGAGCTGCAGTGCCACAGTTGTTCCTGCGTTAATGCCAGTTTTTGAGATGAAAGTCTGGAGGGGTATGGTGGTGTTGCTCCTCAGGGAGACTGCACATTAGCTTCCGGTGCTGTGAGTATGACCTGCTAAAGACTAGTGATCGGCAAGACGTCCTCGACTTCCCTGGGGCCGGTGTCAGACCGATGAAGTGCTTCATCCCCAAGGGCACGGCTGGACTCCTCCTGGTAGCAGGAGGCAGAAGCAGAGAGGTGGCTTTCCTGTTGTGTCCTGTTGGTAGGACGACCTCGTCTCCCTGGATGGGGTTCGCAGGAGCAGTAACTGTCCCACCTCCCGTGATCGAGGTTGGTAATCCAGAAACGGACTTGGGGAAACATGAGTTAACTCCAATTTCATACAAACATATGCAAAGGGATGTTGGAACCATTGTTGCAAGGTCACCTTTGAGTTAAATATCTATATGTTGTTGTGTAACTTAGGCTGAGCTAAATCAGCCCCATGAAACTGGAGGTAGAAGTTCTCAGACGTGTTTTGCACCACAGAGCATGAATTACATTGATGCTCCATTGGGCCAGCTTGCCAGCCACACTAAGGAAATAGAAAATTACACTTAAAAAATCCTGCAGTTTTGTAAACTCAGTAGTTATAGAGGGGATGATTAATCAGTGGGCGTTGTAGGACTATTTGTAGTTAGATTTTATTTTAAACAAGAGTTTGGGGTATCAGTACAGGATTTATCTGCATTTCTACTGCCTTTGGTGTTCTCTCATGTTTGACATCGTTGTTACTGTGCACATGAAGTGCTTAGCACACACTCATATGTTTCAAGCACATGGTGAAAATCTAAAGTGTGCAAGAAATACTTTGACACTTTCAGTCATGGTTGTGAAATGTAGAGAATTTGTGGAACCTGTAACAGCAACCCTGAATATATTACATTAAGGACCCTTAAACTGGCTCAAGTGGGGTCCCTCTGCGCACCCCTGCTTTGTATGCAACAGCACGTGCATGTGTTTTTAGATATATCTATAGTTGCAAGATCTGAAAGCATTGAGCCAGTGTCCTTCATGAGGAAGGACCAGTTTGATTTAGTGTAAGTCCTTAACAGGGTGATTTGGTGTCTTGTATTTTGGAAGGAATAATCTTTGGAAATCCGATTAGTATCTTGCACTTCAGTGCATTGAGCAAGAAAACAATTGTATTGCATTAATTAATGCTCATCTCCTGCTATAATCCATGGTAAGCAGATGAAGCTTTTATATTTGAAACTTTTAAAACAAACCTGGTTTGCTCATGAAGGTTATAACGTGAAGAAAAAGTCAACTCTGAATTCAGATACAATACTGTGTTGCTTAAATGTGGTAGCCAAATGTTAATGTTGGTTTTTGCCTATGCACCAAGGAGAATGCTTTACTTAAAAAATACAATTGAAAACTGTCACCTCCCAAAATTTCAGTGACAAACCCCCTCCATGTTTCCAGAACCCAACTGAAGTGACCCATCTAAACTTGCTCCAGTCTGTGTTTCCTTTGTCGTGCATATGCAGCCCTATAGGCTGAATTAGTGGTATTAGTGGTCATACTGAGGATTTTTCTAAGACTTTTCTGTCTGCACCGGTTTCCTATGAGTAATTGCTGGTGTGTAATTTGTCAGTGGAATCGGGAAGGTTGAGCTGGGAAACATTTGCAAAAATTTCTCTTTAAGTCGTACGCAGGTTTGAGTTCATCCTTCATCTTCCCTTACTGCTCGAAACACTTGGACAAAAGCAAAATGCTGCTGCTTATTTCTTACCTGCAGTTGTTAGTGTTTTCCATCAGTTGCTTGTTCCAGGAATACTACAAAATACTGTGTGTTTTGGAATAATTAACGCTAAACAGGTATTCCATCTAATGAGGCTGCACAGTATAGAAATTTGGCAATCCAGCAGTGACAATACTTGTCAAATCCAGCTGCTATATTAGCATGGCTTACTATAATTAAAGTGCACTCATAGCTAGTGCATAGGTTTGTTAGACCTTCCTGCCAAGTAATCAATCCCAACTGAGCCTTAGATTTGTTTGGGCTCCCCTTGGACTCTCATTTGGTTACAAAGGCAGGCAGAGGTCTTGGCCCCACGATATATATGTACAGGGATATTTCTCTGCTTGTTCAGGTAAAGCTTCATTTAGAACTAGTTGAATAAAATCTGATTCTCAATTACCAATTTTTTTTTTAATTTTTTATTTTATTTTTTAAAAAAAAAAGAAAATAAAGTTGCATTCCTTGTGTCCCTGAGCTGCGCTAGACCTTCAGGATGAAATCTTTTACAGGCTGTGGATCAACCAGAATAAATTTTAGGGAGCACAGACAGTTTTCAGCTTGCTTATTTTTGTTGACTGCCCCCTCCTGTCTGCTTCTCCTCCACCCTTCCTGGGTTGTTTTAACTGAGACACGATTAATGGTGTAAGTTGCTGTCAGTCATCTTGCTTTGAAAACCTTCTCTGGAGACTAGGTGTGCACTAACCTTTACGTGAAAAACTTTTGAATTCCAGAATGAGACTGTATTTCTGAACATTAGGTTTGTGTTTTAGCGATAAATCATTTGCCTGCTTAGACTGAGCGTATGATTGAACTCTAACAGTCAAGGTTACAATTTGAAAAGAATAACTAATAATCTTCATAATTCATTCTTGTAATGCATACAGACTAATTCATAAAATTATTTTCTAACTTAACACAGTTTGGAGATGATACTTACACTGTTTAACTGCCAGAAAGCTTCTTTGCGCAAGACACCAACTCGTTTGTTTTTAGGAACACTTAATTTGTTTCCCCCCATTACTGTTTTGATATTAGACCATTGCAGTTTTACGGGACTAAATATTTTTCATATAAAATGTGGCATTCCTAAGAGTGGATTAATAACACGGTGTTATTTTTCAGCTGTGAATAGCAGAGTGCCCAGTGGCTCCACCAGCTCCTCGCACACTACCGAATCCCCTACGCCTGAGCCCTGTTCACAGGCATCGAGCAATGTGCCCTCGCAGTCGGTGCTCCCTATGTATCCTTCAGTTGACATCGATGCACATGTGAGTAATTGCAATTGGTTTTGAGTCGATTCGCTTTCTGATAAGTTCTGAAAGGAAAAAAATTAATCTAATACTGTCTTAAAAATGTTAAAGTTCTCTTAAAGTATTTTTAGTTTCTGAATATCTGCTTCTTTTTCTTCCCAACCGTGAAGACTGAAAGTAATCATGACACTGCTCTGACTCTTGCATGTGCGGGAGGTCATGAAGAACTTGTATCTGTGCTGATAGCACGTGGCGCCAATATTGAACACAGAGACAAGAAGGGTAAGCTAAAACAGTAAAACATTTTGACGATGAACTACAACTTGAAACAGCGAATTTCAAATGGGCATTTGGGATTCTTTACTTCAGAAAATTACCAAAGCTTGCAAAAATGTAGAATTGCATTCTTGCACTTCATGCAGAAATATTGGCCATATAAAGCCAGTGACATAGCATGCCTTTCTATCTGTATCTTTGAAGGGAAGTGCATCTGAGTGGTATCTTAAGCAGATTTGTGAAATGTGAAGCACTTTTGTCCTTATGATTCACCCTCTACAAAAGACCTTAGCATACTAGATAGAGTGGCTAACAGGGGTAAATATCAAATCTTGGCTGACAAAGCTAATGGGGAGTAGTTGTCAGGTTGTGTATCATTGTTCCCAATAACAGAGTTCAGCAAAATCTCAAATCTTTTAGAGCTGAGAGAACAAAACCACCATGCCTCTCTCCTTGGAACTCACATTGACCACTGGAAATAAGCAACATGCGCAGTGCATATGTGTTCACTTGTTGGAGCTTTATTAAATAGGAATTAAGTGGAAAGCCATGACTTCTCTAAAGAGATGAGTTGGTCAGAACTTAATCCAAACTGATCAGTGCAAGTACTGTTTAGATTTCTTTTGAAGAGCCTTTAATTATATTTGGCTGGAATTGGAGCCTAGATGTGTCAGGGTCAGAAGAGGGCTAGGAAAGGGTCTGAGATTGTGGCCTATACCAGGAAGCCCCCAGTCTGAGGAAGACATGTCTGGTCAATTAACCCTTTTGTGCATTTCTGCTCCTTAATAATACTTTTGAGATTCTCAAGGTTGCTTTTAACATGATCTCTTGTTACCAGGTTTTACGCCTTTGATTCTGGCTGCAACTGCTGGACATGTTGGTGTAGTGGAAATTCTTCTAGACAAAGGTGGGGATATAGAAGCACAGTCTGAGCGCACAAAGGATACTCCGCTTTCGTTGGCATGCTCCGGTGGACGCCAAGAGGTAGACATATGGTCTCAATGGGTTTGAATGGTTTTTTGTACAGTGTTTTTTTGTTGATGGTATAATAAATAATCATTTTTCTGGAAGGTTTTTAACCTGTATAAGTGTAGCTAATTTAAGTCTTTTTCTTCTTCCAAGAGGAAAGGGAATTTATTCTCTTCTCCCTTGGCTATCCCAGTTTTGTTAGCTAATGGTTGTTATAACTTGTGGTCATTCTTCTGTTGATGTATCCTTGTAAGATAAGTACTTTTGTGAGGGAGGTGGAGATGTTTAATGAATAACTTTATTCACTGAACACTTCCCTTATGCATCCTCCTCGCTCTCAGAACTAAAACAGTCGGTGCAGGCACACAAGGACAGAAGCTGGCATTTTGTGTTGGCAGTACATGGTTTTAGTGGTAATGTGCAGGGCTGATAAGTGCAGGTGCAATGCAGGGCACATTATACTAGTCTTTGAAGGATGTTTCAGTTTTCTCTCAGCTTGCTGCTTTTTTTTTTTTTGTGTCCAAATAAGATTTGTTAAATCCTTCCTACTTTAGTCATGGGCATACTAGCTTAGAAGATGGCATGGAGATGACAAAGGGCTCTGTGCCAGATACGGGAGTGGTAAGTTTTGGAACTTGTAAGGATTAAAACAGTTGGCCAAAATTGGAAAGTTTCCACTTTTGACTTTTGAATTGCAGATCGTTAACAGTAAAAGTGCTGCTCACAAACAAAAGGAGAGATCAGCGTGGCCTGTGATAGCATTACCTATTGAACTACTTAAGTCTTTTGTTCTTCCTCTTTATATTTTTTTTCCTTATGCCAGAATCTACCTCTCATGTTTCTGGCTTAGCAACTTGTGAGGCACCCTTTTTTCTGGCTTATTTGAAAATCACCTAGCCTATGTTAGTAGTAAAATGAGGCCCACTAAAGTGCAGTAACTCACCAGAAATGTTTTAATTTTTCCCCCTTTTATTTCTCTTAAGCAGCTTCTGATAGAGAAGTCCTTCCTCATGCTTGTTCCATTAACATCAGTCAGTCTGATTTTTACCATGTGTTTTGCTGGAAAAACCATATAATACAGATGGTCAAACTTGGCTCAAGTGTCATTTGAATTAAAGTTGTGGGAGTTTCTGAAAGAGTCACTCAGTGTGAGACGTTATGGGAGTGGGATAGATCCCTTGTTTGCAAACTTAAGATTCACAGGAAGAGCTTCACTTTAAAGCCTTGCATTTTTGATTAGGTAAAATAATCTTTCTGGAAGACAAGTGCTGCTCTGCTACAACCCACGCAGATTAGCTGATGTATTCATCAGTTGCTAAGTCTGTACAGCACATGTGTAAAAGTAAAGCAAAAGAGGATAGAGGTTTTCCTGTAGAATCTTATCTATTGACAATGGAAACTGGTAGCATACTGGAAGGTTTGAACATGTGATAACATCCTTTCACTTCCTGGATAATAGCGAAGGCCACAATATGTCTTTTAATATGCATGCTGTCTTTTCAGGTTGTTGATTTGCTGTTGGCCCGGGGAGCAAATAAAGAACATAGGAATGTGTCGGATTATACACCATTAAGCCTTGCTGCATCTGGTGGCTATGTTAATATCATCAAGATTCTTCTCAATGCTGGGGCAGAAATTAATTCAAGGTAATGTACTATGTATACCAGATGAACTGCAGTATAGCACAGACACTCCATTGTCAGCTACGTACTGAGGCATAGGCTGGAATCTCTAGTGCTTTCAGACGTCCTTGCAGTCTTTCTACACTGATGTTATCCTTTATGTTGATGTTATCTTAGTGCTTTTAAATTGCCTTAAACTATCACAAATTTCATCTCTCTTATACCTTAAATTTTAAGGGATTATTATAGTTTGCAAACCTATTCCTTCCCTTTTCCCTTTTCCACCATTCTGGGATCTAGAAGTCAAACTATTTCCAGTAGAACCAGGTAGAGGAACCAGCCAAAGCACTCAGGGCAGCTCTATGTGTTTGTTTGAAGATGTCTTTTTCAGTAAGAGGAACAAATTTACACAGCTATGTCTCTTAAGCCTCTTCTTTATTCATTTTAAGAAAACTTATATATATTCTATCACTAGAGGAAGTTAAAACTGCAGCTGTGCTAGAAGCATGTTTTTTCTGAATGAATTGGATGCAGCCTTGGTTTTTAGTACGTGTAGTTTAAGGCTTATGTGTGCTTCAGCCATCTGAACGTCTAAAAGCTGAAATGTATTTTCCTTGTTTATAAATTGCAGTTGTCTATTGCATGTAGTTACTCTGATGGTTTCTCCTAATCAATTCAAAAATGCTAGTATTTTAGGTCAGTGTCTATATTTCTATATGTTACATGTTCCTTTCTGGCTTACAACAAAACATTTTGTTCCTCTTAGATACACTTACATTTCCCAGAGCATTCCTCCGGTTCTGGGAACTGCAGCTTGTTTCTTTCCCTTTAGGACCGGGAGTAAGCTAGGTATTTCTCCTCTGATGCTGGCTGCTATGAATGGCCATGTACCTGCTGTGAAACTGTTGCTTGATATGGGTTCTGATATTAACGCCCAAATTGAGACCAACCGGAATACAGCCCTCACCCTGGCCTGTTTCCAAGGCCGAGCAGAGGTGGTCAGTCTGCTTTTGGACAGGAAGGCCAATGTCGAGCACAGGGCAAAGGTAAGTGTGTGACTCACCTTTGCTTATGACTTATTTCTAACAGGTGATTTCTCTGAGTGGTCAAGTTTCTTCAAATTTTGCTGTTACTTTGAGCCTCTCTGGGCTCAGAGGACTTACTAAATCAGAGGACTTATTAAATGTTCTGAAATAAGTTTGGGTTTTTTTAAAAAAAAAAAAAGCATCAGTGATGATGAATTTTTTGCATTAGGGAAAAGCTGACTGGTCCTTCTGAGTTCTTAATGAAACTTAAATTGAGAAACTTTTCAGGTTTAAGCTTGATGTGATACTTGTTAACAGAACAGATAGATATACATATTTTTACATATGAGTGAAGTCTAGGCAGGAAGAGAATAGTGTTGCTTATAGTGATTCTCATATAGAACAGATTTCTTGTCTACAACAGAAGTAGTGCAATCAAATTTTGTAAAGCTTTTACGTTGCTGTAGAACCCGTGGCTTCAGCACTGTGACTTTCTGTGCCTCTGAAATGCTCCACAGGTCCCATCCTTTGGTACTCTGGGACAGCTTTGTGTCTCCTGCCATAAAGCAAGCTTAAAGCTTGTGTAGACAGCCAGACTGATTTCCCCAGCACAAAGGAATTTTTGGTAACTCCTAAGGCTGCTGAAATAATTGCTGTGTCTGTCTACCCCGCCTGCTTCTGGAATGACTGTGGCTGGAGAAAAGGGGATATGGATAAAAGCCAGCTCTCAAATGGTCAGTTGGGCATGTTAGCAGCTGGTATAAGTTTATTTAACAGTCTAGCCTGGCAACTTAGTTGGGCCCAGATCAGTCTCAGCACTAAGGGACGCTAGGGAAAAGCTATAAAGCCAGTTTCTGAGCATTTTCGTAGAAACACTTGTGTCTTCATTTGGATCTGTTCTAACCTCTGTTTTAGAGATTCTGTTGTAAACTTCGTTTTTGCTGTTGAGACAGGTATCTGGTGGTACTTAATCAACAGTTTGCCTGGGTTTGTATAAATCAAAGCCCAAGAGTATTTGGTTTTTGGTTTTTGKTTTGTTTGGGTTTGGTGTTTTTTTGGTGGTTGTTTTTTTGTTGTTGTTGTTTTTTGGTTTTTTTTTGAGAAAGAGACTGCTTGAAGTTAGGTTCCTAAACTAAATATAAGCAGCTAAATAAAAACTCTGATTTCCCTGTGTAGAAAGCATTTATGTCTTATCCAAAGTATATTGTACAAATTTCACACTGCGTAACTCATTCTTTTTGCACAGACTGGTCTCACACCTCTGATGGAAGCGGCTTCAGGAGGATATGCAGAGGTTGGAAGGGTTCTCCTTGATAAAGGAGCAGATGTTAATGCTCCACCTGTGCCTTCCTCAAGAGATACAGCTTTAACAATTGCAGCAGATAAGGGTCACTACAAGTTCTGTGAGCTCCTGATTAATCGGTACATTATTTCTTCTCATTAGCGGCACGTTTGTTCTGTAGCTGTATTCCTCCGTGGCAAGGGTGCCCTTGTTTACATTGGCTTGTGCATCTGAGAGCAAAGGGAATGGGAAGCTTTGGAAGTAGGATGTTCTGTCTGTTCCCTACTCTCCAGTGTTATCCTGGAGTATCCTGCTACTCCAGTGTTAATTGAGCTAAGCAGGCAGCTGGGACCAGAGGTAAGCAAACAGAGTCTGGCTTGGCAGCTCTGTTGGCTGTGTATTAATCCAGCAATTCCGACATGAGCATTTCCCCGCTGTCACTTGCGGGGCAAAGCCTGGAAGTAGCTCTTGAGCTCTTCAAGCATAACCCTATGCGCTGCTAAAATCTCAAGGGGCTGCTTTGTCCTGTGGGTAGTCACCACATTAATGATAATTTAAAGGACCCATGGTTGCTAGTTGCATAGCTGTGGTGCAGTAGGCTACATTAGGTGAGTGTTCGTTGCTGTAACAGAGGTTTAAATAATCCCTGTGTCACTACGTTACAACTTAAACAGCAGATTTCAGGGACAGAATTTCTCTATCTAGCCACTAGATTTCTGTAATTAAAGTTATATATCTGGTTGTACTCTAATCTTTTGTGATCTTACTTCTGACTTCCACCTTTACTCATACCTTGTTTCACTCGATTACACTTGTACTTTTTTAGAGGAGCACATATTGATGTTCGTAACAAGAAAGGAAACACACCTCTGTGGTTGGCAGCTAATGGTGGTCACTATGATGTGGTTCAGTTGCTTGTGCAAGCGGGAGCAGATGTGGATGCTGCAGATAATCGGAAAATTACACCTCTTATGTCAGCGTTTCGCAAGGTAGGAGACCAACTTAATTTTGTGTTTCAATGTTAAATGTTTTCAAAACAGAGTTTCTCATTTGGTCTTAAATCTGAATGCTTGGTTTTGGAAGAATCAAATATAACACAGCAAAATTACTATTTTGATAAAATGCCTGCTTTAAAGTAATCATAATCTGTGTACTTCACACAGATCTAATTTTTGAGAGGTGGAAAACTTTGTTCCCTAAACCATGTTAACTTTTTTATTTCCAGTTATACACTGTCCAAAAACTTTCACTGTTTGAGATTTCACTGTCTTGAAATTACCATAGTCCCCTCTAAATTTCTGCAGATTATACTGCTTGTATAGCAGACTGAAGTCCTGCTTTTGAGATGAACAAAACACTAGTCTGTAATAAGCTGTCCTGATTCTTTTGTGCTTCTCCTGTTCTGTTCCTAATTCGTTATTGAGTGGGACACTGTGTAGTCGGCTCTTTTGTCACTGCCTTTTCTTCTTGGCAGGAGGAACATTGCTTTGTGATGGTTTCATCAGTTATGTTATTGGATGCAAGGAGCATAGCTATAGCAGAGGAGTTTATTAACTGTAGCTGCTTTGCCTTTAACAAAATATCAAATAAGTGTACAGTTTTTTTGACAAACAGCAATACTGAGCATGCCACTGCTGTCCCTCCATTGCTTTCAAATAACTTCAGAGACAACAGTTGGATACTTTCTGTGTGGTTACACAGTGTACCCCATCAATGAGTGGATCCAGCAGCAGAGGAATGTGTTTGCCAGGATAATATAATATTCAGGTGGCTCAGTTCCCTGATCAGACTTACCTGTAATTGAACAAGCTAAGTTAGCTCTGTGGTGTGAGTGGCAAGAGAGTGGGTTGGGGTGACAGGTAGGGTCTAAAGAGGGTCGTCTTGGCTGTTACTGAAAACATGAACAGCTGCCTCTGCCCTTGGGCCTGGTTTGGTCCTTGTATTTTAAAATAAAAAAATTACTTGTGGGAGAGCTTGTCTTTGCCACCATGATGTAGAACAGCAGACATGCTGTCAACACTGAGCAAACAGTAACTACCTTTCTTCCCAAACAGCAGCTTACCAGAAATGTTCTTGGTTATTTTTAGTCTTTTGCATTGGACTAAGAGATATCAAACTTGTATTTTGATGATGAATGTTGACAATTGTATACAAGAGATCAGAATTTTCTTTGCTATTCTAGGGGCATGTGAAAGTAGTTCAGTTCCTGGTGAAAGAAGTTAACCAGTTTCCTTCGGACATTGAATGCATGCGATACATAGCCACGATAACTGACAAGGTGAGTTTAACTTTGGGAAGAGACCCTGTCCCTTATTTTCAGCGAAAATATACATGAGAAATTCTTAAGTATTCAAAAACTGAATGTACGTGTTTGCTCATGTACGTTTGATTTGGAGATTTGTGCATGTCTCCTTTTAATACAGAACTTCAAAAAAATAAATCGGCGTTTAGAGTCCTATTCTGTTGAAATAGTTTGTATGTTTATGAATACAGGGAAGCTAATCTCATGTTCGTAGAGCAAGCCTCACTCCTCAATTTTAGTTTATTTCGGAGGTAGTAAGACAAGTTTGCATTCCAGGACCTGTTGAAAAAGTGTCACCAGTGTGTGGAGACAATTGTGAAAGCTAAAGACCAGCAGGCTGCAGAAGCAAATAAGAATGCAACTATATTGCTGAAGGAGCTAGACCTGGAAAAAGTGAGTAGAGAATCGCTGTCGTGTAGCATAATGGTTTGAACTATGTATTAATCTATAGGCTGTATTTCCTGTTGGTGCTTTTTGGGGGAGTAGTTCTTCATGCTGTGACTGTATGTGGTTTCCTTCCTCTAATATACAAAAAGTGAAGCGTATACTGAGGGTGGCAAATTAAAACTGACTTCTGCTTCAGCCACTCTATTGTCCTTTTCAGGAAAGCTTGGACTTGGCAGTAGTTACCTTAGGTAGTAGCTCTCTTCACACGTCATCTGCGCTGAAGTAATGCAATAAGGGAGGTCTTTGGTCTCGGTGGTGTGATACGTGGTATGTTATATATTGTGTAAGACGTAGTCCATAAGCATTTTATGGACTTCTACGCAGTGTTACAAAGGAGAGCTTACAAGCTGCCCGATGAGCTATATGGAGTTGAGTGGATAGTGGGGAAAATCAACTTCTCCGTCACTGAGAATACTGTGAAGTGTCCCAGAGTAATGCAGACACTTCTTAAGCACTCTTTAGTGGGCTCGCCTAATGGAGGCTCTTAAAATTTTTGACGAACAAGTTCCATGTTAGTTTATTAGATTTTCCAGGTTGCTGACTTGTTAAACACCTATCAGTTGCTGTGCAAAGCTACAGTATAGCATAGTTGACTTGACTGATTCCATACATTAAAAAAAAGTGGTTAAAATGGTAGCAGTTTTTTCTGTAAAATAGTCTGGGAGATCTTTTTGAGTCAAAGATGTGAGCATTGCTGCAAAAATATTAATGAGGTTATTAAATATTTTTTGAGAAAGGACTGAGATGATGAGAGAGATTTTGCTGGTTTTCCAGTAAAATTGTATTTTTATAATACCTCTGTTTTGGCTGTTATTTTGTTGTCATTCCTTAGAAGTTTTGGGACCAACTAGTCCTGTTGTTCCATAAGGTCTGCCCAGTTTCCACGTAATGATTCAGTATGTGACAAAGTCATTCTAGTTCATCGTGGTCTCTCCTTTCTCACTCCCCCCAGATTTCTAGGGAAGAGCTGAAGTATAAGTATAATTTAGTCTGTGTGAAAATGTTTAAATATGGATCCTTTTCTCCTACATAGTCAAGAGAGGAGAGCAGAAAACAAGCTCTTGCAGCTAAAAGGGAGAAAAGAAAGGAAAAGAGAAAGAAGAAGAAAGAGGAACAAAAAAGAAAACAAGAAGAAGATGAAGAAAACAAGCCTAAAGAAACTCTGGAACTGCAAGAAGATGATGATGAAGAAGAAAATGATGATGAAGGTAAAGAACAAGTGTTTCTATGAACAATGTAGTTGTGGGGGTGCCTTTTTTTAACCGTCTAGTTAAGGAAATTTGTTTGAAAGCTGGCTTCTCTGGTACTGTGACATTGTTGCATAGCTTCTGCCCTGGTTCTTCGCTCTGCAGTCAGAGTTCCTGGCAAAACTCTTTTGTTCACTTTTTTCCCCCTCTTTTGTTCACTCCCCCCCCCCCCCCCCCCTTTTGTTCCCAGAAGTCTTTCGCTCTTGGAGGATTTATAGCTGAATGCGGTGCAAATAGTCTTGACAGCTCAGCAAGGAGCATAACTTCATCTCTAGTGTCTTCAGTCAGGGCACTGATTTCTATATTTTGTGGGTTTTGATTGTATATCAACTGTTTTTCTTTCAGTGGAGCAAGAAGTTCCCATAGAGCCGCCTAGTGCAACTACTACAACTACAATTGGAATTTCTGCGACTTCAACTACTTTCACAAATGCCTTTGGGAAGAAGAGAGCTAATGTGGTGACTACCCCCAGCACAAATAGAAAAAATAAGAAAAATAAAACAAAAGAGACTCCTCAGAATATGCAGATAATTTTGCCAGATCAGCATATATCTCTAGCACAGCAAAAAGCAGATAAAAATAAAATAAACGGAGAGCCAAGAGGTGGTGGTGCAAGCGGGAATAGTGATTCAGATAACTTGGATAGCACAGATTGCAATAGCGAAAGTAGCAGTGGAGGGAAAAGCCAGGAGTTGAACTTCACAATGGATACAAATTCCTCTGAGCGGCGCTATGCGTCATTGCTTATCCCCTCTCAGGAAGAAAAAACGAGCACCTCGGCTTCAAAAACACCAACGAGGTGAGACTGCTGTGTTGCTTCCCTATTGTTTCACAGGGTTTTACCTATGCCAATGTAAGTTTTCTGTAGCTTAAGCTTTACACCAGCCAGTACGTTCCCAGAGTCTTGAGAGACTGAGTTTGCTTTATTTGTGTAGCTATTAAAGAATACTGTCAAGTTTGTTGAATGCAATCTCTTTAAAATGGTAAAGATAAGATTTTTTTGGCATTGCTGGCTAGTTTTTAATACTCCTTTAGCAAAACAGCCAGTTTTCTTTCTGCACTATTTAAGCATCCATGTTGCATTGTCAACTTTATTAGAATAGATTTTAAAGCAAATATGCTGGGAATTTAAAAAGGAAGTGCCAGCTTTACTTATAATCTATTTACAGAAGTGATTTCATTACCTTTTGATTGTTTTACGGTTTCATCATTAACAATCTCTTTGTTTTAAGGAGGGAAGAAGTTGATGACTCTGAGCATTTCACCTGCCAGGTTGATGGCCAGTTTGATTTAACCTTGTCGAGCCAGAGGTGAGAGTCAAAAGAACTCGGTGAATGTACAGGGGCCATATGAATGGTTTGGAAAATCATTCAGTTGCCAGGGAATGAGCTAACAACTTTTATAACACCAGTTTCTGAATAGGTCATTGGTCTGAATCAAAAAGCTTAGATCCCATCTGAATCTGTAGTCTTTGCTTATTTTTACATATAAGTGAGTCTGATCCTCCATAGTTTTCTTTTTTTCTTTTCTTTTCTTGCATTAAGGGAGGGGAGAGGGTACGGGGGTTGATCTGCAGGATACCTGGCTGACTGAGAACCCAGTTTCAATAAGAACGCAAACGTTATGGGATTAAAAAGGGCAGCGAGCGAGAGGGCTGTTGCCAGACTGACTGAGGCACTTGTCTGGGAGTGGGAAGAGAGTCGGGATTTTCTTTTTTCTTTTCTTTTTTTTCCCCAGATTAAAGTTAGGTACAGAATGAGTGGATTTGTCAGCCCTTGTGGTTGGGGGTGTGTGTGTTTTGGATTACCCTTAGGAGTGTTAGAAATTGGATTTTGTCTATGTTCTGTTTTATGAACGTAAATTGTTTCTGCCTTGGACCTTTCATCCAAGGTCTCCTACAAAAGCCTTGGAATCCTGTGCAGTTCACTAACTGTGCTTCTGTTAGATAAAGTACACCTAAGAAACAAGACAGTATATAAGTATCAAAATGGGGCTAGTATATTTTATTAACTTCTGCAGGTGCTCTTTGGCTCTTGCACTAGGCAGACTTTGTCTGAAAATAATCTCTAAATTTGCTCTTCCTGAATTCCTCTTCTCTTTAGTCATAGACATGCTGATGACAAGGCTACTGTAATTGAAACTTAAACTCAGACTTCGTAACGATGCTTTTCTGAAAACATACCTAGACATTTTGAGACAAAGCAGAAAAAAGCTTTTAAAGTCTACACTGGAATCGATATTCCACAATGGACTTTGTTCTTTTCTTTCATATGCATTTTTTTGTTCTCTTTGCCTCAATCTTACAGTTATCTGAGGACAAGTAAAGTTCTCCATAGAACTTTCAAATGCCTTGGGCAGGTGTATTATCAGAGAGCTAGAACTTACTAGCTATCAGAGAGCTAGAACTTTACTTACTAGTAAAGAGAGAAAATGCTGCCATTTTAAAAGGCATATTGTCTAAACGTTGCTTTTCACATAGTCAGTACACTTTGGTTACTTAAATGTGGATAGATCCCTGAAGTTTGTATAAAGTGTAGTATCAACAGTTTGCCTGCAAGAAGACACAATGAACATAAAACGCTGTAAAGAATGGGAAATAAAATGGATGAATAAAAACTTGCATATAGTAAAGAGGAGGACTGATGCTTAGCAGTATAGCTGAAGCATGAGGTCCTCTGTAAATTTTCCAGCTATGCCATAGATTTGCTGGGTCGAATCACATAAGGCTAGTTTTTCAATGACTCATGAAGATTGCTGCCTATGTTTCAGTGCTGCAGATGAACTTGTGAGCTCCCAGTGCTGCTTTTTTTCACCTCCACATAGATCAGTTAGCCTAACAAGAGGTTGCCTGTTCTCTCTCTCTTTCTCTTTTTCTCTCTCACCCAAATTTTGCGTTGTTTGTATCACTAGGCTATTGCTACAGCTGTATTAGTACAGGCACTGATACTTGGGCACCTGCTTCCAAATTGATGTCAGTGGGACTTAAATAATACATAAATATGCTCAAATATCTGTACCTCAGTTACCCATTCATAAAATGGGGGGTGAGGGGTAGAAGCACTTTCCAGGGAATCTGTAACAATGTGAGCTAAAAACCAGACATTTTCAAGTACTTAGTAAGAAAGAGACATTATTACCAAAGTACCTTTTCTTAAAAAGCTATTCAAAAAGGAGAACACAGTGTAGACACATAATCAGGATGTGCTTAAGTGGCTGTGTACCRCCTATTATAAACTATTTTAATCTGATGTCCTTAGTGCTTCTGGTATTACTTCATGCAGTTTAGCGTTCCACTTTTTGGAGGAAGGGTATAGGCTGTGGACTTAAAAGGTAAAAAAACTACCTATGAAGTCACCCAAGTTGTTCCAGGTAGAAAGTAAGAATGAAAACAGTTCATTCTAGTAGTTTTAAGCTGCAGAAATATATACTGTAATGCTGTCATTTTATTCTGTAATTTGTAATCAGCATATTTCTGTTCCCAGACTTGATGGTGAAGGTCATCCAAATTCTTTGTCAACTACTTACAAGCCTGTTTCCCTGCCTCTGACCTCTCCAAACGTAAAGCTGAATCTGACTAGTCCAAAAAGAGGACAGAAAAGAGAAGAAGGCTGGAAAGAAGTGGTTAGAAGGTAAAGACTTTAATTCTGTGTTTAAAAACTGTGAGCTTTTTAGCTTGTAAATTATTCTCAAATATAGAATGTCCAGCATGCTTATTTAATTATTTAATTGTATAATTAATTTGTAAAAAATCTACCCCCCTTACTCTTGCAGTGCTGTGAAAACAAATTGCAGTCCTAATTTGTAGTAACTCTTCACTAACTTAACGTCAATATGACATGAACATTTTATTTGGCACAAGGGTTTTTTTTACCTGTGACTTCAGTGGAGTAAAGGATGTGGGGATAAGATAAAAGGGGGAGGGAGCAGATGGCAGTGAAAAGCCCCTACAGCAGATGATTGCTTGCACATGAACTAAAGGCAGGATGTTAGTAGAGTAGAGGAGAGGTGGATGATCTCTTCAAGGCTAAAATTCATTGTGCTTTGGGCAGTGACCTTGATCGCTGATTCCATGGAAGATTTTGTCACCTTAAAGTGACACTCTGCAGCCAACACCAATTGAGCAATTTCAGCTGCAGAGAGGAGGGCGCTGCTGTTTGGGAGCAAAGTGAGTGCTAGAGGTGCAATTAGATGTAAAGATTTTCTGTAAAGCAAACTTTCCCTTTGAAAATTTACTGGTTTTTATTATATGGCCATTAACACCCCAGTATCTTTTCTGTAACCTTTATGATGTCTACTACTTGTAACTAGAAATGATCATCTGGCTTTCCTTTTTTTGTTCTCTTTATCAAAAAGGAATACAGCATGAACAGACAAGTGTCAGATGCTTTGGGTGCACTTACGATGCCCTCCTGCTTTTGTGTTCTGCAATGGTAGTGACCAAATATGCTCATTTTAGAGAATTTTAGGCTATGTGCAAACAACGTAATTGTACAGAGGATTTAATGCATTCAGATTAGTGGAAGCCACAGACTGTTCTTTAATAAAGGTTAAAAAGGCAGTTTAATCTGAAAATTTAAGCGTTTGAACCCTTACAGAGTTGGTTCGGTCTCTGCCTTTTGTTGTGTTCGCAAATGGGGTTCTCCACTGTGACATGGCCTTGCTAAATGTATGGTTGCAGACTGCCCACCACTTGGTGAGTCGTGCAGGCATGAAACCATTAAACAGGCAGCTGACTTTTCCAGGGCTGCACAGACCCTGCCATTGACTCTGGAGCTGCTCCATCTCTCCTCCTGGGTCTCTTGAGCCTCATAGGCTCAACTCAACTGCTTGGTTGGGTAGTGTCTGCTCTTCTGCTGGAGATGGTAGGGTTCTAGAGATGGCATCCAAAACCCGACCTTTTGTCATCCCTGAGGAATCAGGCCTTGTGTCATAAAGAACGAGTCCATAAAATGTTCCACACTGGTGTTTGCTATGTCCTGACTGATCGAAGCATGCATCCTGCCGAAAAAGAGCTTTTTGGCGACTTTAGATACATTTGCAAAATGCTCGGGAGCTGCATGCCTTCCTCTCCTAAAGTCTCTCCTGGTCTCAACAAGAATTCTTCTCCTCCCCTCTCCCCGTGAGTAACCCCCTGGCTAGAAGGGATGTCTATCAAAGAAGTAACCAATGAAAACATCCCTTCTGCCCTTGACAGGCAAGTAGGCAGAGTTTTGAAAGACCCTCCCCCTAGCAACACTCTGCAGCCAACACCAATTGAGCAATTTCAGCTGCAGAGAGGAGGGCGCTGCTGTTCAGGAGCAAAAAGGTACTGTTTTGGGCACTTCTCAAGGTAAAAACCATTGAGCTTGGTGGGTAGGGAGGGAAATGGCAGTGGGTGATGGGTGGGCAGGGGCCTGGGCACTGGGCTGAGCTCTCCTCATGTCTCCATGGGTGATGGCATGGGGTTCCTAGTGGGCTGAGGTGGAAGCAGACCAAGGTATGGGTAGGAGCCCTGTGAGTAATGTGGGCGTATCTTGAAAGTTAGGTGACGATGGAAGCTCTGGTTTGGGGAGAGAGTGACTGGGATGCCTAGCTTGAGAGAGGAGCCTTGGGGGTGGAGGGGGGAAGAAAAGCCCAAAGCATGAAACAGCCTTGGGAGGAGAGCTGGGTGCATGCTCTGAGGACCTGGTTTCTGGGGATGGGGAGGATTGTAGCATGTTCTCCTGGCAGGAGAGGGGGAAAGAAAAAACACCTTGGCAAGATGAGGTGACGCTTTAGAACGTTTCCATGTATTTAAATGTGTTTAAAATAAAATGGGTTTCCTTTAAGTCCTATTAAGTGAGAAACAATTTCCTGAGGATCAAGTTACTTACAGGTTTCCAAGACTGGAATAGCTAGGTGAAGCTGGCAGCCTTTTCAGGGGGTGGTGGCAAGCTGTACAGTGTTCAGAAAACCCTTTGAATCCCCTCTAATTGTTCAGTGTTGAACTATTGCACATCACTGGCAAGCTTGAAAGCAGTGTATGGGCTTGAGATGTCCCGCCTTTAAAGTCTGGGGACAGTGGCGGCCCCGAGGGACCTTGGCTGGGGTCTGGATGCAAGTGTAGCATTGCGTAGTTCAAGGACTCCCAGTCCTGTATGCCTGCAGTGACCCACCAATACCATGTGAATTAGAAAAATCCTAAATTGACTTATTTTGCTGAACACATGGGTTAGAGTGTTGTGGCCTGATAGTGAGCCTGCATCTGAAAATCTGTGCTGCCTTCACAGTGGCTTCCAGCAGCTCCTTAAATCACAGAACTGCACAATTTAACTGTCTGCCATCCACCATTGTGTAGTGTCACCAATAAACTTTCAGATCTCGAGGTCTGAGAGAGGTGGATACTAAAAGGGTTGTGAATCCAAGTGGTATTACAGAGCTGATCACTGGGAAAACATTGGAAAACCACCTTCTCCTTGCTATAAACCCTTGCTATAAACGATCAAAGTAGCTAAGCCATGGACTTTTATATTTCAAGCAGTGCTATGTATGTAAATTTAGGTTGATAAGCTAAGGATTTGTCTCACTTTGAAGGTACACAAGATAAGATAAAATCCAAAAGTGGTTCTGAAGCAGTGTGAGGCACATACACCTGTGTTACATCAGTGGTGGAATAAATGCTTCTGGAGAATCCTCGTCAGGTACTGAGGATGATGAGTAATTTGAGTGGGGGAGTGTTAGAGAGGCTCCAAAGGGTGAAGAAAATATCAGCAGAAAACCACTTGCTGCCCTGAAACTTAAGAATATTGCTTCAGCCACCTGTCAGACAGCAAGGGATTTTTGTATGCCTTTAAAGTTTGAATACATTTCACAGATTTTTGATCTTTGTGATATAGGTCAAAGAAATTATCTGTCCCAGCTTCTGTCGTATCTAGAATAATGGGAAGAGGTGGGTGCAACATCACAGCAATTCAAGATGTCACTGGTGCCCATATTGACGTTGATAAGCAAAAAGATAAGAATGGAGAGAGAATGATCACTATAAGGTACAGTATCTAGAAATGAAAGTCTTGAGTTAGTCCACAATGCCATTTATTAAGAAGTTTGTTTGCTTTTTAAGACGGGACATATTTAGCTTCTTGGTACTAGAATAGAACATGTATTACTGCTGCCAAGATATGCTGAAGGTCTGCTTCTTCGAAGATAATCCTTAAGATATGCAAAAGTCAAGAAATAACTTATTGGAATAAACATCTATAGACTTGCAGATCAGTATAAAATTGAGGCTACAGAATGTTGCACGAAGTGGGGTTTCCTTTTGCAAAAGATAAGTATGTTTGTATTTAATCTAGGGGTGGTACAGAGTCAACGCGATACGCAGTGCAACTCATCAATGCCCTTATTCAAGATCCTGCCAAGGAACTGGAAGACTTGATTCCTAAAACTCATATAAGAACACCTGCTTCGAGTACCAAATCAATCCATGCAAACTTTTCATCTGGAGTCAGCACTGCAACTGCTTCAAACAAGAACTCCTTTCCTCTTGGAGCACCGCCCCTAGTCACATCGCAGTCATCAACACTATCTACTTTCCAGCCTACTAACAAATTAAACAAGAATGTCCCAGCAAATGTGCGCTCATCTTTTCCGGTGTCTCTTCCTCTAGCTTATTCTCACCCTCATTTTGCCTTGCTGGCTGCCCAAACTATGCAACAGATCCGGCACCCTCGCTTACCTATGGCCCAATTTGGAGGAACTTTTTCACCTTCACCAAACACTTGGGGACCATTCCCAGTGAGACCAGTTAACCCTGGCAGCACAAACAGCTCTCCAAAGCATAATAGTTCGAGTCGTGTAGGTAGTCAGAATGGAAATATTTTACAGACGGAGTCTCCTGGATTAGCTACTTCTAGTTGTCCCATTACTGTCTCTTCTGTAGCTGCTTCCACCCAACCGCTGTGTGTAACCAGTAATCGGACTCCCTCTTCAGTCAGAAAGCAGTTGTTTGCCTGCGTTCCCAAGACGAGTGCTGCAGCAACAGCAATCTCAACTGTGACGAGCACCTGTAGCACTCTGCCTTCAGCTTCCTCTGCCCCCGCAAACAACGGGCAAGTGCCCACAGCATTTCTGCCATCTAATGCTCCACAAACGCAGCATTCTGCACTTAAAGCGGACTCTTTCTCGGCTGTGTCAGCACCCAAAGAGAAGGTGTCAACACCAGACCAGCCCGCTGCAAATGCGTGCGCACCATCTTCGGTTGCAAGTAGTTGCAGTATGTCAGCTAGCAGCAACTCAGGAGTCACCGAAACTCGCCCATCGAGCAGCCCTGCACCGCTAAATAACGTCCAAGATGAAATACTGCCAACCAGCATGTCGGAGATCAATCCTTCCATGTCAATGCCTTTTTCATCCAGCTCAGAAACTGCTCCTTTAAGCTTAACATCACCCAGGTCAGTTGTTGCAGATAATCAGGACAACAGTAACTTACCTCAAGTAGCTGTACCAGCACCTCGAGTTACTCACAGGATGCAGTCCAGAGGTTCTTTCTATTCAGTGGTACCAAATGCAAACCTCCATCAAGATCCTCAGTCTATTTTTGTTACAAATCAAGTTCCTTTAACACCTTCTCAAGGTCCACCTGCTGCAGTGCAGCTTTCGTCAGCCATGAACGTTATGAACGGTTCTCAGATGCACATTAACCCAGCAAACAAATCATTGCCTCCTACCTTTGGGCCAGCAACGCTTTTCAATCACTTTAGTAGTCTTTTTGATAGCAACCAGGTGCCAGCTAACCAAGGATGGGGAGACTGTCCACTCTCTACCCGAGCAGCAGCTGACCCATCTTTCACTGTTCAGTCTACCTTTCTGAATAACTCTGTGCTAGGACACGTGGAAAACATGCATCCTGACAACTCCAAGGCTCCTGGTTTCAGGCCACCTTCCCAACGGGTTTCGACTAGTCCTGTAGGTAAGTCATTAAGATCGTGCACCAGACAGAATTCTTTCTCCAACCATTACACTTTGATCATCTCAAACTGATTGAGAAGTAGTTTACAAATGACAGTTAGAGAATACTATTGTAATGAGGATGGCCTGTTTTTTCCAAGTGCTCTTTAAAATGTTGATGATGACTTTTTCTTTTCCTCTTTTCTTCAGTTCTAGGATGTTAGGTGTTGGGAACATTGCAGACATTGAATTGCTTGTCCTCTGTAAGACACAGGAATGCTTCCACCTGTTTGTAGAGTTCAGAGTAGCATTGATTTTAGCTTTTGGGTTGGAATGGAACATAGGGTTGGGTGATACCAAACCTGAAACAGCGGGGCCAGGACTCTTGACGGGTTCCAGCTGCAGGAGTGACTGCATGCAATTGTTCAATATTTTATCTGAGACTCCAGCTTGACTCAGTGAGGGTAAACTCTCTGTACTTTTTGTTTCTTGATATGGCTCTGGAATTTTAATAAGCTTATGTTGTGCTTTGGGAAATAGGTGTGCTACTGCATGGTGTGTTTTATTAGGAAGTTGCTGTCCTTCTGCTGTTAAGTATAGCAGTTCAAGCTTATCTGCATTTATTTGAAATGGGTTAGGAACACTCACAGTGAGCTCCCTGCGCTTACTGTGCTCTGCCTAAAGGATAATTATCGTCTTAGTGTTCAAACTATGTTGCAGGCAACTGGCTGCACCCACTTGGCTGGAAAGGACCCTCGAGATCTACTCTGTGCCACCCTTCATTCTTGCCATAATGGCTCTATGGTGCCTTGAAGCTGGGGAGCTAGAGAGCCTTGCCTTGAAGTTGTCTTTACCCCTGCAGTGTATGTTAGATATTTGGGTTAACACTTCAGGACTTGAATGCTGGACTGGGACAAGTCAAGTAGTTTCACTTTCAGACTAAAGGAGAAGGAGGCATTTGGTGGTGAGGAAAGAAGATTTTCATCATTCCCATTCCTCTCAGTTGATTTACAAACTTGTAGGACTTCTGAAAACCAGAACACTTCTCTCTGACTAGCTTTAACCACAAAACTGGGATGTTTGCTATGACTATAGTTTTCTTAATAGTTTAATTTGGGCTGTATAGCTCTGCAAAGCGAGTGAATACCTAGAGCTCTTGTGCCATGTCCAGTCCCAGCACAGTAAGCAGAACCAGATGTAACTAAGGCTGTGGAAGGTAAAGTTACTGGACCTTATTTGTCAGATAGGCTGCTAATAAAAGAATTGGCAGACCCACATCAGCAGACTCCAGAAACACTTTACATTGGCTCAGCTTTTTCTCTGCAGTGCTCTAAACTGGGAGTTGGCTGTTGCTGGAATAACCCCCGGGGAAGGAAGCTTATGGCAAATGGGATCTGCTGATTTTTCTGATGATCGCATCCTGCGTATACAAAGACAGCTGACTGAGACTTCCCATAGCAGCAAAAAATGTTGCTGTTCCCTTATGCTAAGGTCATCTGTTTGTCATTGGGAAAAATTTCTTGGTCCTTTATATATCCTTAAATGACTGTAAGTATTTAAAAGGTAGTCTAAATCTGTTTCTTCCCTGAGTTAGGAAGGTTAGGTAGATACCCAAGGAGAGCTCACGTGGTTGACTTTGAGGAGATAAGTGTGAAGTTCTTCTCAACTGAAGCACAAAAATACTTGGACAGAACACATGTTTTCTGAGCTGGAATTTGATTAGGATATTGCAAAATGAAGAAAAACTGCAAATAGGTAGATGTGCCGCTAACATTCTGCCTGGCAGGAGGTGACTGGTTAGTCAGGTCCTTAGTTGATTCATTTAATGTCATTCTACTTAATACTGCTTTTGATCACCGTTGTTTCAGAATCTAAATTGTTTGTCGCACAGGAGTGGGGGGTGAGGGTTAGGGGAGCCTGGGGAGAAGGGGGTGTTTTGAAGGTGTGATGGTGAGGAAAGGAGCGGGGATGGTAGGCTGAGGACCTCTCCCGTGCCTTCCCTTTGAGCGTAAGTGTGGTCCTGCGGTCTGTCCACCCATCTCATTCCCAGGGGAACAGACCTTTCCGCTCAGCTCAGTCTCCAAGGTGGGTTGAACTGGGGACTACCTTGGCGGTTTCCCTAGGGTTTGGTGGCAGGTTTCAGGAGATTTTGAGAAGTGGGAAAAGGGCCAGTCACTACTGGCTTACACTTTGGCCAACAGCAGTGCGATGGACAAGGAGCAGTCTGGGCCTTGCCTGGCAATTCAGTACACTTCTGTGTGATGAGAGGTAGTAGTAATGGCCATCAAAGCAGGTGGACACCGATCCTCTAATCTCGGTTGTGACTCTACACCTGATGGAGCAGAGGTTTGTCTTTTGTGCCTGTCTTGCACAGTTGGGCTGTGGCAAATTTTTCCACTAATCAACATCTCTTGGTGATCACCTCTAAGGTGATTTGGTGGAGATATAATATAATTTGATTGTGCACTAAACCAGCTTTTTCTTAACAAGTTGTCACCTCAGGGTGGAGCTTGGGTGCTCTACTTTTCCTATTCATGGGTAGGCTCAGTTGCGGCTTGAGTTTTCTTCGATTCACCAGTTCCTTTGAGGCACAGATACATGTGCAGATCTCCTCACCGGCTGTGGATCTGTTCTGGAAATGGCCTTTTGTCTCACTTACGTCTTTAGATCTCTTGTCCTAGCAGCCTGCAGATTGAGGGCAGGCTTAGCCCAACCATTTGGGGAGGCTGTGGAGAAGACCAAAAGAAGTCTATTTGTTACTTCTTTCCTCTGCATTTTAAGAAGGGGTTTAAGACCTTGCTCACATGGCATTAAAAGGTATCACAAATTTGAAATAACGCCACCTTAGGAAGCAGCACATGAGTACAAAGTTGCATGAAATGGCTGGGCTCCCTGTTTTACATGGAGTCACCAAGTGTTGCGGCTGTTTCTCTGAAGGTGGAGGTAGCCCTTGCAGTAACCAGTTTCTGCAGAAGTGCCTGGGGGCTTTGATAAACTGAATTTTGGGCACGGTTTTTGTGAGATTGGTACACCAGTCTCGAAAGCTCAGTTACGCTTTCAGAGCATGATGAAGAGTTTGAATTCATGGCCCAAGTAACTGCAGAGTATGGTATTGCAAAAGGTTTTAGTATTACAAAACCTGATTTTGTTGGTAAGTACGTAAATAGGAAACTCATTACTGGAATCGGGATTCTGTAAGTCATTGTTCATAGAAGCCATTTTTAATATTGAGCAAAAGGTTTTTTTAATCCACTTTTATGAAAGGCAAGATAATGATAAGTGTTCTGTACAACCTGAAAACTGTCTACTCTGTTGAATTTGTGCATCTCTGGCTGTTGCGCTTCCTTCAACCTGTAGAAAATACACAGCAGTGCTGAAATGGACTTGTCTGTACAGTCATTGCACTTTGAAAGCTGTGTACCCATCCTACCAAGCCTTCAAAAGACACAGCTGGGCATCTCTCTTCTGCAGAAGAGCTATTTTTGTCATAATCTTTGCCTTGTTCTCTGTTTAGGAAACCAGCAGTCCCCATGGGCAGCAGCAGCTCTGTTACCCCTTCTGTATGGGGCAGAAACTCGGGATCTTCGGTGGTTTGTCAGCCAGCTCGAAATTTGGTTTTGATGTGTGGTGGAATCGGTCACCATAGGGGCCTTTTAACTACCTTTGAGTAGACTTTTGTGGATGGAGGGTTAGCAAGAGCATCCCATCGGTAGCTCCATGGCAGATGCACAGGGAGGGCCCTCAGCTGGAGGTATTGCAATCTGCTTACGGCTAGGCTCTGTGCTGGAGGTCAGACTGCAGCTCTAGACAAACGCAGATCAATCAAACTGCATTTACAGGCAGCCTGCACGGGCATTAGCATCCTCCTCATAGCCATGGAGTCTTGCACTTTGTGCTGTGACAAACCCTAAGAGACTGTCCTCCCACGCTCAGGTTCCCTCGTCTGAGCATCCCATGTTCTGTTGGTGGTGGTGATTTACTTCTCCTTGTCTGCAATGGAGACTTCTCTTTTTTAACCTTTGGGGTAGGGCTAGTGAGAAAAATACCTCCTTCAAATCTAGAGAGTCATTTCTGTCAATATGAGCAAGTTGGATCTGGCACTTCTGGAAGCAGTAAATCAGGCTGACTTGGTTGATAATACTGGGGGAAAAAGACCTGGCTTTCAGGAACGTATCCAGGCAATGAAAGGTGCACCTCTAGCCTATGACCTAAGGTATTGCCTATCACCACTGCTGTTTGCAGACTGCTGTGGTGTAAGTAGGTACAACCTTCAACCTTGCTCTGCAGCAATATAGGCTGGTCCTGGTTGTGGTCATTTTCAAATGTTTAAATGGTTTTGAAACTAGTCTTGTTTAATAGGCCCTTGAAACTAAACCCAAAACTCAGGTGAACATATGGCCATGCCCGTTTCTGCTTTCAGGTAATAACGTGTGATAAGAGCTTTTACAACATTTTGGAAAAGTACTTAAAAGCTTTGGCTTATTTAAAAAACTGTAATTCCCCCTTGCTAATAATTTTTTGTGGGACTTTGAACTTTCTCTCCATCTCTCCCTTCCCCTCACGCATCCCTGTAGAAGGCAGCCCCCTCACCTGTTGTGCTGTGCATCGTCAGCCCTGTTTCTCTGGACACAGCATGCTCTGACCGATCTATATGTGAATGTACCTATAGGATGGCGAAAACTGTACTGCAGCAAACTACTTCCCTGGTGCTGGATTCCCCTGGGACTTTGAAAGAGCCCTGTATCCCTGTTTGACTTGCGTGGCTTTTTTGTAAGCAAAGATCCTTGCCACTCCCAGCTTTCCTCCTTTGCCCTCCCTGCTAAGATCATTTCCTTTCAGTGACCAAAGGGATGGCCAAAACAGAGAGCGTACAGAAATGCCTTCTGTCGGTTTCTAAGGGAGAATCGTGCACCTGTAAAATGAACTTACCATGTGCAGATACCCCCGAAGGTGATGAGATGCTTTAATTATATTTGGAGCACTAGCTCTCTCTGGTGCTTTGAAGCAGGTTCCCAAAGAGAGATATTTAATCAAATTTATGTTTATTTCAGGCTTACCCTCTCTAGATCCATCCAACAGCTCTACAACTTCTTCTTCAGGTCCTTTGACAGGCTTTTCAGCAAACATACAAGGAGCACGGGTTTACCTTCAAGGGCCAGCGCCTGTTGGGACTCCCAGCTTTAACAGACAGCATTTTTCACCACATCCTTGGACAAGCGCAACAAATTCATGTAGGAACTTCATGGGTCTGTCTTAGTTAACTATAAATTCATAGCTATTGTCTTTAGTAGATTTGTAACTTGAGGGGAAGTTACCCAGTGATGCACAAAATGCTTTCCAATTGCTTTTAGCAGCTGTGAGGATGGCCTGCAAATCCCAAGCTGTACTATTTTGTGTTTTTTCCCATGTAAAATGCCACTAGTTCTGGTAACATTACTAAAGGCATATTTGGGCAAAAAAATCAGTCATCGTAGGCTCTGAGAGGAGAGGGCATGAAGCTGTGGGGGAGTGGAGGTGATTATACCAAGCTAAAGAATCCCCTCTAAATAGTATGAGTGTAATATCAGGTGAAAATGTCACGTTTGCCATGGTTTGAAGTTATACTTGCCTTTTTTTTTTTTTTTAATTGGGATTCTGGAATTATTTTATGTTACTTAAAATGTTCCAAAATCTTTTAAGCATCATCTGAGGTAACAGTAGGTTTTCCTCCTAACGGGAAGAACATGGAAGTAGCTTTACAGAAAATATGGGTGTTTGATTCAGAATCTTAAGTGAAGAGGCTTTTCATGTCACTGCATGCAACTTCATTGCCACTCTGAGCTTAAGAACCAAAACATTTAAATGAGTGCTCAAAGGAAGTTGGATTTCCCAAGAAGAGTCAGTGACGCTTCTGAAGTTGGTGGGACTTAGGCTCTTACGTTACACATGTGGCTTTGGGAAGCTGTCTAATTTCCCTTCTGCTGGAAGTGGTGGATACCAAAACCAGGCTGTTTAGATATTTATGGTATTTTGGCTGATGTTTTCACCTCTTCCTGAAACTCTTCCATGTTTCTTATTCTTTCTTGTAATTAATTTAGATGTACTGCTATGTCATGAGAATATCACATGATTCTGATGGCTGAAAGCATTTGTGTTATAATGTTGATTTTAGAGTTAAAATAAACTCTAAACAGAATTTCTGTGAAAGACTTGAAGAATGCTTGCCAAAAAAAAGCCTTTAAAACCTTTTTATCATTTGCTTTGAGATAATATTAGGGGGATAGAGCAGGTAGCATTTATGCTCACTAGCTTGTGTGCTTTGTGTGTAATTAAGCAAGAGAAATATTCTTTTCAGCAGGTGAATCTCCTATTCCATCAGTTTCGTCAGGATCATCTTCACCCCTTTCAGCTGCTTCTGCATCTTCTAACTTGGGCCAGCCAAAAACGGGTAATGCCAATCAAGATCGAAAGGTACCCCCTCCCATCGGGACAGAAAGGCTTGCTAGAATTCGACAGGGAGGATCTGTCACTCCTACACCCTTAGGAACCAACTTCACAGCTCCTGTTGGTCATAGCGGTATTTGGTCCTTTGGAGTTAACAGTGTATCTGGTAAGTCTGTTGTACAGCCTGGGGTAGCCTAAAGAAACTTTTAGGGCCTTTCAGAAGTATTACATTTGAAAAGAAAGTTGGGGAGGAGGAATAAAGTTCTACAGTCTGTAATCGACTTTGATCTAGCACGTCCTGAAGGGAAAACTGGTGTCGGTGGTGGAAAAGTGCGTATCAATTGAAAATGCTGTGGTTTTCTCTCCTAATGTATGTGGTTCTCACCCAACCTAGATTACCTGTCAGCGTACACTTGTAAACCCTAAGAACAGTTCAGAAATTTCATACTAAGTCTATTGAATAATACAGAATTTAAAAAGTGAACAACTTTTATCTGTTAAGGGGGTCCATTTCCAAGTCTGACCCTTGGCCTAAAAGGACAACTGCCTCCATCCAAGCTTCTAGGTTGCTTTCCATTAACATTTTGAAATGTTAGTTGTGGTGCAGCTAATGCATCCAGAAACACGTGGTTGTGGATGCTGATTTTTGCATTGATCTCCTTATGACTCTTGAATAGTGTGGGGTAACTTCTGTTCCAGGCAGCTCCAGTTTCAAAAGAATGACTTTGAAACAGCTGAAGTTTTACGTTCCGTTTCCTGGTAGTTTGAGGTTCTTGTGGAAAGGAGGAGCTGCAGCGTTTGAGGTGTAAAGTGTTTCCATTGGTAACTTTAAAGACAAATGTTTAATTTAGTCCTGTATTTGTTAATATTTTTCAGTGAAGCCCTCCATACTTTGGTTAACTTAGTGTCTCAGTATTGCTGTGTTTTTTTCAAGAAAAGCTTGTATGTACTTACAATGCTTGGAGGTTTATCGGATCTTAGCTGTTTTGCTGTGGACACCTGAAACTTGCAGTTACTAGTAGTCCCCACTATCTCCACACTTGTCTGGAGGATCAAGATGAATGTACATGCAGACGGCATGTGCCTGGCCAAACTTCCCTGGCCTCACCTGTGTCTCTTCTTTCTCTGTTTTTGCCTCTGTCATAAGTGTAACTTTCTTCTGTGTTCCTATGGTACATGAGAGGATGTGGGAGCTGGAGGGAGAGAAAGTGTGTGTGTATGTAGCCAGCCTTATATAGTGTTGCCTGCTGCAGCTTCCCTGTGAGAGGCCTTGATGCTACAGATAAGACTTGTGTGTTTGCATTGTCTGTAATGGGTTATTAGCCTGAAAACGGCAGGTATTTTCCTGCTTTAGCATAGGCTGTGGAAGGTCTGCCTTTGCTCAGAGCAGAGCCCTAAGATACCTCTGTGGCTGTGTGTTTTTGGGGAGCCCTTGGATGTATGTAGGTGTGTGCAGCTGCTGAATTCTACTCCAGAGTACCTTCAATGAATTGTAATCAGCCATTTTCAATCTCCTCCTTTCCAGAAGGCTTGTCAGGTTGGTCTCAGCCTGTCATGGGAAATCATCCAATGCATCAGCAGCTGTCGGACCCGGGCACGTTTTCTCAGCATCAGCCAATGGAGAGAGATGATTCTGGAATAGTGGCTCCCTCAAATATTTTCCACCAACCTATGCCAAATAGTTTTGTGGATTTTTCTAAAGTAAGTTACAGAGGGTTGGATTTAGTCTATAAAATGACCAAGGACTTTCTTTGTTGTATCTCCTGTTCTGCCTCTTTACACTGTATGTGTGTGCCTCTTCTACCATTGCTTGCTGCACCTAGTCCTGAACCTCCTTTCATCCCAGTCCTGACTAGAAAAGGTGCCCAAGCCTGGTGGTGCATTTAAACAGAACCAGAAGTTGTAGACTGCAGATGTTCTCTTGTCAAGTAGCTGAATGCCTCGAATCGCTCTCCAGTGTTTCCTTTCTCAGAGGCTCAGTTGCTCAGAAACATTTCATAAGGCTTGCTCAGCTCTTGAGGCTGATTAAAGCCTTACTTAATGCTTTCAGTACAAATTGTGCCCATGAATACTACATGCCTTTCACAAGGAAGCGGCAGGCTGAGAGGACCGCTTGTAAGTCTGTGCCTTGTATGTTAATGCTGGGAAGTAGCTTGAGGCAGACGAATGTGGCCAAGCCATAGTCAGCTCAGCCACCACTGGAGGAATGTCCAGGACGACATGCTCGACAGCAGACCTGCTTACAGCATGTTTCAGAAGTAGCTGTAGCATGTGCTCTTGGGATCTTCTAAATTGCAAAGCAGCAATCATTCAAACACAGGAAAGAAATCTCATAATTGCAAAAAGCTGCTCTGTAACTTGCTCTTTCTGAATCGGAAGAATATTTTAGATGGCCATTAGTAATTTATAGAAAATCTTCAACTCGAGTCTTGTAGGCTCAAGCTCTATACGGGCTTTGCTGAAGTGCAGCCCCTGGCTGCGTGCACCAAGGTTATCGCATGCTGCAGAGGTGAGAGGAGGGAGCACTGAGATCACTTTGTACAGCTACTGTGTCTGGCTTTATGGAGTCAGCTGAAAGTGCTGTGCAGAGGCTGCTGCATACTGGCAAGGTGTAATGTCAGAAAAATGGGTAAACTGACTTGAATCTCAAGCTCTGAAGAGTCACCGTATTCCATACTCTGCCTAGGTGTGCAGCGGTGCCCCGTTTCCTCACAGCACTGAGATACTTGCCAGTAGGTGAACGTTGCGTATAGATGTGAACTGCCTCTGTCATCTTCGCAAATCCTTCACAACCACTGCCTTCTTCACCAACGGTGCTTTCTCTTGTTTCCTCAGGGCCTACCGATTTCCATGTATGGCGGCACTCTAATACCCTCGCACCCTCAGCTAGCGGATGGCCCGGGAGGCCCCCTCTTTAACGGGCTCCATACTCCAGATCCTGCCTGGAATCCCATGATCAAAGTTGTCCAGAACTCAACAGAATGTACTGATGCTCAGCAGGTAGTGTGGCTGCCTTTTCCCATCTTTGCTTACCTGGGGCTTTTTACAGTGTTGTGCTTTTTTTTGGTTTTCTTCATTTTTGGATAGGTGACTTTTTTTTCAGTTCTGTGATACTAGAATTGAGATCGTTTGTATGGCTTTTCCCCTACAGTGTGTGTGTGTATTTATAAAAAATACATTGCGCTATCCGTACCAAACCTTTCAGGTAAAATAAGCAGCATTTCAAGACTGCTCAGCCAGGTAATCGACTTTGTTGTAAGTGAGAGGGTTTATATCCATACTCGGCATCTTGCAGGTTGCCAGTCAAACCTTGGCCAGAGCTGAAGAGGGCTCCCAGCCTTTGGACGGTCTGGTTTTATGTTAGGGGGAAGCCTTAAGCTTGCCCTCTAGTGGTTAAACGCTCTGTTAAAGGAACCTTTATTTGTTTTCATAATAGACTTGTCTTTTTATTTCTTGCTGTAGATTTGGCCTGGCACCTGGGCACCTCACATTGGAAACATGCATCTCAAGTACGTCAACTGATTTAAGGGGGTCTATCCTTTTTTAGCCTTGTTTGGGAATCTTTATGATCTTGAAGAACCCTGGGGATTTTTTAATGTGCCTAACTAAGCAATTTTCTGTGGGCTGTAACAATGGAAACTTGATTGCCCGTTGTATAAGAACAAATTGATTTACCTATACAATCTGATTCTGTTGTCCAGTTAGTTTAGCCATTTTGAACTTAAAAATCAGACGAAACTAGTGCTTTTGGCTAAACACCACTGAATGATCCTTGTATGCAGCAGAGAACTAGCTGATGACATGATTTCAACCTTTTAGGGTGGTAAATACATGTATAATTGTTTACATACTTAAAAGGAAAAGCTGAGTAAATTTCATGTCGTATAGTGGCTCTACTTTATGTAGACTGTATTAATGTGAAATATTTACCTGAATATTCAATAAAAGGCAAACAGTATTTATAGGTTGTGTGTGAGAATTTTGGAAGAGGCTGTATGTTGTTGTCATCGGTAGCTGCTGCCGTGCCCAGCGATGCATCTTTTCAGGGTCACGTAATTAGCATGTGGATGCAGTCAGGGTTTGGGGGAGGGTTTTGATCTGCGATACGAGGTCTGCTGAATCCTTCCCCCTGCCAGTTGTTAGCCTTTTTATTTTTTTGTGTGAACATGGTTGTGCATTCTTTTTTTTTTTCCTTCTGGATTAGTTCTGCTGCTTCTAGCACTCTTTTTCCAGGTGGGTTGCCTGAGAGATCAGGTTTTGTTCAGGGGCTGGAGATAAGGGCTGAGTTGACAACGTGGCAACTGATGGCATCTTAATTTGCAGAAGGTAAATAGGTAGCTTGCAGGTAAATGCAGGGTTTCTTCACCTGACTCGCTGTGACCAGCTGCCTAGAAGCAGATCTTAGGAAAGCAGACACCACTTCCCACTAGAGAAAAATGTAATATATTCAATTCTAAGCTTCTTGTAACCCTTTAAATCTGGTAAGAGCTCCTCAAGTCCTTTCCGTGAGGAAGAAGGGGATTTTTGCATACTGCTTAAGATGAATGTTCATTCTCTACCCAGGTGCAGAAGTTCTCCACTTTCTGCACTTGGACTATGCTTATTTCTGCTTTTGCTCAGTGGCGATGCAGTAACTATACTGAATATTTGGTCCATTCCTCAAGCAGGTAACTACAGTGCACGTAGTGTCCAGTCTAATGGACCACTTTAGGTGGTCCCTCAGACCAGATGGAGACTTCTCCACCTTCTCCAGACAAATCCTTACATGCAGCAGCAGTTTCCYCAGGAAAAGCATGAGGAAGGAGTACTGAAAACCCAAAGTGCACAAGCAGTATCTGAGTACCTCAGGCAAATAAACCTCAGAAATGCTACTGGATGATATATTCAGATATTTTTCCTAGTATTTGAGAAAGAAATGCAAAAAAACATTGAACTGCTGCTGCCCCCCGATAGTGCAAACGCCAAAGGAGAAACACTCATGTTAACAGTAATTGTATTGAAAACAAATCGTATTGTAGTGCAATAGGTGTTTGCTCCTGGGGTGAGTTGCAGGGGTGGGGGAGGGGCGGGGGAGGGGCCTTAGGCCTCTTAGGCCCGCCCCTCCCCCACCCCACCCATGTGGGCTCCATGGCTGCAATGGGTACTGCCACCTCCTCCTGCCCCATCCCGGGGAGCCACCATCTCCCCATCCCAGAGGGCTACAGCTCCACGCCRGGTGGCACCGTCTACTCCACCACGCCGGGGGGTAAGACCCAGCACAGGGGTGGGGTTGTCCCTTGAACAGAATGGTGGCCTCAGCCGCCCCATCCCTGCCTAATTTAGGCAGCTCCTTCCTGAGCGGGTCCCTTCCTGGGCTTTCCACCTTGCAGCTTGGTCCCTGGGGGCATGGGCACCTGCTCTGGGCACCAGACCCAGGCAGACCTGTGGGGTGGTGGCTTCCCTGGCAGCCCAGAGCTGGAGTGGAAAAGGGAACCCCAAAGTTTTGTAGGAAGATGCTGCTAGAAGTTAGGGCTGTCATTGCCCCGTGGTACTGGGGGGAGTAGGCAGAGGCAGTGCCTGGTGCTTGCACCGCTGGGGAGCGGGCTGCCGGCAGTGCTGCTGGGGTGGTGGATGCACGCCAGTCCCTTGGGGGTAGGTCATGCCCGGGCATGGCTGGCTGGAGCTGCGGGAGGCGCAGGGGGCTAGCACAAGAAGTCTGCTCCTACCTGAGTTTACCAGCCCTGGGGGAAGGTACTGGGTGGCCTGGCTCTCTCCAGGGGTACCCTAGGCCTGCCCTCTTGTCCCCCTTCCACCCCCCCAAAGCCCGTGGTTCAGCTGTCGAGCAGGTCTTTTTCTTTGCTGTCTGTCCTCAGGGCAGCGTGTGCCCCCTCCCTGAGCTGGGCATGTTTCAGTTGAGCCGCGGGTGCCCACCCTGTGGGCGCTGGCTCCATTGTGTGCCTCCGATAAGCTTATCTGGGGCTGGGGAGCCAGGCCCGGCGCTGGCGGGGCCGTGGCAGGCACAGGTTGCGTAACGTGTTTGTGGTGCCGGGAAGGGCCCAGCCTGCGCAGGAGCTCTGGGCTCGCTGCTGCCCTGGAGCCTGGCAGGGAACCGGTGCTCGGCTGCAGGGCAGCAGACATGGCACGCAGGCTGGCGCGACCTCGGGGATCGCTGGCAGGTGCTTGGGGCACGAGGGGAGGCAGCGCGTGCCCTGGGTGGGCACTGCCCTGGAGCTGTATACCCCGCAGGCTAGCACACTGGAGGCGCAGCAGGGTGGCTCGCTGGCTGAGCTGATGGGAACGGGTCCCTGGGTACAGCTCCCCATGGTGCCAACAGGGGGGCACCCAGCCTTTGCTGCTCAATAGCTGCAGGGAGCCACCCCTAAGCCAGCCACCTCTGGGCAGGGTGTGCTGGGGACCTGCCTGCTGCCTGGCTGTTGGGCTTGGGCTGTGTGCCAAGTGCCCCAGGGCTGGCCCTGCCTTCCAGGCAGCACAGGGGTGGCTGCGGTGTCAGCTGCCAAAGGGCACCTGTGTCGAGGCTGGACCACCCCATGCTGTGCCCTGGCAGAGCTCCAGGAGCCTCAAGGGGAGGAACAATGTGGGGAAGAGCTGCTGGGCAGGACGGGTGTCACAGTCTGCCATGTGGGAAACCCCACAGTGGCTCCAGAGCCAGCCGTGTCCCCGAGCTGTGGCCAAGCGCTGGGTCCCACCCCCTGCTCCGGACTCAGGCCATGGTGCTCAGAGACGGGGGCAGCCAGGGGCTGGCAGTGCCTGACAGCCCCCTGCTTTTGGCAGGTACCCGCATCATCTACGACCGCAAGTTCCTGCTGGAGTGCAAGAATTCACCCGTGGCCAGGACCCCTCCCTGCTGCCTGCCCCAGATCCCCGGTGTCACATCCCTGGCCCAGTCCAGCCTCGTCAAGCTGGAGGAGCTCAAGGAGCGGAATGAGAGCGAAGAAGCCATGCCAGGTGAGCAGCCCTGACACGCAGCCCCTGCCTATGTGCTGCCTGGGGCATGGGGCTCCTGCCTGGCTGCAAGGGCAAGGGGAGATCCCGGCTCAGCCCCAGTTCCAGCTACTGCCCCGTTGCCTGCACGTTTCTCCCAAGGGCAGCCCCATCCTAACCCTGTCCCTGTATCCCTCCATACCCTTGCAGATCAAGACCAGTTTGAGATGGACATCTGAGTTTGCAGCTCCCCGTCTCCAGGCCATGGCTGGGCCTGTTCCTGGGCCTCGTGGAGGTGCTGGCACCGTGACCAGCTGGCTGCAGCCCTCTCTGATGCTGGGGATGGATGTGTGACACCTCAGGCTCTAGCACAACTGGCTGGTGCAATTGCCTAGGAGCTCATGCTTGATCAATAAACACCATGAAACCCCTGTGCTGACCTGCTGCATCTCTATGTTGGGGCTCCACTGGGTCCTCAGAGCCCTGGGAAGGGGAGCTAAGAGGCTGAGCAGCACCAGGAGCCCTTTGAGGGTGCAGAGGATCTCCCCCTCCTGCACCGAGACCCTGCAGGCTGGGGGTGGTAAACGCAGGGCCTCGGGGTCTGCTCCTAGGCTTGGGGTGCCACATGCAGCCTGCCCCAGCTGTGGTGGGGACACCTGGTGAGGCCTTCCTGCGAGCACGGGAGGGAGCAGTGCTGTCCAGGGTAAACGTTAACACCCTAGGCTTACCTGACCTGGTGGGCATCACTAGCACCGTGATGCATCTCCCTGTCCCTGAGGCCACCCAGGTCTCTCGGGTCCCAAACTTGGGTCTGAGCTGTGCCAGGATGGGCAGGAGCCCAGGTGTGAGCACAGGCTGTGGCTGCAGCACAAGCCCTGGCTGTGCCAGGCTGCTCTGGGCTGGTGGCAGGGTGGCCTCCCAGCCAGCCTAGAACTCCTCGGGGGCTGTCTCCTCCTGCAGAAGAGCTGGACCATGTGCCTGCTGTGGCAGGTCACTGCCAAAGGCAAGGCCAGAGGGGGCCAGGCTCTGCCAACCCCTGCAGCAGGGAAACGCATCACTGCCCGCTTGACTTGGGTGATGCTGGGGGTGCTACAAGGGGGATTCCTTCCCTTCGTGTCTTGTGGGCTGGGAACACCCTGCCAGGGGGAGAGCCCCTTGGCCAAGCCTGAAACTGCTGTGGCCTCGCCCAGCAGTTCTGTCTCCTGCTGCTCCTGGGGGAGAACCACGACCCGTCTGGTGCCAGAACCCCAGGGCAGGCTGTGGCCAGGGGCAGGTTAGTGCTGTTTATTAAACATCATTTAGTGAATCGCCACTAAAATGTTGCAATGATTAAAATCCCCTTTTCCTGGGTGAGGATTGGGAGGCAGAGGAGGTGCCTAGACCCCCTCGGGCAGCAGGGTCCCTTCTCCTGCCAGTGGCCCTGGGCACGGGCTGCCCTGCTCACAGTCCGCGCTGCTCACAGTCCGCAGCCCTGTCCCTGGCATCAGGGATCCTCCTGGCCAGACCTGGCCTTGGCGCTGCCATCCGTCGCTGCAGCCGGCTCCGCAGCAGGCAGGCTCCTGGTCTCGGCAATCAGGCGCTTGACGCCCACCAGCCACTGGCTCACCTCATTCACATGGTCCACCATGAGCGAGCGGTGGATGTCATCGGCCGTGTCCCAGTGCTGTTGCTGGAGCTCTGCCGGGAAAGGGGAGCCCGTCAGTGGTGCGGGGTCAGCCTTCCTGCAGGTGCCCCCTGCCCGATGGCCTGGCACGGGCCCGGATGCAGCTCACCTTGCACCAGGAGGCTCATCCTCTTCCTTACTGGGGCTGACAGCTTCCCCTGAGCCCACGCATCCCCCAGCACCGTCAGCCGCCGGCCGATGTCATCGCACACTTGTTTCTGGAAGCAGAGATGAGCTGGAGGGGGGGACCCACCCCCACCAGCTCTGGGGAGCCCCTGGGGCAGGGGTGGCTCTCCTCACCCCACAGGCATCCTGGGAACATCCCTGCCTGGCTCCCCCGGCCCCTGCAGCGTGTGGGGCAGAGGTGGAGGAAGGGGCTGGGGCCTCACCTGCACCGTGGGGCGGCAGGCGTCGAGGGCCTCCCTCAGCGGGGCGAGGACGGCGTCGGCGGGCACGCCACACTCCTCCTCCGGGCACGCCGCAGCGCTCGGCCTCCTGCTCTCTGCCCTCGGGGCAGGGCTGACGGGCCCGAAGGGGGGTGGCCCCAGCGCTCGGGGGGGCAGCGCTGCGGAGGCAGCAGGGGCCCTGGCCGGGTCTGGAGGAGCATCTGCAGGGAAGAGGCACCGGCGCGGAGCCCCATCAGCCCGGCCCCAGCCGCAGGGACGCCAGCCAGGCGCCGGGGACTGCGCCCTCGCCACCCCCGTCCAACAGGCCCGGCAGAAAGGGGGGGTCTCAGGCCCCAGGTCCCCCTGCCCGTGCTGCCCGGCCTCTGCACCCCCGGGGCCGGCAGCAAGGGCAGGAGCTACCGGCTCCGCTMCCCCCCAGCCGCCGCCATGGGGCAGGGGGAGCCAGGCCCGACGCCCCGGCCGGGCTGCGACTCCCACCGGATCCGGGCGCGGAGAGGCCCCTGCGGCCTGGGGGGGCTTCGCGGGTGCTGACCTGGGGGGGCCCCCGCGGGCGGCGGGGGGGCCCGGCGGGTGAGCGGGGTTCGCCTGGGACCCCCGGCCTGCGCCTGCAGCCCGTAGGAGAACTGGGGGGGGTCGTTCCAGCCACGCTCCTGGTTCCCTGCGGCAGCAAAAGGCACGGTGAGACCCCGCCGGACCGGAAGTTCACCCCCAACGCGACCCGCGCCCCCTCACCCGGCTTCACGTAGAGTTCCGCCATCCCGCCACGTCACGCCCGGCCACGCCCCTTCCGTCCGATGGGGCGGGGCGGGGCGGGAAGGGGCGGGGCTTCCCGTCTCCCCGCCCCACCGGGGAGGCGGGGGCCGGGGCCGGGGGCCGGGGGCCGGGGACGGGGCCTCCGGCCCCGGCCCCGGCCCCCGGCCCCCGGCCCCGGCCCCCTACGGGGTGTGGAGGAGGGCTCGCCTGAGGCGGAAGGCCTCCAGGAAGGAGAAGAGGCCCCGCTTGCGGGCACCGGCCCCCACCGCCCCTCCGCTGCCCCCGCTCGCCTTGGCTGCCCCGCTGGCAGCGTCCCCCGCGGCCGCCGGCCCGGCCCGGCCCCGGCCTGTCGCACGCTTCGCCTTCGCCCCCGGTGCAGCGGCCACCAGGCACTTCTGGTACTGCACCTGCGGGGACACGAGGGACAGAGCGTGGCCGTGGGGTGGGGGAACAGCGTGGTTGTCACCGCGGGGGTCACAGGCGATGTGGTGCGGCCGGGGGGGTGGGACACGAGGTGGTGTGGCCGTGGGGTCAGACGCATCATGGTGTGGCTTGTGGGGTGGGACGCAACCCAGCGCGGCATGGCTGTGGGTTGGAGACAGCACCGTGGGGTCAACTCCCTCCTGCCCCTGCTGCCCTCCCCAGGGTTGGGCGTCTCACCCGGGCCCCCAGCTTTGCCCTCCCCCGTCCCCAGCCCTTGCCTCCTCCTCCGGGTGTCCCCGGAGGGCTGAGAAGCTGGGGGGATTGGGGGAGGCCCCACTCCCGCTCACCATGCAGGCTGCCTGCACTGCCTCCGAGATGGTGCCGGCATCGGGCTCGCACCAGAAGGCCGTGCACTGGAAGCGTCGCCCCGTGTCCACGATGAGTGCGAAGGTGTGGGCGTCCCGGCCCACTCCCAGGAAGGTCACATACCGCACCTGGCACTCCCAGATGTGCGCCGCCTCCTCGTCCTCCTGCRGGGACCCCGTGGGCCCATCCACCCCTGGCCACACCCCAGGCAGCCCTGCCACCCCCGCCAGGTCCCCTCTGCCGGGAGGTCGGGCTCCCTGTGGGGGTTGCCTGTCCCACCCCGGTGGCAGCAGGGTGCCCGCTTCGGCCGGAGCCCCCCATCCCCCTCCCCACCTGCGCGGGGTGCACCCTCATGGCCGTGTCGGACACACGGATGAGGGAGGGCGTCCAGCACTCCCGCCCGGGGCCCCTCGTCAGCTTCTCGATGGCCTCGTTCAGCACATCCATCCCTGGGGAGCAGGAGACCCCGTCCCATCAGCCCCTGCCCGAGCTGCGGGCACGGTGCAGGCAGGGTGCTGCCAGCCGGCCCCGCAGGCAGGGACCGCCCGGCGCCAGGTCACAGCCGCTCAGCTGCCCCACAGCAGGGGGTTCTTGGGCGTCCCCAGCTGCGGCGGGGCCAGCGGTGCTTACCCATGGCCCTGGGCACRGGCAGGCTGCCAATGTACAACGCCTCGTAGGTCTGCATTGACTGCCTCACCGCTTCCAGGATATCCACTGCCAGGACAGGAGAGGTGGGGAGGGATCCTCCCATGTCCCCTCCCGACCCCAAGGACACCAGGGACACAGCCGGGCAGGGCAAAGGGCTCTGGCCGCTGGGCATCCCGCTGCCCGAGGGCAGACTGTAGGCAGGGGGAGCAGCCGGCAGCGCCAGGGGGGCGGTACCTTGCAGCGGCAGGTCCTCAGTGGAGACCGAGGGCTCCAGCATGGTGGTGCGTGGCAGCCCGCTGCTCGCTACGGCTCGCTCAGCCACGATCTGCAAGAGACAGGGGTCCCGGTGCCTCCCCTCACCCCTGAGACCCCCGGGCCATGCCCACACCCACTGGGGCCCCTGCATCCCACCTTGGAGCACATCTCGTGCAGGGCCTTGGCGATGCCCTTGGCGGGCACGTTGCAGTGGAAGACGTGACACTTGAGGACGCAGGTGTCCTTGTCACTGGCCACGAAGGCGAAGTCTCTGCAAGGCCACAAGCAAGCCAGTGAGACCCCAGCAGAGGCCGCCCCCCGTCTCCCTGCGCTGCCCCCCGGCCCCACGCCCCCTTACCTGTCCCTGCAGCCGTGGTGGCAGTTGGGGAGAGAGGAGAGGGGACAGGTTACTGCTGGGGTGCCTTCACTCCCCAGCTGGCAGAGCCGCCCCCCAGCCCCCGGCTCTGCCCCGGCCCCCAGCACCTGCCGTTGTTGCAGCCAACGCCCCAGACGCGGATGTTGAGGATGGGCTGGCGGTGGATGAGGCTGCGGTCGAGGGGGTCCACCAGGCTCATGGTGTCCTTCTTCAGGATCATCACCAGGTCCTGGCCCTGCAGAAGGTCAGCGACTCCCTCAGCCTGGCAGACGGCCTGGGCGTCCCCAGCACCTAGCCCACGTGTAGGGACACGCCCAGCCCCCCAGCCTACTCAGGCCCAAGTGTGGGGACAGCCCTGTCCCCCCCTACGGCCCTCCCCAGGTACCATTCCCATGTGTGGGGATAGCCCGCCCAGGCACTCCTGGTGCTGTCCCCAAGGGACAGCCCTGTCAGACCCACCTGCCCCACACTTGGGACCACCGCATGGATGCCCTATGTGGAGAGAGTTGACTCTGCCACTGGCACTGGTCCCTGCCCCCCCGGCACGGTCCCCATCGGTGGGGACAGCCAGCCACAGCAGCAGTGGCCCCGGGGTGGGACCCTGCCTGGCAGCACCATCCCAAGCTCTCACCTCGCCCCGGTTCTCTGCAGAGCCCTGGCCCTTGCTGTTGGAGAGCTGCTGGATGCAGTTGTTGACAGCGATGCTGCTCTTGCCAGGTGCCAGGTCCTCCTCGGGGATCTCCACCCAGCCCAGCGAGCGCACAGCAAAGCACTAAGCAGAGGCACATGGGGCTTCAGCACCCAGCCAGCACAGCCACACCCATCCTGTGGCCCTCGCCGTGCCAGTGTGGTCACCCCTGCTCTTGCTCCCATCCCTGTCCCTGCCAGCTGCTGCCTGCCCCCCTCCTCTGCCAGCCCCAGCCCACGATGCCACAGTGAAGCCGCGGGGTGCAGTACCTTGGAGCCGGGCTCTGCACTCTGCTGGAAGTCATCTCTGTGCCAGGGCAGCGAAGTCCTGCGGAGGGACGGGGTGGTGAGGGGACGGCTCCCACTCAGCAGCATGGACATGGGGCCCGCAGTGAAGTGCCAGGATGCCCTGGCACCGGCAGACGCCCATGCCACCAGCTGGGAAGCATCCCGTGGAGGTGACCAGCATGGTCCTATTGGCTCCAACGTGTGGGGCTGCTCTGGTGGGGGGTACCGGGGCGCAGCAGCCAGCGGTGGTCAAGGGTCAATGGTGCCCCACAAACCAGCAGAGCACGTGGGCAGCCCTACCTCCGGGACAGCGAAGCCATGGGGCTGGGAATGGGCCTGTCCTTTGCTGAGTGCTTCGCCGCAGGGGCCTGGCAGTCCTGGGAGAGAAGAGGAAAGGGGTGAGGGCAGCAAGAGAGGCTGTCAGGGGTCACCAGGTAGGAGCCCTCCCTTCCAGGACAGCAGCGCCTCAGCCAGGATGTAGACAGGATGAGGCCAACATGGGTCCTGCTGGAGCCTTTCAAGGGGCTTAACCCTGGCCAGGAATGGGCTGAGCAGGACTTTGGGGTGACAGAGACAGACCTGCTCCAAGGGGAGGCTGGACCAGCGATGCCCAGAGGGCCCTTCAGCAGGCTCCTGCCAGGGGGTGGGATCCAATACCAGCCCTCACCCCCCTACCCACATCCCCTACCATTCCCTGGAGTGTCTCCTCTCCATCAGCCTCTGGGTGCCCTCCTGGGCCGGTGGTGCGTGTGGGGTGCTGCCACTGCGTCGTGCCGGTCGGCACATGCCAATAGTAGGTGCCCAGAGAGTCACGGATTTTCCTCCAGCCTGGGGGGAGGTCAGGGTCTGTCTCCAGGCTCTGGTCGCTCCAGAGGTTGTCTGTACAGAGGGAGAGTGTGAGGGGGGGGGTGGGGGTAAGGTCCCCCAGCTGCAGGGCACCCTGAGAAGCGAGCAGCTTCACCCAGCAGCAAAAGGATCCTGTGGTGGCCTCTGGGTGCACGGCTGGGCACATGGCCCGGGAGAGCAGCATGGCGAGGGAAGGCTTGGCGTGATGCCAGAGAGGCTGCGGTAGTGGCGGACCCCAGGCAAGTGATCCGTGCCGGCAGCTGCCTCGTCAGTGCCTGGAGGGATGGGGTGACCCCGGCAGGGCCCGGGGCTGCCAGCCCAGAGCTCCCCCTGCCAGCATGCGGTCCCCAGCCCTCTGCCAACACCCTGGGATGCCCGAGGCCGGCTTCTTCCCAGCTTGGCTGGGGAAAGGGGTTGGGGACAGACCCCTGGGGTCTGGGAGGAGGAAAGCACCCTTGGAGGGTTGCAGCTAGGAGGGGTAGATTAACCCCCTCCTCCCTGCACCGAAGGCCCCGGGGAGGTCACGGGGAGCAGCCCGTGGTGCAGCACAGCAGCGAGCCCCGCTCCCGGGAACGCAGCCCAGAATCCGCAGGGCTCGGCGCACCCCTCGCGGGTGCTCATCCCCGGGGTGCGCGGCCGGGGCCGGACGCTGTGCGGTGGGAGGGTGGGGACGGGAGGGGGTGCCCGCCGCGACCTTGGGTG
>JAYKAV010002928.1:40487-57653 GCA_035582835.1 Phoebastria nigripes | reverse complement strand
CTTTTCGAAATCGCTGCGAGCAGGCACGGTGCGCGGGGCGGGAGGGGCGGGGCGGGCGGCAGAGCAGACGGGCTGGCGGCGGGCGGGGACGGGAGGGGCTGCCCGGGCGCGGGAAGGACCGAGGCGGGGTGGTGGGTGTCAGCCGGAGCCTTAGGGTGCGGGAGGGAACGTCTCGGTGGTGTTCAGGGAGGGGAGGGGGTGTTTGGGTGCCCGGCAAGGTTACCGGGGTCCGGAGGGGCAGTGGGGCCCTTTGGGTGTCTCGGTGCAGGAAATGGCACGCTGGAGTGGGGAAGGGGCATTTGGGGGCAGGAAAGGAGGTTTCTGAGTGCAGTAGCGGGTCCAGGTCAGCCCCATGTTTTGCCCAACCCAACCCAACCCAACCCATCCCAACACAGCAGGAGCAATGGAGGCTCATGGCTCCCTGCGTTCAGACGTGTCTGAGGCGATAGGAGTCAGAGGGCGTTGCGGGCCTTACCTTGACCCCTACTTTGCCCAGACCAAATGATGCTTCCTCTTTTTCCAGTGCCCAGGAGTGAGCTCACCCCTACCAGGAACAAGCTTATGGTGACTTGTAACACTGTGGTATCCTCTGCTGCACGTGTCTCCTTGTCCTTAGTCCAACATGCATTTCACTTCCAAAAACCGAGCTTGGCTGGTCAGACGGGAGGCAGCAACCCCGACACAAAGTATTCCCACTCCTCTTCCTGCTCAGCAAAGCCCACCAAGGTGACTTACTGAAGGCAACTCTCTCTCCTGGCAATGTCATGAAGTTTAAGGGCAATGATGGCCTATAGTGATATAAGACTTACAGTGGGATGCAGAGGGAGGAGAATTTGGAGATGGTGCAAAGCAGAACCTAGGGATTGTATGAAACTTCATATGGGATGTTTAGGGGATTAGATGTAAGAAGAGGAAAGGGAGGGATCAGGGGAGGAACAAGCATGGGAAAACAGAAGGAAAAAGGAGAAAAGGCTTTGGTGGCATGTAAGCAGTGGTAGGTATGCTTGCCTGCCTAAGCATCTTGTTTCATCACTGCAGTGTGTCCTATACTCTTTTCTTCTGTGCGACTGTGCTCCCCGTTCCAAGCCTGTGTTTTTGACCAGCTGGTGAACCTCAGACTGGACCAGCAGCTCAGTAGGACAGGAGATCTTGATGCCCAGTACGGCAAAGCCATGTAGGGTCCGAGGGGCCTGAGGGTCTGGGTGCTGGCCACCAGAGACCCATGCTCAGAGTCTGTAAATGTGCACGCACACATGCATGGGTGGTTGGCCATTTCCCAGGTGGACCAGCCAGTGCACAGGACAGGCAAGAAGACCCTGGGCAGGGTTTCCCCAGGTGTCTCTCTGCAGAACCAGGGATGGGCCATGCCCTGGTTCCTACAGTTCACCAGACTCAGCTACTTCTAAGGTAAAACCCCTTCAACTATGGCTTAAATTGATGGTCTGCTGCCTGAGTTGTTTGCCATGTGATGTGTCCTGATTTTTTTAATGCCTGTGGGTAAGCCTACAATTGGGGTCTCCATTTTAGAGGTCTGTGGCATGTTACTTTAATGTCTGGGCTTGGGGTGGGCTGGAGAGTGTGAGGACAAGGATATGATCCTCTGTCTAATAAGAAACCCATTCTCAACCCCAAACAAAGAAGAGGCAAGTCCTTAGCATTGGAAAAGTATATTTTTGGATGTCAGTGTAGTGGAAAAGAGGGCTGCTGTCTCTGAGGAATCCCAGCGAGTCTGTGAAGTGGAGCATTGTGCAGCTTATGTACCTCCTTGGGAATATGGCAAATGAGGCCAAATGAGCAGGATAGCCTGTCCGTCAGCTTGGAGGTAAATAATACCCTAAGAAGCTTTACCTTTCATTGCTAATGATTTTAACGTCTTGCTGAATTTTTTTTCAGCTCTTTGGGTGCTTCCTTGTATATACAATCACAGGGCTGAAATTTAGCTAAGACATGTTTCCATCTGCATGAAGACCCACATGTACAGGGTAGGGAWGTGGCAGTGATGGAGGGGTGTGCCCGTGGTCCATGCCCACATTGCACAGTGCACCCCAGCATCAGCCTTGCAACCGGTTTCTCGCAGMCCCCGCTTCTCACAGGCCACCAAGCCAAATTAGCCTGGCTTGGCGATGGGACTCACCGTGCTGGCTGCAGCCCTGCATCAACCCCAGCAGTGATGCTGTGGCGGGAGCTGAGCCGGGGGTGGCATGGAGAGGGGATCGCTCTGCCCCTGCTTCTTCTGGGCATCATCCGATAATGCCTCTGAATCTTGCAAGTGGAAATCTGAAGCAGGACTCGCTCTACTGGAGTTTTGCCTAATCTCAGCTCTGCAAAGCCCAGACTCTTCACAGATCCCTTTATTTCCGTTCTCTCTCTGGAGCGTTGGTTTACCTCTTCAAGCAGGCATTAATTACCTACACTAACATTGTTTTGTCTGTCTTCAGGGAGCAGGCAGTGCTGTGTGGCTCTGGGGCTGACAAACACTGAATGCCAGCTGCCTGGCACAGTGTCGTGGTTTAACCCCAGCCAGCAACTAAACACCACTCAGCCGCTCACTTACACCCCCCTCTCCGGTAGGATGGGGGAGAGAATCGGGAGGGCACAAGCAGGAAAACTCACGGGTTGAGATAAAAACAGTTTAATAATTGAAATAAAACAAAGTAGAACAGTAATAATAACAATGATAACAACAACAATAATAGAATATACAAAGCAGGTGATGCACAATGCAACTGCTCACCACCCGCCGACCGACACCCAGGCTGCTACGAGACGCGAGAGCCCCCCTTCCCGGACCACGCCTCCTAATTATATACTGAGTATGATGTCACATGGCATGGAATACCCCATTGGCCAGCTGGGTCAGCCGCCCCGGCTATGCTCCCCCTGGCAGCTTCCCATGCACCTGGCAGGGCATGGGAAGCCGAAAAGTCCCCGGTGCAAGCACCACCCAGCAACACCCAAAACATCAATGGGCCATCAACGCTCCTATTATACCAAACCCAAAACACAGCACACCCTGCAGCTACTGGGAAGAAAGTTAACTCTGTCCCAGCCTGAACCAGGACAGAGAGCTTGGGGAAGATTTTCCTTGGTTCATAGGAGGTAGTATAAGGAAAGCCCTTATACTCCTCAGGGAAAGGTATGAGACATCTAGTAATTCTACAACTCTCATAATTTTCTGGTGTTGGCCCTGAAGATAGAGAGATCTGGGTTTGGTTTGGGTTGATTCGTGCTTGAAGAAGAAATAGGGTGGCAGGTGTCATTTTTGGTGCTGGGCTAGAGACCAGAACTCTTTTTTTCTGGCCTGAATAATGAAATCCTGGAGAAGGGGCATGAGATCTCTCCTTGACTTGACTCACAATTTTATCTTCCTAGGGCAATTATCGGCTAGATCTCTTCACAGTATAAGGGGCATCTCTCAGCACTTCTCTAAATGAGAGGTAGGAACAAGTGTGGTCTTCCCTTGCTCTCAGTTGTTTCTTGCTGTTCAGATGGGGAGGAAAAAACCACTTGTGCGTATAGCACTTATTCCTTAAATGCGTATCGCAGGGCCTACCTAAGGCTGACAGGAGCCCTCTCTAGCTTGTGCGTCTGTCCTAGGGTGTCTGCGTGGCAGCTCTGCAGTGCACGCTCCTCTTCAAGGGGCAAGAGTTGGTTTTCCTTTTTAACTGCAGTCCCTTTTGATCCAGACCCTGAGGTTATTACTGTCCCTTCGCAGCACTGACTACAGAGCAGATTGCCTGTTTCTCCCGAGGGTGCAGGCAGTGTGACAAACGCTCAGAGGCTGGCTAGCGGGGGGTTTCTGTGTAAGCCCAGTAAAGCCAGTCTTCTGCTGTAGTAAAGCAGGAGTGAGTGTGCTCCCTGCTAGACCCTTGGGTGGGAGCAAGCAATAGCAAAAACAGCCCATGCAAACAGGCTGATAATCAGATGGAAAAAGAAAAATCAAGAACTTGACATTTTTTTTGTGGGTAGTTTGTCATTGACAATTTTTGCAGCATGTTTTCACTAATAAAGTGACACTCAGTGATACTTATTTAGGCTGCTGCTCTCTGCAAGGGATGGGTGCTTTCTCTTTTCCTGCTTGGGCTGTGGTCATCACTCCTCAGTGAAGTGCTGTGCCCTTTCTGCTCTCCCTGCCACGTGAGACACCTTTGGCTGGTCTCTCTTAGACATCGGGGAGCACAGGGTCTTGGCATCTCTGAGGGATGAGGTTCTCAGCAGAAACCTGATGTTCTTGGTGGGAATAAGTTCAACAGGTACCATCTTGCCTGTTGTTAGGGGGGTAACGACCCTTGAGTTATGACAGTGCAATTTTATCAGACCTCAGAAATTACATTGCCACGGTTGCTTTTGGAGTAGATGCTGTGTGCAAGTCCCTGTCAATTGACTTCTTCCCTTAGTAAATGAAATACGCTTTTACGGCAGCTGGGTTGAGTCAGCCCTGCTGGCAGCTGCCTAAGGCCTGATGAGCAAGGTTGTCTATGGGTGGCCCTCATGTTCCTGGTAGAAGGAAACAAAAGCATTTTGAGTTCATTACCAGATCCCATTGAAGACAAGAGGGAGTCTGGAGAGGTCCCAGTCAACCAGAAGCTGGCAAAAGTTGTCGCAATTTTCAAGAAGGGTAAGAAGGAAGACCCTGGTACTTACAGGCCTATCACTCTCACTTCAGTGCCTGGCAAAATGATGGGGAAGATTATTCTGGGAGTGACTGAAAAACACTTGAGAGACAATGGAGTCATTGGTCATAGCCAGCACAGGTTCATGAGGGGAAAGTCCTGCTTAACCAGCTTGGACTCCCTTGAGGGTAGAGAGGCCTTACAGAGGGATCTGGATAGGCTAGAGAGCTGGGCAATCACCACCCGTATGAAATGTAACAAGAGCAAGTGCTGGGTTCTGCACCTGGGACGCGGTAATCCTGGTTATATGCACAAATCGGGGGACATGAGGCTGGAGTGCAGCCCCATGGAAAGAGATCTGGGGRTTTGGGTTGATGGCAAGTTGAATATGAGCCAACAGTGTGCCCTAGCAGCCAAAAGGGCCAACCGTGTCTTGGGGTGCATCAAGCACAGCATAGCGGGCCAGTCGAGGGAGGTGATTGTCCCACTCTGCACTGCACTGGTGCAGCTCCACCTCGAGTACTGTGTGCAGTTTTGGGCACCTCAGTATAAGAAGGACATCAAACTATTAGAGTGTGTCCAGGATAGGGAGACCAAGATGGTGAAAGGCCTCAAGGGCAAGACTTACAAGGAGCGGCTTAGGTCACTTGGCTTGTTCAGCTTGGAGAAGAGAAGGCTAGGGGGTGACCTCATCCCTGAGGGGTGACCTCATTGCAGTCTACACCTTCCTCAAGGGGGTCAGCAGAGGGGGAGGTGCTGATCTCCTCTCTCTGGTGACCAGCGATAGGACACGAGGAAATGGAATGAAGCTGCGTCAGGGGAAGTTCAGATCAGACATTAGGAAAAGGTTCTTCATTGAGAGGGTGGTCGGTCACTGGAACAGGCTCCCCAGGGAAGTGATCACAGCACCAGGCCTGTCAGAGTTCAGGAGTGTCTGGACGACACTCTTAGTCATGTGGTTTAGTGTTAGGCAGTCCTGCGAGGAGCAGGGAGTTGGACTTGATGATCCTTATGGGTCCCTTCCAACTTGAGATATTCTATGATTCTATGATTCTATTTCCTCTACTTTTTTCCCTCCCAGCCAATTACAATATTTCGGATATTTTCAGAAACTTTAGAACCCAATCCTTGAACAAAAATTGAAACAAGTGCAGGTCTTGCTTGCTCCATAGGGTTTTCTATTCCTGCATTACTTATAAACATTTCTCTTAATCTATCAAAGTGTCCCGAATGAGTGGTTTAGAGGCTGCTCAAAGAATCACCATCAAAGGTATTAGCAGAAAGCGATTTTAATAGAGATTTATAAAAGCACAACTTAACAGAGTTCGATGGCAAGGTTCACTCTATCACTTACTACATGGATGAAATATACAAAGGAAAATCGTGTTCTAATGACTAGTACAGAGACCAAAGATGTCAACTCCCGTTGAGTCACGAGGTTCAGAGTAGACCCCCTTGCTTTCCAAACTCCTTCTCAGAGAGGAGTCTAGGTGCAGCTGGATGAACTCCTAGTCTCAGACTTGGACAACGGTTTATGTCTAATACGAAAAGGTAAGGGATTATATCTGTTTAGCAGCAGTCTAAGGTTCATTCACAGTTTTAAGGTGGATCACAAGATTTTAGCAGCACTTAATCATTAACTAATTTAACATTTACAAAGTAAGTTAGTAGAGTCTACTACAATCATGACTGACTTACAGATTATGCTTACTATTAGTTCACACACACACACACACACAGAAATATATATATAAATGTACAAAAGGTACCTGTTAAAAATCCCCCTCAAGTTCAGTGAAGGAATATTCATGTAAAATGTCTCGGCATTTTTCTCAACTGGCGAGGGTTGAGCTTCGAGGAGTGAAGGGGGTTCATCCCAGGTCCTGTCGTCAGCTTTCGGCGACGGTCCTCCGAATATCACAGACTTGAAAGGTTGCGAGCTCTGAGAGGCGTCCTCCCTCAGAGGGAGATGCTGGGCGCAGCCTGCTGCGGTCCAGGAGAGCTCAAAGGGTCTCACTTAGGACCACCATTTATAGGTTCGCAAGATGACTGGCTTTAGTCATCTGTAAATTTCCATCCTGGCCACAGTCCGAGGTGGGAGTTACTAAAATTCTGAAGGTTTCAGTGTTGTTTCACTTGAGCTAAGACCCAGAGAAGGGTATCAGGGGATGACACCTGGGCCAGGCAGTGGGAGTACGTTCCCAGCCTCAGCTACGCAGAGTTTGATACAGTCAAGGAGCGCTCAACCGCCAGACTCGGTACACCAAGGCCAAGGTTCCACGGGAATTTCTGAGATCAACAAGCGGCCCAGGAGAAGTGGGGGGAGGAATGCACCACCACACCAAGTAGCCTGCTGGATTTTCGTCCTTGAATCGTCTGCATGCATAAACCTTAGTCCAGTCTGCTTTCCTAGGACATACTTGGGAAGCAGCACTCAAAACAGAATCTCTGTGCTGTTGAAGATCAGCATTTGGAACAAGCTGTGCTGGCTGCTTGGTCATGTCATACAGCCTTATTAAAGCTCCTTGTGGCACTGCCGATGTCGTGGACAGACCACTTGGACATGTGCATCTTCAAGCTTCTGAGTATGAGACTGTCAGTGAAGTGGGTTTTGTTGTAAAATAAACCCATCCTTTCCTCCTGTGTGGAGTTTTCCTACTTGACTTAACTGCTTTAACATTACAACATTACCTGCAACTGCTGAATTCAAAAGCATACGGCGATGACACAGGTAAGTGGATTGCTGAACAGCACCATTGCCAGCATCTCTCGTTTACGTCACCCAGAGCGACAACTTCTTCCTTACCTCTTGTGGCCCCAACTGTGTGATACTCTGCCCATTCTGTGTCTGAGGTAGGGACAAAAAAGCACCTCAAAGCATCATATAAAGCAAGAGTTGCCGTTTAAGCAAAGACATGACACGCATTATTCTTTCAGTAATGTTTTATTGCCACAACACTGTGACATGCATCACTTCAATGTTATTTCATGTGGCATGAAATTTCTCAGAAATACAGACATTTCTCTATGTTTATGTGCATCTAGTATTGAATGCATCACTGAAACATGCATGCATTTCACCTTGAAAACGATGGCTGCTCTCCTGCACCCTCTGCCCACAGGTTACTGCACACCCCTCCAACACTTTGCTTCTGGACAAGGTGGGCTGAGGGTGTGCAAGGCCCCTCCACCGGCCCCATTGCACCGCGCTGGGCAGCAACACCTGCCTGAGCACTCCCCACACCCTCTATGTTAAGCCCACGCGGTTGCTTTGCTGCCGGTTGTTTTTCACCGCAGGCAGGCTCTCACCTGGAGCCCAACACCGCTGCTCTCCTGCAGGATGGGGTGGAGCAGCCCCCGATGCTCCTGCCCGGTGTCCTGGTGGGAGTGGAGCAGGGCACCTCAGGCCCGGACCCCGCCAGCTGGGTGTGTCCGGCTGGAAAGTAGCTCTGCAGAGAAGGCCCTGGGGGTCCTGGTGGACACCACGTTGAACCTGAGCCAGCAATGTGCCCTTGCTGCTAAGAAGGCCAACAGTATCCTGGGCTGCATGAGGAGCAGCATTGCCAGCAGGTGGAGGGAGGGGATCCTTCCCCTCTGCTCAGCACAGGTGAGGCCACACCTGGAGTGCTGTGTCCAGTTCTGGGCTCCCTAGGACAAGAGAGACAGGGACAGACTGGAGAGAGTCCAGTGAAGGGCCATCAAGATGGTGAAGGAACTGGAGCATCTCTCCGATGAGGAGGGGCTGAGAGAGCTGAGACTGTTCAGCCTGGTGAAGAGAAGGCTTGGGGGATCTTCTCCATATCTATAAATATCTGAAGGGAGGGTGCAACGACAACAGAGCCCGGCTTTTTTCAGTGGTGTCCAGTGTCCATCCGGCTTGGGCTGGCTCTGCCTGAGCAGGGGCTTGGATCAGATGACCTCTGGAGGTCCCTGCCGACCCCAACCACTCTGTGAGTGTATGATTCTGACACAACAACCAACAACAACAGCAACCGCCTGAAAGGGGCCTGAGCAAACACGGAGGTGTGAAGCACACTGCCAGATGGGCTTTGCAAGCACAGGGTCTGTCTCTGAGGCTGGAGGAGCTCCTGGGTGCGCTCCCGAGCCCTGTCACCCCATGACATCACTTATGGTGGGCAACTATAAATGCCAGCATCGAGTCCTGCTGGTGGCACCTGAGGTGTCGAGTCCTGCCAGCAGCACTGGAGGCATCAAGTCCCGGCAGCGGCCAATGAAGTATTGAGTCCCGGCAGTGGCACTGGAGGCGTCCAGCCATGAGCCGGCTGCCCTGGGGACTGCCACAAATGGCCTCCAGGGAGGGGACCTGCCCCATCTCCCAGGCCCCCTTTGAAGACCCCACCTGCGTGGCTCTGTGCTGGCACGTCTTCTGCATTGAATGCATTTGGCACTGGGCCGCCACCATCGCCAACGCCACCTGCCCACTCTGCCGGCAGCCCATCCCTCCATCCTCCACTGGGAGGAGGACAATGACGAGGGGGATGAGGCCTCCGCCCGCCGTCCCCAGGGCCGGTTCCACCCCTACATGGGGTCAGGGCTGTGGCGGCAGGGGCGGCAGCGGTGGCAGGGCCCTGGAGATCCCTGGCCCTGGAGCTCCTCCGCTGGGCATGCAGAGCGCAGCTCCCACAGGCCCCTCCAGCGGGTCCAGAGCCTGTCCTGGTGCTGGGACTGCAACAGGCACAGCCGGCTCCAGCCCCAGCTGGTGGCCCTTGAGGATGCCTCATGGCTGTGGAGGGTCCAGGAAGAGGAGCCGGGCTTGGGCGATAAGTGCACCACCGCACCAGGCCCGGCTCCTGAGTGGGGCGGCCAGGCACCCCGGGGCCCGCTGGAAATAAATACCCCCAGGATGCTGAAACGGGCCATGCCTGCATTCTTCTGCGCCTGTTTGCTCACCCCTGCGGAACTGGGGGCATTTCTCAAACCCTGTGCCGAGCAGCTGTGAGCCCAGCATGGGGCCGACTACCAGCCAGCCCCACAGCAACATGCACAGAGAGTTTCAGACCTACCTCCACGGGTACAAGATGAACACCAGGCTGTGAGCTCAGGGGTGAGTGTTCCTGCCTACAGAGACACTCCTGAGATTTCGAGGACCTCAGTAAACTGTTCAAATAAGACTTCAGTGCCTACAAATGATCACCTCCTATAGGAGCTTGAGGTGGACTGGCCCAGTTACAGCTTTGGGATACAGTAACAGACACCAGAGCAAAAGCTTGAGCGATGAAGAACTGATCCCAGAACTACATAACAAATGCAAATCAGCAGCGCAATTATCCAGGTTGAAACAACAGTAAATCCAGTCATTCACTAATGCTGGGCTAAGATTAATATCAGGGTGTGCAAAAACTTAGATAACCATGGTTATCAGGCTGGCAGGAAGCAGGACATGGCTTCTTCAGATGAGTGACTCTGAAGCCAATGGGCTTGGGAAGGTCCACATTCCCTGACTCGACTGCATTGCTGAGTCCCAGAACAGCAAGAACTAACCATCACACCCCACCTCTGCTCCATCTGGACTAGTTAACCAACCATCACACCCCACCTCTATGCCATCTGGACTAGTTAACCAAACATCACATCCCACCTCTACTCCATCTGGACTAGTTAACCTATCATCACACCCCACCTACATTCCACCTCTGACCTGTCTGGACTCGTCAACCAATGGCTGTGGGAACTGGGGGTGGAGGATGGGATATGGTTCTGGGAACTGGGGACAGGGAGGGACATGACCCAGGACTTGGGAGAGAGGGAGGGACATGGCTCAAGGCTCTGGGGCGAGGGAGGGATTTGACTGTGGGAACTGGGGGACAGGGAGCCAAGTTGCCTGTGGACCTGGCGAGAGGGGAGGGCTACGGCTGTGGGAACTAAAGGGAGAGAGATGGACATTGTGCTTGGAAATTCAGGATTGCTTGATTTTATGGATTATCCAAATCTCTTTTCTCTTCACAGCCAGTGCCAAAATGATGGCTTTACTTCGTAGAGATGGTAACCTCTCAACAGACTCCAATGGAGGCTGAAACCGCTTGACTAAGTGGTAATGTAAGGCAAAACGCCACTAGAAGGCATTAACGCTGCAGAGGAAAGCACTGGGGAAGGTGATGGCAAAGAGCAGGGCTGTTTGTGCAAGCTTTGTTTGGCTCCAGCATGGGAGCACAATTGCAGTCTAAAACTCAGCCTGCACTGTAAGAACCGGCATGTACAGAAGCATTTTTCCCAGTAAACTCAGCAAGCTCTTGTGCCTGTCTTCAATTGTATAGTTCAGCTCAAAGGTACAAGGAGGTTTCCTTCTATGCAGTTATTGACTGATCGGTCTGTTAAAAGCCTTGGTTGCCAGGGGTTGAACACCACGGCAAGTCTCAGCTGGGGGCGGGGAGGTTGTCACAGCTAAAGGGATCAGGAGGTGTCTGTCACCCTCGTGCTCACCCACGCTGTCAGCTGGAAGAAGCCAGCCCTTTGCTCTGTGTGCATGCTCCAGGGAGAAAGGCTGGAGAGCAGCGCTTGCACGTCCTACCTGACACACTGGTTCAGCAAAGCCTACCTCAACTCTAACCTCAGGCTCAGTATTTCCCCCACCCCCACACGCAATGATTTCACAGTTTGGTTTCTCTACATTACATTGAGATACACAAGCACAGCTATTCAAATGTCTGCATGAGCAGAGTATCCCACAGTGCTTAGAGGGCAAAATGTGCTCTGCACAGGAAAACAATCTGAGCCTTTACACAGATGAACACAAGCCACTTGTCTGACAAGCAAATGACTGGGGATTTCAAAGCTTCTGACACCAACAGTTCAGTGTTCAGGCCCCAGGAAGGAACCCTTCTGTCCTCAGGTGGCAAGCAATCGATATTTAAAGGAGCACAAAGGTGGTAACTTAGGACACTTGAGAAAAAAACAGTGCCCAACACTTCGTTCACCAGTGTTAAGGGATACAGTGGAAATGCAACATCAAATAAAGTAGCACATGAGTAGCCAGCAGGTCAAGGGAGAAAGGCAGGGGCCAACTGCAAAGACTGATTTGTAGTCTAGAAGCTCAGAAAGAACAAGACCTTGCATGCTGAGGTGCCTGTAGGGAACAGCCCTGGCAAGCAAGCAGATCTAACTACAGCATCACCATGCAGACCTGCAGGAAGAAGGAAGCAAACTGTAACATAAAATCCCATGCATCACATCTACACAGTTTGATTGATGTAAATTGTTTGCAGAGAACCCTGAAGTGCTTTGGACAAAAATAGTCCAAGGTTAAAGCTAAACACCGTTCTAAGCTCCCTGAACACAGGGAGTGAAACCAGAGTGCACACATGGGGGAGAAGGCAGCGGTACCTCTACACACAGGGCTGCTTTGGTCTTCTGAGCCTCCTTCCATGATTTTCAGTACAGATTTTCAGTGACGTCCTGTGGCTGTTTCACCAGCTCCACAGGGCCCATCAAGCTCATCGGAACAATGCCAAATGCATAGAAATACTCGAACAAAACCAGACAGCTTAAATGCAAGAAGATTTTGCCACCACTGCAGGTCTGAGGAGGTCAGCTCTAAACCAAGCCATCCTGAGATGGTAACACACCACTCAGCACTGCAAGAACTCAGTAAATCAGTGCTTAAGCTAAGGCAGGACATGAAAGACACGCTCCCTGTGCCAGCCTCCCACCCAGTACAACCAAGAGTTTATGGAGTGCTTCCAAGTGGCTCATTTCACTTTAAGGAAAGACCTTTTGAAAAAGCAGCAGCGCATCCTATGTGAAAAAGAAACGACCTTGATCCTTGCCTGTTTCCAGGCCTTCTCCTGCCCAGAACTCCTGGACCTTTTTGGTTACCAGGCCTGTTCCTTTACCTTCTCAACCACTACCAACATGCCCTTCTATACCAATATTCGGTACCTTTCTTAAGGGGAGAAGAGAAACAGGTTAAAAAAAAAAAACACACAAAACAGCCCCTCCCCTCCCACCCCAGAAGGTAGTTATTTTCAGTGATGTGTAATGGCTCCTTTGGAACTTTGCTTCCTTCCTAAAGCAAGCCATGGGAAGGGAAAACATGTAAAGCAGCCTAGGACAAGGAAGGAATGGCAGCTTTCCAACCATTTTCCCCTGTAGCTAAATACCATTTGACCAGGTAGAGCAATGGGGAATGCTGTTCTATGACTACCATAAAGGACTAGGTGAAGCGATAAACTTTCTAATGGTGCTTGTCGATGACATCAATACTCAGATGATGGGATTTGAGAAGGGAGAGGGCAAAGATACACTTTGTTATTTTGTAAATCCAGGAATTTACCCGTTAAAAACTGCATGTAAGAAAGAAAAGAACCTTACGTTTACAAAAAGTCAAACATTTGAAACTTAGAAAATACCAGAAATAAAGGTTGCTTGTGTCATCTAAATTTGGCCCTTTTTTGCTATGAAGGATACAATCTTGAATTACATTATTGCACACGTACTTTTTACCACAGGGCCCCATTTTATCCAGCGCACAGAATGGACAATGCCTATGGAACAAGTATGTCTTTAATAGTTTTAATCTTTGTCGTTCAATGTATGGTGAAAGACCTTATTTACTGAACATTACTCCCATTTTGAGCTGAAAAGAAGAAATTTTCTGCTTTTCCTTATTTTCAGGTTGCGAAGCATTTGTCTACATGAACAAAATATGGCTTCACACGCCTATCTGAGATGACAGGGGACATCATTACCTACACTACAGAAAGGATCCGAGAAACATCCAGATTAAGGTAAAAAGTTATCACCTAATTTTAAATATCCAATTTAAATGTTCAATTCTGGAATGCCAGACAGACTCTAGCTTTGTTTGGATTGTTAGGAAAGCTGTACAACATTTGGATATTTTAATACATCACGAATCTTAAAGAAATAAAAATCAAATATATCAGTACTGTGAATGTTAGTATTTTGGGTTTGGAGATATTGTTAAAGATGTAAATACTATTAAACACATAATATTGACAAAGATTTTTAAGTGCTTTTCTTCAGAAGAACATACATACAGAAAAGCCTATGTCTGGAAAATATTCCCACTGTCCTTGAAAAAATCAATAAATTAATGTAATTAAAAAAGAGCATACTCGTAATTCTGAGTAAAGAACCGACAGCAAAGGCATTAGAATTCTGCAACTCGGTTACATTTTTGCCTTGAGCAAGTAATTTAACCTCTCTCTCTGCTTAGTTTTCCTATTGGTAAAATAGGAATAGCTTACTTCAAAAACATTTCAAGAAGAAATTTTATCACAATTATTGAGGTAGGTAAGATGCTGTCAGTATACAGTAAAACATCCTCACAGTGGGTGGTTCTGTGACAACCTGGCAATCATGAAATGGAAGATTCAGCATTGTTAATATAGTGCGATTGGAAAGGTCATAGCACTGCAAGCTGTCATTATTTTCATATCTGTCATTAGGAAAGATTGCCTCCATAGCACGTTTGCCTAGCTGAGTATTGATTTGACTTCTCTGATTACAAATGGAACCTAAAATACTCAGAGAAGTGTCCTGTTCCGTTCACCAGAATAGAGTGAAATTTCACAGCAGGTCGGGAGACCTCTTCAGGGGGAGATACTCTATCTGTTGTAGGGCAGTGGATGCTGGAAACCTTGTGAGAGCAAAGCAAAACAAACACGGCATTTACAACAGCTTCACAAAACATCAGAGACAATGAATGCTGGGTGGAGAGAGATGAGAACACCGTGGTGGAACCAGGAAGGTGGGGAAAAGGGTTTTTTCCTTCAGACTTTTCCTATACCTTTCTTCATCTCTTCCTTACTGTTCTTCTATATAGCCAGGGTTCATAATCCTTCTTGGCATTTCTGCATTTACCCCTGCCTCAGTAAGGAAGGGAGTAGCTTCCTGCAGATCTTACTTCTTGAGAGAAGGGAGGCAGCAAGTCACCATCAGCATTTCCTCAGGTGTTAAATTAACAAGGTGGAGAAAAAAAAGGGACTTGGAGCTATGCTGCTCCAAAAGGACCAGTTTTCGGTGAAGCGCACAACTGCACTTCTTGCTAGCACAAGACAAGTTGGGCAGAAACTTTTTATTTAAGCAAGTTTGCAATTTACCTTATTAATAACCTGTGCAACACTTTCTGGTATACTGGAAATATGCTGACTGAAGGTTTGTGCCCAACTTGATTTGAACTCCTCATGCTGAGAGTACGCAGATGCAGTAAGGGATGGAAACTGCAAAAAACCCACAACTGTACTGAAATCAGGTGGCACAATGGCTCCTGGTAAAACTTTTCAGTAAACAGTAAAGTGTGGGGGAGCCTTTTAATTTTCTGCAAGACAATGAAAATACACTTCTAACTGCGCCCATTTTAGACTTCACATCAGATTATTTCCTGAGGCTCTTGCCAAGCTTTCCTTTATTTGAATTCCTCTTCTTCAACCAATAAATCATCATGAATCTCATCTCCATTTGTAAGTCCATTACTGCAGCCACTGACTCTCAGCTGAGCTGAAGGTCTGAGATATTAAATTGTACCTACTACTACATTTCTACTAACACTGCCTCTTTTTTGGAAACAAATTTCCACTTGATTTTGAAAACATCTGCCTGGAGCTTGAAAGGTTGGCTTACTTACATCATGTCAGTCAGTAGTGTCCTGGCAGGGGTGTTTGGTTGCCTTAGTAAGATAGCATCCCTTCATTAAGTCACCGGAGGAATTTTATGTGCCAGCAAGAAAGGAAAATGAACGGGAAGGAAAGAGAAAGTAAAAAAAGAAGAGAAAATTACGCCTGACAGAGAGAAAATGTTCCATATACAGGCTATGTTTTGCTACAAATAGAACTTTAAATTCAATGTCAGTATCCCAAAGATTGAGGAAGAAGGTCAGAAGAGAATGAATGCAACTCATAGGACTTGATCATCAAACCTTATCATCAGCATCAGCAAACCTTATCGTACTAATCACATCTTCATTTAAGGTTGTCTGAGGCAGTGCAGCACACTGGAATGACACATCCTATGGATGATATCTCCTCCTGGGGATGATTCATCATAATCCAGGGACTCCCAAACTCCCACATTCAGTGCTTGAATAAACTAGAATGTCCAGCCTACCTTCAGGACTAATCCCCAGCCCTCAATGCCAATGGTCAGAAAGTACAAACAAAATGCAATTGCTGAAATCTAATAAGAATATCATCCAGTTAGCACTAAGCTTTRCTGAGTGAGAAAATATTATAACACATTTGGAAGATTTTCTGGTACAACAGTTTCTAATAGCTCTTTCTAATAAAGAGCTTCATTTTAAACTTAATTGCTAGCTGGGCAAAATTTGCTTGAACTTCAAATGAAAAGTTAGGCTCCCATGTGCCATCAAAAAGCCCAACTCTGCCCTTACCAATGAGGTACAGCAGGAGAAAAACTGAGAATAAATACTAATCCAATTCAATTCTCATGCTACTGACTTTTCTTTCTTCTGCCTTGGGATTGCCTTGCCAAAACATGATGCTTTTGGGGAACCTGAAACTAATATCCTCAAAATATGGCCAAGGTATTCCTTTGTATTCTTTGCACCACCAAGGTTAGCTGAGCCCCTCCCAGACACCAACATTCTCTGTCCTATTTTATTCTGAAAACTTCAGAGTGACCTTACTCACTTAAAACTGTTCAATTGCTGTTGAATAGATCTGATTCTCTTCTTGGATTCTACTCCATAAGAAAACCATTGATACTTGAGCTTCCAAAAAGCTCAGGCCTTTATACCAGAAACACAAGTCACTAGGCTTGATTGATAGGTTCCACATTATTAACAAACACAACAGCCATTCCAGATTATATCATCTTTCACAGGGTCTCAGTTATTCATTACCTTTCCTTACTAGTTTGGACTGAGCTACCATTTTGTTTACTGATGAATTTTGGATGCAAGTGTCCTCAGCAAGGGCCAGACATGCCATTCATTAGCAGCTTCCACCGTGCTGGAGAGCTGCCAAGAACATGGCCAATGCTGTCTCTCAGACTGGACAAGGACTGCACTGCTGAGCTAATCTGTGCCTAAGGTTAAAGAGACTTCCATTCACAAAAGCACACTGAGAACCAACATCCTGGGGAGAACTTCTGCTATTTCAGCCTGTTTTCTTTCTGCTTCTCTATTCTCCTCCCTTAGCAGAGGAATATGCGAGAAAGAAAGAAAGATGTTTTCCCAAGAGTACTTTCACAAGTACAAGAGTCCATTTGCCGCTTCCCCAGCTGTTTTTGGATTCCTGCATTACATCACAGTTACTTCAGCTCCTACAATTTCTGTGTCCAAAGCTTAGCACTGAGAGCGTAAGTCATAACAGAAGAACTCTGGAAAGAGTACGTTGGTACAAGTGTCCACTAGAAGTGACACTTAAAATTATCATGTCACAAAACACATGATTAAATTTACAAAGAACATTTAATTACACTTACCAAATCATGTGGCTTGCAGACGACACCAAGCTGGGCGGGAGTGTCAATCTGCTCGAGGGTAGGAAGGCTCTGCAGAGGGACCTGGACAGGCTGGATCCATGGGCCGAGGCCAACTGCATGAGGTTCAACA
>JAYKAV010002928.1:4174-39972 GCA_035582835.1 Phoebastria nigripes | reverse complement strand
GCCTCAAGTTGCGCCAGGGGAGGTTTAGATTGGACATTAGGAAAAATCTCTTTACTGAAAGAGTGGTTAAACATTGGAACAGGCTGCCCAGGGAAGTGGTGGAGTCACCATCCCTGGAGGTATTTAAAAGACGTGTAGATGAGGCACTTAGGGACATGGTTTAGTGGGGCTTGGTGGTGTTGGGTTGATGGTTGGACTTGATGATCTTAGAGGTCTTTTCCAACCTTAATGATTCTATGATTCTATGTTTATGCCCAGAACCCCTTCGGTGACAAGTGGCACAAAGTAACTGCATGCAGGAAGCAAAATGTGTGTTCAAGTATAGTAAAACTCACAAGTATGCTTTTCATGGGTACAGCGAACTGTCTCTCTCACAGCTAGGCTATGCTAGGATAAGACTCCAAAATACCTAACCAAAGATAGCTTACTAGAAGTTGCTGATACAGCTAAAATATCATATGACATGCTAAAAGGACAAATATTGCTGTCATCGGTCCTTTGTACTAGCCCCGCTCACTCTATTTTAGCCAACTAATTCCCATTTTAAAGATAAGCCTCAACCAGGAAACAAGAACTGTAGCTTCTTTTAACCAACAGACAGAATGTCATCCTAAGCTTTCACCCACCCCCAGTGAAGAGGGAAACAACCAAGGGGGGGCAAGCTTGTCTTTTCAGGCAGACTCTCCATCTGATCTTTTCTCCCATCCACCCTATCTGCTTCTCATTCCAATGCTGCTGGACTCCCACACTCATTTTACATTATGGTTCTCAGGCTGTTTGACTTTCCTCATCCCTTGCTGTTAAGCTCTTTCTCCCAGCAGTCTTTTGCTGTAGCTTTTCTGTTTTCCACTTCTTTTCAGCTGCCTACTTTGCGGAGTAGTCTGATGGCAAAAAGGTTTTTCTCCTAAAATTAGAACACAAAGCCCCTCCTTCTAATACAACCATTTTGTTCAATGTTAGCAGGGCTCAAATCTCTAGGAACTCTGCAGAGGGGAGGATGAAGGGAAGCAATTCTGGCTTCTTTCCCAATAATATAGGAAACTTAATATCCTCCTTCAGTACCTACAGTAATGCTGCAAGCCTCTGCCGCTACTTCAGTATGTGAGTGTAAACAACCACAATTTACAAAGTTAACACTTTGGATATTATTGGGTAATCTGGGTAAATATGGTAACAAAATGTTTATATTGCATATTCATGTAATCCTTCTATATTCGTGCAATATCCTTGGAAAAGTCCTTTGCTGTTTCCTTACGTGCTCCCGTGAATATACTGGTAGCAACACATCTTTCAATACGCCCCCATCTCGTGTGTGCTCTACATCGGACTTGCTGCCGGCATTTACCTGCGTCCTTTAGCCTGGGGCACCAACAAGCAGGTCTGACTCCACGCTGTGGAAGTGCTGCAGCTTCTATCCTCTCTCTCACTACATCGTCTCCTTTTGCTGTTACACATAGCTACAGTGACAAGGATGGGTGGAAGTTACATTTCCAGCAGTGTTGGAGCAGGGTGACTTCAGAGGATACAGGAAACTTGCCTAAGTTCCCTTTTTGCTTCAGCCACATTAAAATATCTGTGTTCRTTATTGTCTCTAAGTAAGGATAACAGTAATTCAGTATCCCTACTCCAATTCCCTCCTAAGATTCTCAAGACCTCTTAAAATGCAGTTGAATCTTCATCCCAACGTTCAAGGAAGATGAGACACAGATGCGCTCTTCCCCAGCACCCCGAGAGACTGCAGCAGAGCGTCCCTCCACCGACCCATGCTGCTGCAGAGTGCGGCACTCCAGGGGCTGCACAATCCCTGCTGCTGCCACACAAACTCAGGCTTCTTTTCACTCAGGCTTATTCTTTTCAGATTGATCTGAGAAGATCTAGATGCATTTCAAATTTAAAACTCATAGGGGAAATCATCTCAAAGTGATCTGAAAAATCTCACCCTCGGTAACTGGCTTGTAAAGACACCAGTGCTCACCCCTGGAAGGATCCCAAGGCTCTTCTCTTACCTGAATTTTTTATTTGGCAAGAGAGGGGCTGTAGGAATGACCAGGACCAGCTCCTTCAGCAACCAAAAAGTCCTGGAACGTGCCAGAGCTGTACAGGGAATGGCACAAAAAGTATCTCCTTCAACACTGTGCAACAGCCACCCTGCAGGTAAGTTATCCCTCAGTGCTGTGGCGAGTTCCACAAGCACTGTCAGGGCTGCAGACACAGCTTCAGTGCACTCCCCTAATAGTAAGACAAGTCCCACATTGCCCTACTTTGGCCCATCATACAAAGCAAGTATTGGATTGTTGTACTTTCCAGCCTGACTGACAGTCCCAGAGAGCAAGTACAAGGGTGTGCTGCTGCTGGTATGGCTGGCCCACACTGGCAGTAGATGTCAACTTTGCCTGCCTCATGGAACACAACCCACACAGTGTTGAGGGCTCTTGTAACACCCTAAACTCCCCAGTGAAATTCTACCGGGGGCTGGACCTTCCCTACACTTGCTTGTGCCCATATGTTCCTAGCTACAAGGCTAGGAAGGGTCTCTTGTCCAGCCTTCCACCTGCTTTGGGATTGAGTACATGCTTGGAGAACTTGGGGCATGAATTCTCTCATTCCCAAAGCACAAAAAGGAAATAAGACACAAGTACGGAAAAGGTAGGAGGCATCTTTTGCATGCCCAGTTGCTTCCAAATTCCCGGATAATCATCTTTGTTTAAGGGAAATTTGCTCTTCTTACATCAACTTTGGCAGCAGTTGAGATAATGGAAAGACATCAAAAAGAATATAAGTGACATTAGGATCTGGAAAGTCACTGCTGTTTCATTAGCAATTGTACTTTCTTACACAGCACTGTGAGTTTATGCCATGCATTAAAGAGCATGGCATCTCTGCCATTAGCACGAGCTCTAACTGTTCTGGTTGCTGGACTTACAGCTATGGTAATGAATACTTTTATTTGCTATTTAATACAACAGGTGAGGACACCTTCACACACATGCATACACACCCATGCCCTCTTTTTATCCAACTGCCACAATCCAGTGTTGCAAGACACTGACCTTGCACTGTATCCAAGGTCTGCTCTTGCCGGTTTACTGCCTTTGTTGATCTGCCATCATAGTCTGCATAAATCCTCTCTTTTGAGAAGATCCATCATCAAAGGGTTAATTCTGTCACATACAATTCTTGTGAATTGGTAAGAGTGAGGCTTGTGCATGTCAGACTCCATAGGTTCCTGCAAGATGCAGATGAAGTGAATATTCTAATTAAGATAGTACCACATAAACTCTCTTCTAACAAGCCTCCCCTTAGGAACTGCAACCCCATTTAAACTTGCAAAGACTTGTCATCAAGTATGAGACTACAAAATCTTGTAAAAAATTAAGCTAGAAATAATACCTCAAAAGTCATTGATGCAAAAGTAATGTAAAGAGATGCAAAGCTGGCAGAAATCAAGCTATTATAATGTCAGGATAATCATCAATCCTTTCTGAAAGTCTTTAAATGAATAGAATAGAATAGAATAGAATAGAATAGAATAGAATAATTTCAGTTGGAAGGGACCTACAACGATCATCTAGTCCAACTGCCTGACCAATTCAGGGCTGACTAAAAGTTAAAGCATGTTGTTAAGGGCATTGACAACAACAATTGTCCTCTCAAACACTGACAGGCTTGGGGCATCAACCACCTCTCTGGGAAGCCTGTTCCAGTGTTTGGCCAGCTTCTCAGCAAAGAAATGCTTCCTAATGTCCAGTCTAAACCTCCCCTGGTGCAGCTTTGAACCATTCCCACATGTCCTGTCCCTGGATACCAGGGAGAAGAGATCAGCACCTCCCTTTCCGCATCCCCTCCTCAGGAAGCTGTAGAGAGCAATGAGGTCGCCCCTCAGCCTCCTTTTCTCCAAACTAGACAACCCCAAAGTCTTCAGCTGCTCCTCACAGGACATTCCTTCCAGCCCTGTCACCAGCTTTGTTGCCCTCCTCTGGACGCACTCAAGGACCTTCACATCCTTCTTAAATTGTGGGGCCCAGAACTGCACACAGTACTCAAGGTGAGGCCGCACCAACGCTGAATACAGCGGGATAATCCCCTCTCTTGACCGGCTGGTCATGCTGTGTTTGATGCACCCCAGGATGCGGTTTGCCCTCTTGGCTGCCRGGGCACACTGCTGRCTCMYACTGAGCCTGCTGTCAACCAGCACCCCCAGATCCCTTTCTGCAGGGCTGCTCTCCAGCCACTCCTCTCCCAGTTTATACTTGTGCCCGGTGTTACTCTGTCCTAGATGCAGGATCTGGCATTTGGACTTGTTCAATTTCATGCCATTAATGATTGCCCAATGTTCCAATCTATCTAGATCCCTCTGCAAGGCCTCTTGTCCCTCAAGAGAGTCAACAGCACCTCCCAGTTTGGTATCRTCAGCAAACTTGCTAATGGTGCATTCAACTCCTGCATCCAGATCATTGATAAATATATTGAACAGAACTGGCCCTAGGACTGAGCCCTGAGGAACACCACTGGTGACCAGTTGCCAGTCAGGTGTAGCACCCCCATTCACTACAACCCTTTGAGCCCTGCCATTCAGCCAGTTCTTCACCCAGTGCACCGTGAACCCACTCATCCCACAGCTGGACAACTTCTCCAGAAGGATGCTGTGAGGGACAGTACAAAAAGCCTTACTAAAATCCAGAAAAACTACATCGACCACCTTCCCTTCATCCACTGGGCAGGTGACCTTATTGTAGAAGCATATCAAATTAGTTAAACAGGACTTTCCCTTTGTGAACCCATGTTGACTGTGCCTGATGATTGCATTACTCTTTAAATGCCTTTCAACAGCACCCAGTATAATCTCCATAATTTTTCCAGGAACTGAGGTTAGCCTAACAGGTCTGCAGTTTCCTGGGTCTTCCCTCATGCCTTTCTTGTAGATAGGAATAACATTGGCTAGCTTCCAGTCAGCAGAGACCTTCCCAGGCTCCCAAGACTTTTGATAAATGACAGAGAGGGGTCCTGCCATAACATCCACCAGCTCCTTCAGAACTCTGGGGTGAATCCCATCAGGCCCCATGGACTTGTGAACATTCAGCTGATACAGCTGGTCCCTTACAATTTCAGTGTCCACAAATGGAAAGTCACTGTTCCCACACTCGTGGTCCTCTGACTCAGGGGACCGGGCAGCCCAAGGTCTATCTGTATTATTAAAGACTGAGGCAAAAAAAGCATTGAATGCCTCAGCTTTTTCTTCATCCCTATTAGTCRGATGACCATCTTCAACAAGTATCAGTCCGATGTTTTCTTTAGACCTCCTCTTGCTATTAATGTACTTAAAATAGCCCTTCTTGTTATCTGACAAAAGCCCTTCTTATTATCTGACACAACACTGGCCAGTTTCAATTCTAACTGAGCTTTGGCCTTTCGTTTCTTCTCCCTGCATATACGAACCACAGCTTTGCAATCTTCCTGCAAAGCCTGACCTTGCATCCAGAGATCATACAATTTCTCCAGCACAGCTGTTTGTTTTTTTTTTTATTACTATTTTCCTTGAATTGCCCTTAAATATCAAATAAAGACCCTGTTTGATATATGAGGATTAAAGATCTCTTTATTAATGGTACTGTAGGGGTTTTGCAATAAATGTAACAGTGTGTTGTCCAGGAATAAAAAACAGAACCTCATTCACACTCCCAGTGAGAGTTACCATTGCCCAGTCTGATGGCTAAAAGGTAAAGTGATGAACTCCTTTACTGAACACATGAATCAGGGGTTAAACCGATTAGCAGATAAGCTTTTATTCAAAAGGGAAATTTAAAGGTTCTTGTGAAACGGAAGATAAAGCTTATTCTGTCAGTTATTGCAGTCTGTCTGAGAGAGATTTCATCAACTGGAACATTGCACTGAGGCTGGGTGGTGTGTACTGCCAGTTTCTACCCCTGCTCACACAAAAAAGGATTTGTTTCTTTATGGAGCCATGTGTGTCTGCCAGGCCACTCATCACAGCCCTGAAGGGCCTGAATATTACTGGTGTGGTAGCATCCTGGTAACTGGACAGAGTAAGACTGAAAAAACAAGACAGTAATGGTTGGAAACTTATCAGAGATAACAGGAATGTGGATAGAAACACAAAACTGTCCTTTATAAAAAAGCACAAACCCTGTGCTGTAGTAAAACATCCACTGGAGGGTGTGTGTGTACACATAGTATTCAATTCGTGCTTCCTACCCAGGAGGAGAGCATTGTTGAGAAAGGTGCAGGGAGAGTTCTGTTTGTAATAAATGTAACAACATATTTAGTACTGAAAAAAAAATCGTCGAGCACATTCAGCAGCCATGCAATCAAAACTTGAAGAAGGATAACCTACCTGAAAACCACAGTTACTAACCTAGAACCTTGTGGTCAGTGTCTACTACAGGCCACCCGATCAAGGGGAGCCTATTGACCAAGCCTTCATATTCCAGCTACAGGAGGCATCACGCTCGCAGGCTCTCATCCTGCTGGGGGACTTCAACCACCCCGACACCTGCTGGAAAAGTAGCACAGCGAGCTGTACGCAATCCAGGAGACTCCTGGAGTGCATGGAGGATAACTTCTTAGGCCAGGTAATAGACAGCCCTACCAGAGGGGATGCGTTACTGGACCTGTTGGTCACCAACGCAAGTGAGCTAATCAGAGATGTCAAGATTGGAGGCAGCCTGGGCTGCAGTGATCATGCACTGGTGGAGTTCACAGTCCTGAGGGATATGGGTCAGGCAAAAAGTAAAGTCAGGACCCTGAATTTTAGGAAAGCAAACTTCAAGGTATTCAAGGAGTTAGTCAATGGGACCCCCTGGGAAACTGCCCTCAGGGACAAGGGAGCAGAACAGAGCTGGCAGATCTTTAAGGACACTTTCCACAGAGCACAAGAGCTCTCGATCCTCAGGTGTAAGAAATCAGGAAAGGAAGGCAAGAGACTGGCATGGATGAGTCAAGACCTGCTGGTCAAACTAAAGGGCAAGAAGGAAATGCACAGGCAGTGGAAGCAGGGACAGGTATCCTGGGAAGAGTATAGGGATGCTGCCCAGTTGTGCAGGGATGGGGTCAGGAAGGCCAAAGCGCAGTTGGAGCTGAACTTGGGAAGGGATGCAAAGAATAATAAGAAGGGCTTCTATAGGTATGTCAGGCAGAAAAGGAAGGTCAAAGAAAGTGTACCCCCCCGATGAACACGACTGGCAAACTAGTGACAACAGACGAGGAGAAGGCTGAGGTACTCAACAACTTTTTTGCCTCAGTCTTCACTGGCAACCTCTCTTCTCACACTTCTCGAGTGAATGGACCTCAAGGCAGAGACCAGGGAAGCAAAGTCTCTCCCCCTATAACAGAAGATCAGGTTTGAGACCACCTGAGGAACCTGAACATACATAAGTCTATGGGACCTGATGAGATGCATCCCAGAGTCCCGAGGTAATTGGCTGGTATAGTTGCCAAGCTACTCTCCATGATATTTTAAAAGTCATGGCAGTCAGGTGAAGTTCCTGGTGACTGGAAAAAGGAAAACATTGCACCCATTTTTAAAAAGGGTAGAAAGAAGGACCCTGGGAACTACTGACATGTCAGCCTCACCTCTGTGCCTGGGAAGATCATGGAACAGATCCTCCTAGGAGCTATGCTAAGGCACATGGAGGACAGGGAGGTGATGTGAGACAGCCAGCATGGCTTCACCAAGGGCAAGTCTTGCCTGACCAACCTAGTGGCCTTCTATGACGGAGTGACTACACCAGTGGACAAGGGAAGAGCTACGGATGTCATCTATCTGGACTTCTGTAAGGCCTTGACATGGTCCCCACAACATCCTCCTCTCTAAATTGGAGAGATGTGGATTTGATGGATGGACTATTCGGTGGATAAGGAATTGGCTGGATGATCGCATCCAGAGTAGTGGTCTCAAGGTCTGGATGGAGATCAGTGATGAGTGGTGTCCCTCAGGGGTCCATTTTGGGACCAGTACTGTTTAATATCTTCATCAATGACGTAGACAGTGGGATCGAGTGCACCCTCAGCAATTTTGCAGACGACACCAAGCTGAGTGGTGCGGTTGACACGCCTGACGGATGGGATGCCATTCAGAGGGACCTGGACAAGCTTGAGAAGTGGGCCCATGTGAACCTCATGAAGCTCAACAAGGCCAAGTGCAAGGTTCTGCACCTGGGACAGGGCAATCCCAAACATAGATACAGGCTGGGGGATGAAGGGATTGAGAGCAGCCCTGCCGAGAAGGACTTGGTGTGGATGAAAAACTGGACATGAGCTGGTAATGTGCGCATGCAGCCCAGAAAGCCAAACGTATCCTGGGCTGCATCAAAAGAAGCGTGGCCAGCAGGTCGAGGGAGGTGATTCTGCCCCTCTACTCTGCTCTGGTGAGACCCCACCTGCAGTACTGYGTCCARCTCTGGAGCCCTCAGCRCRGGAAAGACATGGACCTGTTGGAGCAGGTCCAGAGGAGGGCCACAAAAATGATCAGAGGGCTGGAACACCTCTCCTATGAGGAAAGGCTGAGAGAGTTGGGGTYGTTCAGCCTGGAGAAGAGAAGGCTCCGGSGAGACCTTATTGTGGCCTTTCAATACTTAAAGGGGGCTTATAAGAAAGATGGGGACAAACTTTTGAATAGGGCCTGTAGCGATAGGACAAGGGGTAATGGTTTTAAACTAAAAGAGGGTAGATTTAGACTAGATATAAGGAAGAAATTTTTTACACTGAGGGTGGTGAAACACTAGAACAGGTTGCCCAGAGAGGTGGTAGATGCCCCATCCCTGGAAACATTCAAGGTCAGGTTGGACGAGGCTCTGAGCCACCTGATCTGGTTGAAGATGTCCCTGCTTGTTGCATGGGGGTTGGACTAGATGACCTTTAAAGGTCCCTTCCTACCCAAACCATTCTATGATTCTATGATTCTATGATTCTATAGAASATATGCAAGTTCTAATCCTCTTAGGAGGAAAACAAGAGGATTAGCAGGGATTTAGCAGCCTAAAAAAACCCAGCATAAAGAAACTGTATTCCAGTTCAGCAATTTTAGAGTCACATTCAAAGGTGTCGCGGATCCTGATTTAGAATCCTGCTGACTACGCCAATTTGTCGCGGATGAGTGGAATGCACCTCACTCAAAAGAGAAGAGCAGCAATATGTTTTATTGAGGTAAAATAATAATTTGACAGAGTTCAATAAATTCRATGGAATTTAACAAAGTTTGACAGTGGTTTACTAAGGTTCAATAAGTTTGATGGCAAGGTTCACCTTATTAATTACTGCATGGAAGAAACATACAAAGGAAAATTGAGTTAGCGAAACTTACAAAGTTTAACAAGCTATTAGCCACTTACCGAGGATCTGTTGCGGCAAGGAATCTCTCAGCATCGAAGAATAAGGGATCTCTCAACGTTGAGGAGTAAGGGATCTCTCCGCCTCAGGCAAGGAAGGATCTCTGAGTTTCAGGTGAGGAATCTCAAACCTTGAGAGGCGTCCCTGTTCAAGGGGAGAATCACCTTGCAGCAGTCTAGCTGCAATTCAGGGGAAGCTCAAATTGGTCCAACGACCTGCCATTGGTAAAAAAATGGATTACATAGAAAAGCTGAATTCTACTTATGCTTAAGTGCTCTTAGGACCAGGTCACAAAACTTTACTTTCCCTTTCATGTTGCTGCAAAGAGCTTGATCTGTACTCAAGCTTTGGCTCCTAGAAGCTCTTTCCAGCCTTGCTCTTAGAACAACTATTCTTTTCCCTGGATAAAATAGTTTGAGTTTCATAGAATAATGTGTGAGCTTTAAAAGGAAAACACAAGACCTACTGTATGTGGTTTAAATGCCATTTTTTACTTACCAGTGTCTTCCATCTATTCTGTGTAGGCATTCACGCTTCAACATGCACTGGCTCCAGCGTGAACCAACTCTCTTCTTCCTATAAAGTGACCCAGAACAATGGGTAAGTGATTATCCTGAACCCTGACAAGAAACAGTTTACATCTGTTTCACAATTCAGTAAATAATTATTTCAAAATTATTTCAATTGCATCTTTATATTTTAATCTTTTATCACAGAGGAAGACCATGTTATTCAAAACCACATTCGAGCTGCCCATAACAACATCACTAGCCCACGCCAGACAAATCAGGAGCATGGCCAACAAAAGCATGAGTCCTTATACAGCCCTTTCTTTGTCTAGACTACACACTTCCAGGACTTCCACTGCATCTGGGCTTTTTATTGGCATAGAGATGGGAAAAAGAATTAGATTAGCATCGTCAACTCCCAATTCTATAATGACTCTTGAGGTATTTGGGAGGTATTCCTTCATGTCAAGAGCTGGGGCATAGTGGGATTACATTTTATTTTGCATACATGTCCAGCATTTGTAGTTTTGGAGAAAAGCTTGAAGTTGTTCGCATGCAGAACAGTTTAAAGATGAGGCAAGTAAATCCATGACTTGGAGTCTTGAACTTTTTAACACGATCTCAAGATTTTTGCAACAGCTTTCCAAGAAATGCAACAAGGATTTAGGTGGAGGATGGCCTYTGGAAAACACTAGGGCTTTGTCAACAATGGTTCCACAGTTAACTTACGCTTCCTCTGTTTCTGAAGCGTAAGAAAGAGAAATCTTTCCTCTGCTCCAGGGCCTCACATAAATTTTGTGGTACTAAGCCAGTACAGTAAGACATTATAAAAATAGGTGCAGTTTGATCCTCTAAATGTTTCACAAATGGAATGTAAAGTTTCATTACCTCCTACAAAAGACTCAACCTTTGTGACGTGCCAAAGTGCAGTTTTGCTGTGGGTATTTCCATAGTTGTTCTATGCTGCAGACAGACATTTTGTGGTGTGGCAGGCTCCAAACTCTGCAAACTTTCTGAGATGTGTGGCTATAGGAAGCTTCCACTTACAGTCCCATAGACTCCATCTGAAGTCCAGTGCAGTCAGCGCGGATYCTTCAGTGAACTCTTGCTCTTAGTAAATCCTATGAGCTAGAGTGCAGCAATAGGGAYGTAGGCAGTCCTTCCTGTTTCTGGGAGCAACAGGTAGCATTTCCTGGACCCTACTATTCTGTTTTAACTCCTACACTCACCAAACCCATTTCCTAAAAAGATTTGGTACACATGTTCGCACTGACTCCCCATGACAGAATTTCCCTCTAACATCCATAGTTTTTTCCTAAAATGTTAAACAGGCACAGTTGTGTATAGAACACTAAATATGAGGGAGCTAGGACACTACACAAAAATGATACTTAATTATTTCAGCTTCTTCCACTGTTAAAAACTCTCATTCAAACTGCGTTCAAGCACTACATTCAGTAGCCCTACTGCACACCTGTAAATGCATTCCTCTCTCCATCTGTATGTCCCGCTCCCTGTCCCTGTCTTTCTCTATCCCTCCTTCCTTCTTCCTCTCCTCCTCTCCCCCTTTGTCCTGGTGCCCAGCCCTACTGTTCTTCCTCCATCTCTCTGCAGGGCTCCTTGTCCCTATTTTTCTTGATTTCTGCATCTCTCTAGCCCTTTCCCTGCACCTTTCTTCCTCTTTCTGCTCCTCAGTCTTCTCCCTCATCTTATTTTTCTGTTGCTAGTCCTCTGTCCTTCTCCCCATCAGCTTAAACTGAATGACCAGGTGTCCCTGTGCTCTGGTATTTACTTAGCATTGCCCTAGGGAAGATCTATGTATTTAGGGCTGGGGATCATTTAGGAGCTGATCTTACGTAGACGGCAGAGCTAGGTGTAGTTAAAGCAGAGGTTATTCTCAGCTGGTGCTCTGTGCATCTTGTTGAAACAGCAGGTTCGTGGGCCTTATTTTTAAGGAAGGTTTCTTGTTCTGCACTTACTGCTCCTAGGGATGCTGCAAAGGTGTGGTGGTGGGGTCTGCAGGGACGGATGGGACCTGCTGTGATTCCTTGTAAATGTGAACTGAACTTGTCCTAATGTACTCGAATGAAACCAGACTGCACGATGCCTGACAAAAATAGTAACAAGTAAAGGCACTTGCAATTGGCTTTTTTTATGCAGTCTTCATATGGAGCTTCTGATATGGATTGATTTCTGGGAGGCAAGACAGCAGCGAGGAAATAAAACTGCGGCTTGTCTAAATGGCTTCTTCGCCGTAGGCAGGGTTTGAGATATTGCACTAAAACAGTTCTTTACTACAGTTTATGAACACAGAAAATGAGCTGTCTGTAAGGAAAGTTTCAGTAGAATAAGGCTAAATTTGCACCACTGTATCTGATGCAAATAAGAGATTACTTGGCAGTGTTTACATCTCAAATGCATGCCTGTGTATTAATGCAGGCCGTCAAGGTCTTTTCAGGGGTACTTCTGGACTGCAGGTCATGTGCCTGAGGTGGTACCGAGTCCTGGGATGAGCCAGCTCCTGCTGATAGTTTTAGCTCAGAGGATGTGACAGAATGGAAACCATCTTTGTTGTTGGACCCCAAAGGTCAGAGGTGTGGATATGTTGCTGATGTCCCCCCGGCCCGGAGATGTGGGGAGTTTTGCCAACAGTCCAGTAAGGATTCTTTTTTCTGCTGGAGTGGGTTTCCAGATGGATTTAACAAACAATTGCCTTTCTGCTTGCTGTGGCTATCTGCAGAAGGGCTCTCCTGTTCGTTTGGATTTAACCAGTGTAAGGGCTTTGGAGGAGAACTGACTAAAACAGCTTTCTCTCTATGGAGATCACTAGCATTTGTGTAGAAAAGCAGCGGTTCAGTCAGTAAAGCTTATAGCATAGTGATGTGCTCAGACCATGGAGCTCCATCTCCTGGAGATACTGTTCAGCTGGACTCATTTTTTCAGCTAAGTCTTTCTGAATCTTACAGAATAGAGCCCCATGGGATCATGACGTTGTAGTTCAAGTGCTCAAGTGCCAATGTTTGGTTTGCCATCGCTTTGCCAAGGCAAAGCCCATTGCAGGATAATGGTCCCACAAAAAGCCTGGGACTGCAGTCTTCTCAGTAACCTTCTGTAACCTTCATGCTGCCAGGGTGTTGATGCTCTTTCATCAGAAGTAAAATTCACCCTAATCCTGGGATGTCTTTCCTGCCCTCTCTGGACAGAGTAATCCCTGGTCATTCATGAACTGGTCCTGCTCTACCTTCAGCCTTCCTCATTCCCACCTTTTTCTGAAGGAAACATCACAGTTGTGATAAAAATTAAGAGGCTGAATTTTTACTCCATTAGGTCTTGTACATGTGCTTTTTCCTTGTACAAATATTATTTTATATAATAGTCTCTTCATTTCCCTGTTCTGTGTTGGTAGCTCTGAGCATTTAATCTGGTCTACTTGAGTCTACCGAACCCTGAAACAGTGTTCGGAAGGAGGCCTTACTAGGGATTTCTTCAATGGTGTTAAAATAAAAGCTGCTTGCTCTGCTTTCACAGGATACTTGCCCCAGAGCAATCCAGGCTCAGAAGCTGGCTTAATTCACGGTGACGGAAAAGACCGCTCTGGTTTGTCAGTCCTTTTTTCCCTTCAATTTTTAGATCGGCAGAGGAAATGTCTGTCGGGATTTCTGTTTGCGTACATCCTGGTGCTTCTCTCGCCAGCTTTCTTTGCCAAAGACGGGCTACTGCTTAAAACTTGCACCAGAGGTGGATGCCAGTTTGTGCTTTTATGTGGCACATGGAAGGTAGAAGGGAAAACTGCATCTGAAATCCCCTAGGATCAATTTTCCCTTTGGCACTGCAAGAGCCCAGAGCTGTAGAAATGTTGGTTGTAAAGGACCTCTGGAGTCTTCTGGTCCAACCTCCTACTTGAGTTCATGTTGTTATGACTGGAGCGCAGGTGTTTCTCCAGTGTGCCTGTTTGCCTCCCCACCCAGCATTACTGGTACTCGTGAACTTCAGCTTTACAAAGCCAGGTGTGAGGTCTGTCATGGACATCGAAGCTGAATCCTGTTCACTAGGCCATCTACACGTGCTGGAGAACATCGAGAGTGAAAAATGTACAGTGGGTGTTCTGGTTCTTCTCCAGGGATGAAGTTAGGGACGGATGCAGGGGGGGGGATTTGTGAAACAGGGAGAAGGACACAAAAATAGAGAGAAGATGACAGGTACAGGGAAGCTAAAAAATTACACAGAGGGAGTCAGCGGCTAGGATGGGAGAGACTGGGATGCAGAAGAGGGGCGATATGGCCCCAAGGGCCCAGGACTCACCACAGCTCCTGCTCTCTGCATGAGGTGCTGGGGCTGGGGCAGCTGCAGGGGGCGAGCAGGGCTGGGGTGGCTCAGGGGGGCTCTGGGAGTCGGGGTGCCCGGTGCCTGTGCCCAGGGGGGTCTCTCTCCGTCTCCTTCCCCTCCCCAGCTCTCGGGTCACTCCCAGGGCTGCCCTGGCTGGGCCCGGCTCCAGCTGACCGTGAGCCTGTCGCACCGGGTGGTTTGGAGCTCTCCCCTGCCACCCCCGAGCGGCCACGGGCAGAAGATACCCCCGCGCCCGCCCAAAGGCCTCGCTCCTCGCAGGGAACCCCGGCCACACGACTACAGCTCCCGGCATGGCCCGGGAGCCAACATGGCCGCCCGGAAGCCACATGATCCAGGACTACAGCTCTCGGCATGCTCTGCGAACCAACATGGCCGCCCGGCAGCCCCGTGCCCCAGGACTACAGCTCCCGGCATGCCGCGGGGCGCGCCTACCTGTTGACAGACCCTGCGGGGACCCCGTCCCCCAGCCCGGCCCCGCCCCCCCGCAGGCCCCATCGCCACCTCCCCGGGGCTGCCGCGCCCCCGGTCCCGGAGCCCCGGTGCAGCAGGGAGGAGGAGGGGAGAGAAAAGGCCCAGCCAGCTGAGCAGGGGATACAGGCAGGAAAGAGAGGACAGGCTGCAGGACAGAGAGAAAATACAAGGCCAGAAAGCAGGACACAGCGATGGAAAAAAGAAGGTCAGGGAGTGGGAGAGAGAGATGTGGAGAAAGAAAAAAATAGCAACAGGATATAGGACAGAAAGGGAGCAACTAAAAAATAGGGACACAGAGCCAGACAGAGACAGACTAAAAATACCAGTTATGGGCAACTGCCCCCATTTCTTGAGCACTCCCCAGGAACTGCATTACCGGGAGCTTTAAAATATGTGCTGCCTGCAAAGCCCTGCCCCGGGCCCAGTCCTGCGCCCTAATACTGGTGATGAGCATCACCTTGCAGGGTGGCCAGGACCAAGGGAAAAAGCTTACCTGGGGGTGGGGGGCCAGGCAGAGAATCACCCAGCTGTTTGTTTGTTTGTTGGTTTTGCTTAAAAAAAAAGTACTATCTGAACTCTAAATACCACCTGCAAGGAAAAAGGAACCAGGCGTACCAGGCTGGACACATTTAAAGCCCAAACCCGTTCAACAGCTGCACAAACCACCCCTCACTCCTGCTGCACACACTCCACCACCTGCCTGCAGGTACAGGCAGCCGCCCTGTTTCTTGAGTGCTCCCCAGGAACAGCACCGCCAGGCAGCTTAAAAAATATGCTGCCTTCAAAAACTTGACAACAGCTTAATTCTGGGCAGTTTTTGCTCTTTTTAGTCTTGTTGAGGGGCAGGCGTGAGTCCCAGGACTGGTCCATCAGGAGATGGCTCAGGACCACGCCTGGGCTGGTGGTGCTGCTTTCTGGATCCTGTGGTGACGAAGGGCAAAGGGACAGGCTACCAGATCCCAGGGCAGGTACATGTGCAGGGTGTCAGGGTCACCCCTGCCTCGTTTTTCCCAGCGAAGCCCCAGCCAGTGCCAGCCCCGTGCTGCAGCCCCAGGGCCAAGGCTCAAGGAGCCGGGCATTTCTGCGGGCGCTGCACCCTGCCGGGCCTCACCGCCGGCTGCCCTGGGCTTCCCCCCGTTGTCTCCAGCTCTGCCTTCTGCCAGTGCCAGGGGCACCACAGAATGGCTTGCCTGCTCCTCACAGCTGTCCTGACCCATGTCACACAGCTGATTTGGGGGTGGCAGGTCTCTCTTGCGGCACTCTGGGAATGGGGGCAAAGCAAACCCAATCACTCCCATTTGATCTTTGTCCCCAGGGTGACCAAGCAGAGACGTACCGTGCACTGAAGAGTGTCCTGCAGGGAGGTGACAGCCATTGGCAGAGCGGCGCTGAGACCCGTTTGACAGCAAAGGTGCCCAGTGGCTGCAGAGCAGCCAGGTGAGCTGGTTCTCTTGGAGGCCACCAAAGCAGCCTTCCTCTGCCCCTGGTTTTGGTGAGATATGGAGCAGCGCAGAGATGTTTCTCAGGCATCCAGGCCYGATGAGGGTTTCCCAGTGCCCCCATGAGACATCCTGCTCCTGGGAAGCACCTCCCCACAGAGCCAAGGCCGTATCCAGCCACCTGGCTCTGGGTATGGCTGCCCTGAGGGGTCTCGCAGGGAGGACGGGGACATCATTTCTGACACAGAAATGATAAGCTGAAGCCCTGTGGTCATGCCTGGCCAGTTCAAAGTCTCTGAGTGCCTCAGCCTTTCTCCCTGGGAGCGTTTAACCCAGGTACTTTTTCAGGGTGTGACGATGGAAGCTGGTGATGTCCTGGCAGCTCCGTCTCACTCCCACTTAAAAGCTGTGATGTCTGAGATCCGGCGCCACTTGAAGGCCCTGGAGGAGATCTCCAGGGAGTTGGTGTTCAATGTTTTGATATCTTAGGGCTACAATGTACTACGGTTGTGGGGTGCTAGGGTTACAGGGTGCTAGTGTTATGGGATTCTAGGGTTATGCAATGCTAGGGTAACAGTTTTCTAGGTTTATATGCGAGTGTTACAGAGAGCTAGTGTTATTGGGTGCTAAGGTTATAGGATGCTAGGGTTATGGGGTTCTGGGGTTATAGCGTGCTAGAGTTACGGGATGCCAGAGTGTAAGTGGGATAGGATTAAAGCCTGTTATTGTTAGGGACAGGATCTGGGTTTCTTGGTCCTGGCTTTCTGGGATTATGTTATTTTTGCCTTATCTTGTGTTCTGGGTGGTCTTTTGCAGGGGGAAGAGAGTGCTATTTCAGCTTATTTTCCTTTTTAGGGTTTGGATCAGGGCCTCTGGTTTGTGTATGATGTGTCTTCTGGTTGTTTTTTTTCTGTGCTGGTGGTCTGTGTTGCATTTTCTGTCCTATAACCATCACTTCCACTATAATATGGCCTACTGCATCGGCCAGTGTAACTTCTGATGTGGTTCAACTCATTTCTGGTGAGTGTCGGACTCCTGTAGATAGGTGTGGAGGACTTGCGGTCCATGGAGAATGACTGCCAAATGACTAATGGGCACTTCTGGGGTGTGGAAGGACTTCTGGCCCATAGATAATGACTGCTGGAGGACTAAGTGCACTCCTGAGTTTGTGTGGACTTCCAAATTCATGGTCATTTCTCCTGCCTTGAGGAAGAGCCATGGGAAGACACCAGCCGCATGGAAAGACAAGTGTTTCCCCAAGGGTACATGGCTTTTTATTTTGCTTTTGAGTAAGAAACCTGCAAAGAGGCTGCTATTGTTAAGTTTAGTGATGTTTTGTAAAGTTCTGGATTGAGTATTGTGTGACTGGAAACATCACTGAAAAAAATGGTAGTTTGTCTGCATGTTCTGGATGCTTTGGCTCTGAACATCTGCTAATGGTGGTGGCTTCATACTGTCCTTAGATCCTATCACAACAAGTGCTTACGGCAAAGTTCATCATCCATGATAGTGGATGTGAATCTGTATTTCAAATAGACTTCTTATAATTTTGAATTTTTTAGGGCCAACTTCTTGTCACATCTGATTTGATTGTCCTTGGTTTTGCCTCATCACATGGCTGGCGAAGAGCTCATAGGAGGAGCAGGAGAAGGGTCAGCACTGCCGTTTCCACGTTGGTCACTTGTGCTGGTGTTATCAGGGTTATCTCTGTAAAAGTCAGTTCTTTGCTGGCCAAGGAGGGAGACAAGGACACTTGGCATAGAATTACCAAGGGAATTTATTATCTCAAAGGCACTTGGACATGGGGGGTGTTGTTTCCAGGCACTCATGCCACCAAAGTCCTCTCCAGAGGAATCCTTCCTTGTCATCATCAGCCATGGCCAAAAAGGCCAGGGTGAAACTAACAGCAACCCTCTGGCCAACCGCCCAGCCAGCATTCATAAACTTGCAAGAACCTCCCTGCCATGGTTAGGAATAACAGCACTGAAAAAGGTGATAGTAAATACATCCAGGGACATAGAAAGTATTACAAATGCTACGGTAGATAGCATAAAAGCCTTACAAGTAGAGGTCAAATCTATACCTCCAATGGTAATACAAATCCAATTAGCATTAGACTGTATTAACTGATCAAGGAGGGGTTTCTGCTCTCGTAAACACCAGCTGTTGGTTTTACGTAGACCAAGACAAAAGAGTAGAAACAGATGAAATGAAAATCCAAAGCCACCTTAAAGTTTTTCAAAACCATCTGTGTTTGGGAACTGTTCAAAGGCAATGGCTGAACAACAATAAGAAGCTACAGCCTGATGTGCTCCACAGAGGACTTCCGACAACAGCACCCAGGCCAGTTAGGAAAAGGTTCAACAAACCCTGCTGCCTTAGGCAGGAGTGAAATCTCGTTTCGGGGTCAGGGCTGTCAGTTGTCATGGTGGAAGAAGTAGGAACCTAAAATGAGGGAGGTGGATTTAGAAAGCATGCAGAATCCGTTGATTTCTCAGTGTGATTTCTTGCCACGTAGTTCAGAAATCRTGCAGGTTCCTCAGGCCTTTGCTGGTACAGGGAGGGTTGAGGAACAGGTGATGCAGGCTGTCTCAGGCTGYGTCAGGAACAAGTAAGGCCAGACACTGGCATTTGACCATGGTTTGAAGGGCTTGCAACAATGACTCCCTTCTCAAGCCTGCCTTGCCATAAGAAATGCATGTCCACAGGTGGGAGATGTTGCACCTTCTGGAGTGGAGACAAGGTCAGGAGACTCCACTTGTAGAGCTGCCATCCTGCACTGAGCGCTCACTAGTGACACATGCAAAATGCAGAGCTGTCCTTGCTGCTGAGGAGGTGAAGGGGATGATGCTGCTGCAGCCAGACTGTGTGGCTGGCTTTGTAGCTCTGGGGTTCAGCTGATGTGTCTGAACCCAGGAGCGCAGGTGAGGGGATACAGCCCCATGTCCTCCCTCGGGCAGGGAGTGGCAGATAAAGTGACTTGCCTTGGTGTGGCCCAGGAGAGGGGAGGGAAGGCTTCAGGTTCAGCTTGTCCCTTCCTCTGTGTTGTGGCCCAGCAGAGCAGCTGGTGCTTTGAGGCAAAGACAAAGTGTGTGGGTAAGTGCTGCACTAGCATGGACCACTGGAAAGAGCGGATGTCCTGCCACACTCAGGATGATGCCAATTCCTTTGGCATTAGTCTTCACAAAGAGAAGATACCCACACCTGCTGAAGAACCAGGGTTTCTTCTTTGAAAAAAGCACAACGGTGTGAATGGTAGCACAGCAATGGGGATGGGATGTGCCCAAGGAGCGGAGCTGTGCTATGGGCAGGAGGAGTTGCCAGGAGCTTACCAGCCCCCTCAGATTAGGACTGCTAATTTGGCTCTGCTCAAGCAGTGCCATCCCTTGGGGCAGAGCACCACCTCTTCCATGCCCCCTGGAGCCTGAAGCACAGCTGTCCCTGCTTAAACCTTGGTGCTGGCCTTCCTTTTTTCAGGATCAGGAGCGTTTGAGTTGCCAGGGAAAAGACCAAGGGGCTGGTGTCTTCCCTCAAGCCTTGAAGGACTGAGAGGACAGAGAAACAAAGGTGAGCCGACACGCCTGTATTTGCAGAGAGCCCATCCTCCCCTCCAGGCAGGGATCATTGCAGCCAGCACTTCCCAGTGCCAGGAGGGAGCCGGGGGACGGGTGGCTCAGCTGGAGGCTGCTGGTCGGGAATACCCCAGGGGCCCCTGAAACACCCCCTGCCCCACAGACGTACTGGGGGCAGAGCCCCCCTCACCTGGGCTGGACAGGAGCTCAGTGCCAGAGTCCTTCCTCCTCCCCGCCAGCCCCCACTGCCCTCACTCACTCTCGCAGAGGCACTGGATCTTCTCCTCATGCCGTTCCACCATGTGCTGTCCTCAAACATCAAGGACAAACATCCAACAGGGCTGGACCAGGTTGTGAAGCTGGGGCTGCTCCGACCCTGGCCAGGGCATGCCTGCAGCCCTGGCAAAGTCTGCCAGTCTCAGCGACCCCAAGCTGCCAGCGCATCCTCTGCCGCCCAAGGGCACTCTCCCCTCCGTCGACTGGCACCAAGGCGTGAGCACCAGCAGTTCCTGCCAGCTGGATACCAACATCTGCCCAGAACAGCTCTGACCAGTAATGGTATAACTGGGGCAGCAGCTGTCCCTGGGACTCAGCTTGAACCACAACTGGTAGCAGGGACTCTGACCATCTCGGTGGCTCACCAGCGCCTGCAAGGCGTGAAATCGAGTGTTGGTGCAGCGAGGCTCTGACTGATCCCTTTCTGCTTGAGTAGGCTACGGCTTGTCCATCCATGTATCTAAAGCCTCAGCTTCCCAAGTCTTCTGGTTAAGAGTGCTATATACCCCCCATGTGCTGCTCTCTCCAATTCCTGCAGGATTTCCTTTAGGGCTTCTGATGACCTCTGGCAAGATTTCCCTATTTCAGCTTTATACTTTGCTCTTTGAGGACCTTAACAGAAAGTATTAAGTTAAATTTCACATGAATAAAATACTGAAAACAAGTGCTTAGTCTGTGAAGTCAGTCAAGACTGACTACTCATCCCTGGGATGCCAGAAGAGCTCCAGCACAGGATCCAGCCAAGAAGCTGGAAAAGCCCTCCCTGTGGACACATCTTCAAACACCCATGAGACATTTCCATCATATATTGTGATATACACCATCATAACTGAATGGCAGAACATATAAGGGGATCACATAATGACATGGCACACACATGCAAGTCTGTATTCTCACACCTGCAAGAGACACCTGCCTGACATTTGGGCTTTGAGCTGGCAGCTCTCAAAGGAAATAAAAAGCCATAATGTAGCCATGTGCTCTCTCTGCGGGTCAGCGCTGGAATCCAGTCGGGAAGCTGTATAACCATAGACTACAACCACATCTGTAAACAGAACAGGGCAGCTCCTGTGAAATGTATCAACATACTTCTTCAGATCTGAACGGCAGTGAATGCACTTCCAAGATGGGATTACTCCACAGCACTTGTCTCTCCCTTCCACTCAGGACCATCTTGCAGACTGTTACTGCGTTGCCTGCAGTGGCACCATGCTGGTCCAGAAAGAACCATGCACAGAGCTGTTGGGAGAAAGGACTCCCTGGAGCTCACACCAGCTCTCAACTCAACCCCAACAAGCCCGCTGGCTTTGCAGCTGGCACTGGAAGCAGCACAGGGTGGGAGCAGCTGGCAAAAACTGCTTTGCAAGGCAAAGTGCCGCAGGGCACATCACTGATCCTGACCCATTCCCTCTCTGCTCTTCTGCACGTCTGAGCATCGGCCAAGAAAATATTGTTAAATTTCCTATGAACTGAATATTAAAACCTAAATGCTCATTCATTCAAGTGACATACCTGTGAGATCACCTTGAGGCTCACGGACAAGATCAAGCTGAAAAGTTGGGTAGCCATCGCCTACAGGCACAGCTGTAATTGAGTATATTTCCATTACATGTTGTTATCTATTTCTTCCTCGGCAACCTGCAGTGACTGGAGGGGGATCAGGTAATGACGTCAGACCCAGACATGGATGGAGATTTCCAAAGGTGCAGAGGGGCCTGGGTGACATATTAGCTGCACCTGGAAGCTTTCAAAATAATGTTTCCAGGCCATGTGCAACACCCCTCAAGGACCAGATGGGCAACCATACAGCCCCTTGGGGATTTCTTACTGGGAGATCTCTACTGTGGAGAAAGGAAGCCCACACGAAAGCACTGGAGGAAAAAAATGATCATTCACACATCTTGTGGAGAAGAGCCTGTTGGCTAGTGAGAGGCTGCACCAGCACTGCCCTGCCTGTTCCTCTGGGCTGCATGTTGGAGACCTGGGTTCATCCAAGGAGAACACTGCAGGGCTAGAGCAGAAATGCTCCTGTTTTCCTGAATGTACACCTCCCAAGCATCCCCTGGGGGGACATCGCTGAGGCTGAAGCCGGGATCCAGCTGGGGAATGGCAGAGGCACAGCCCCGGGCACTGCTGTGACCAGCCCGAGGGAGAAGTGCTTCTGGCCCTGCTGCTCTCCTGGCCCTGGCCCCTGCCGCCCCAGCCCCGTGGCCCCAAGGTGCTGCACCCTGTTCCCCGGGACTGGGTGCCGGGCCCCGGCCCCGCCCACCCACCTGCTCCCTGAGCTCCCAACAGAGCAGCCTGGGCACCCCGGGCTCACAGGGCCACCAGGAGGGGGAGGAGGCGGCGAGCGGGGTCCCTGCCCCCCCGTGCTCACACCATGCTGCCGCCCTCGGTCCCCGCCTCTGTCTCCTCCAGAGCGGTGACTGCGTCCAGCGTCCGGCGCGGCACAGCGCCACAGGGCTCCATCACCTCACAGCCGCTGTGCCCCCAGGAGCCGCCGCCCTCCCCGCCGGGCCGGGCCGGGCCGGGCCAGGCCAGGCTAGGCCGCGGCTGTGTGGGGACGGCTCCCAGGGTGCCCTGTCCCGGTCCGGCGCAGGGCGGCTCTGTCCCGCGGTGAGGGTGACCGGCCCCGGGCTGAGCCCACGGCCCCGGCCGGGCCCCGCCCCGCCGTCCCGTCACGCTTTGGCCACACCCCCGGGGCGCGGCCACACCCCCGAGCACAGCCCCGTGCACTCCCCGCTCCACCCCGGTACGTCACCTCGGGAGGGTGGGGCACCACCCACAGAGGAGAGAGACCTAGACTCCCCCACCCCACCTCCCTCATGGGGCCGTGTGCAGCGGAGGCTGCTCACCTGGGGGGGATGCCCCGCCCCCTCCCCTCCCCTCACAGGGCCGTGTGCAGCGGAGGCTGCTCACCTGGGGGGATGCCCCTCCCCTCCCCTCCTCTCCYCTCCCCTCCCTTCACAGGGCCGTGTGCAGCGGAGCCCGCGCTCCAGGTCCCGGTGGCGTGTCGTGGTTGGCTCTCCTCAGCACTGGGGCTGGTAGCCGGCATGGCTAAGAGGTGGCCCTCTCCGCTGCCGGGTCCGTGTTTTCTGGCGCAGGCAGGTACCGAGAGGCTGCGCTGAGGCCGAGCCGTGCAGGGGTGGGGAATGCTGGTCTTCTCTTCAGAGCTGCCCTGACACAGAAGAACCGCAGCTGTGCATTGCCCGCCAGGTACTCGCACACAGGGAACGGCTGTGAAATCCACAAAGCTGGAGTGCAGTGACTCATGAGGGCACAGGCGAGCAGAGTTTGTGCACCAGCAGCGCTCCATCCACAGGGCCCCTGAGTGGTTTGTTGCCCTCCAGAGCTCACGTAGTCCTGTGTGTGCTGTGCCACATACGAGTCATTTGCTTCCCCGAAGTCCAGGCCATGAGATATTTTTTACTTGTTAAGTTATTCCATATATAAAATATAAAAGTAGTTAAAGTAGTATTTTAARTTGCATAGCGGTGTCTTCAGCATATGTGGGATTCATCTGTGTGTCTTAGTCACCCCTTCAGCTTGAGGCTCATCACTATTACCAGTGATTTCTCAGGACAACCCCTTGCTCAGAGAAAGTAGTTGCTACTTTGGTCTTCAGTGGTTTAAGGAAAATATTTTTAGGCAGTTGTTTCCTAACTTGTAATTTCTAATTGTCTCTTCATATTGGGAAAACCAAATCGACAAGTCACAGAAAGATGAGTACTTTACGAGAGATCATTCATTAATTCATCTTTCTGTGAATTGCATTTTTAAGAGCGTCTTCCTATGTCATCAAGTATTACAATCTGCACATCTTTCTCATATAAATTCTCTGAGAAGTATCTATCTTTGAGTTTTCACAGAAAGTATCCTCCTACCCATTTAGTGACTGGAGAAAAGAGGTAAAGCTAACCTTAGTGTGCATATTTTTATCACTTCACCCCAAGTTGAATGCATCAAAATAATGGGGCAAAGCCGCTCCTTAAAAAAGGGGTCAACAGGACTGCCACAGTTGCCATCTTGGAGCTGCATCGATAGGAGGTGGGAAAACTGCATGCTCCCAATGAAATCCTGGTTACTAAATGACCTAAGGAAAAGTCCATAGGTGGAATTTTGCAGTTCTTAGGCAGGAGCACTTGTGTGAATCAACAGAATATAAATGTTGAGAGGAACGACTGGCTGATTGGGACTAATGTATCTGGCATTTCATGTCACCCTGCAACTCCTATTGTTTTTATTTAGGGGGGGTCTCACTTCAATGCAGCAGAACGGAAGACCAACCCAGGTTAAAATCCTGATGTAGTAAGTGGAAAACACTGCTTTTTGGCTTGGAAGGGATTCTGACTTAAACACTCTTGCAACAAACAGACTTCGCTAAATCCCTTTGCAAGTCAGGGATTGTTTTGTCAAATGAGTCACAAGACAGAAAACAAAACTTTTTAAAAGTTTTTTTTAAACTTGGCTTTAAAAATTAAACTTGGCAGCATGTAAGCCTTTTGCCTGTGTGCACTGGGACAGTTCCCTCTCGTGCAGAGGAGGCGGGGAGGGGGGGAAGTACTTCCGAAAGCTGCATCCCCGCCATGTACAGCCATTGCCAATGAATTACAGAGTCTGCACACTATTGCATTTCCTCCTTCTACACGAGGGTGGAAGGAACAGAAATCGTGAAGGGAGGCACCACTGCATATCTTGAGTGCACAGGCGCTCAGATCAGCAGCCGGGCAGACTGGGTGATACGGGGTGCTCAGCAGAGGAGGAGGAGCACTCGGAGAAGGTGCTTSTAAAGCCCAGCAAGGCAGCCTAGGATGATGTATAAAGCCTTTTCTGTCTGGCTGCTGTACCCTTCAGTTGCAGCTGCAGAACAGAGTTGTGGTAAGACTGGCTTTGTGGTCTCCCCTTTGTGCCATCTGATGTGCTCTGAGAAGTCCCTTGCAAGTCAGACTCCACATCGGCCTTAATGGGCTCCGCTGTATTCAGCCAGAACAAGTTTGGGTATTTTCGAAGGGCATTCTTCCCCCTTGCTGACAGTCTGCAAAGCTTAACCTTGTTCCCTCTACATCACCGTACTGTTATCCTTGATCTTTTTTTTAATTCTTCCTAAGTTATTGATCCCCCCCAAGTCCTTTGAAAATACTGATTTCCAAGAAAATAATGAAATCAGTATTTCAGTATTTTAAAAAAGGAGCAGCACGTTTTGTATTGTGTCTATAATATAAAAATATTGTGTTAGTATAGTTCAAAATACATTCTTCTGTCTTTGAGATGAGAAGGATGCCTAGGGAGAGGTATATACTCTTTTTGCTTTCTGCATTTAGAAATTATTCGAGTAACACAAGGCCTTGTTTTCTCTAATGTTGCTTCAGGAACCTTCTGGTGAAAGAGACTGAAAGATTGGAGGGGATGGTGAGTATTTGATGACAGGTATTTGTCTAAATACAGTATTTAAAACTGAATGATTGAAATACAAATGTGTCTTCTTTTGCTTTTGCTAATGAGTCAAATGTAGTATCTCTAACCTCACAGATATACTAGTTCTCCGGATTCCCATGGGCTATATGTAACATATCTGAAATAGCAGTCCATGGTCAGTTCTGTTTTCCCATCCACATGGACAACCAGATACGTAAGCGTGCTCAGATATGCAGGTCCTGCCATGTCCCAGCGGCCAGACTCTGCTTGAGTTCTGTCCTCAGACACTTCCAGCATCGTCAGCTCCACAGCCAGCGAGTCTTCTCCTGAGGCTGGGTTCAGCAGGCATGTAGACTTGTCCACAGAGTTTTCCAGGAAAACCAACGTAACCTAGCTTTGTAATATTACACAGTGTCAGAAGCAGCACTGGGAAGGGGTGAGGTAGTAAAGGGTAAAACCTTCCAGCTGCTTTTTTTTTTTTTTACCTGAAATAAAGAAAAAGGCACAACTGTAATAACCTTGCCAATTTCTTTTAGTTATGTTACGTGGTTAGCTGCTGACATTGTCAGAAATAATGAAATGTTAGAAAAGCCAAAGGAAAGTCCTGGATAAAAGTCACTGTGGTAGGCAGTGAAACTCATCAAAGCATTACTAACCTACAATTGACTGCTAAGGTTTTTTTMTTGATTACTTGCAAGTGGTATATCAAAATTTAGTGATGCTTTTTCAAGTGTGGATGCTCATTCAGCAATCAGTGGTCTCCAGAGCAAGGTTTACAAAGATGCTTTTTCTTTCTCTAGGCATTGGCTAGCACAAGCCATGTTGCCCATGTAACAACTAGAACAGCTGATGCAAAGTGTGCGTACAGATAGGCTACTTGCTAGTTATCCAAGTAACTGCTGTTGCATGTAATAATGAACAGATGTATTTCATTCTCTTTCCAGTACTCTTATTAAGAAGCAGGGAAAAGAAGGAATTCTGTGCTTCTAGGGCAGTTACAAAAAAAGGCCCAGAATGTGAGAAAACATATTTTGTGTGATTTTTATCCCAGACTGTAAAGGTAAGCTTTACCTAAAGCAATATATTTTAAAAGTGGGGAAAAAAAAAAAAAAAATCTTAAATTCTACTTGAACAGCCAGTGCAGGGGAAATGTTTGTCTTTTTCTCATTTTCAGGATAAAATGGTGTCTGTACACAGTCAAGCATGCCTTGAAAAATTTCGTAAGTCACTGAACACAAGAACTGACAGCTTAGTTTAGTTTTGTATGTTGGGTGCCTAATCCTATCCAAAAGACATTTTGAATATTCTCCTGAAAACTTTAAATGTAAGCAAAAATCTGTCCATTAACTTCTCAACTCTTTTTAACAAGAAGAAGGGAAAAAGAGAAGATTGTGTGGCTACAGTCTTTCTTGCATTAAGTATGTAGGGTATGAGAGAGGGCAAAAAAAGTATATCCTTTGAAATTATGCATCTGTATAACTTGCTGAAAGAACTACGTGGGTCAGAAATCTTATTTGCTCAGAATCCTGTTAAGGGCGAAAAGGAAACAGATCCTGTATGTAAAGTCAAGAATTTCTTATTAGTATATCTGAAATGTGAAGTCTAATGGAAGAAGTCCCTGTCTAGTTATTAAAGAAAGAAAAAATACATTAGTATTGCTATTATAGGAAGAGTCTCAGTAATACAGTTTCAAAACACATATCCTGTTATCTGCCCCTTTTCCTCTGCTGTTATTCTCACTCTCCCAGTGCCCCCCGGGTCCCAAGGTCAATGAAGACAGTTTTCCTCAAGCAGAAAGCAGGGAGCTGCAGCCAATTGTCAGTGTCCCAAGTTCTTCGCTGGGAAGAGTGTGACAATGGCGGGGTTTCTTTCTGGTTTTTTTTTTTTTTTTTTTTTTTTTTTTTTTAATTTTATTTATTTCATAATCTTTTTTTTTTTTTTTTTTTTTTTTTTTTTTTTTTTTTTTTTTTTTTTTTTTTTTTTTTTTTTTTCTTTTCTTTTTCCCTCCTGACCAGTCTAGGTGTCTGACAACCTTTTATTTTTATTTTCTGGTTAGAGCTACTTACAGTGCCAGAAAAATTAAAGCCCCTCCAAAACCCTATACTGGAAACTGAGGGACTGGGATCATGGTAGGTTTGGGTGCACGTTCTCTCTTGTCCCTCTTCTGTTCTCTTGTCTTTACACTTGCACCACCTAATGGTATGTGTTACATTGCAAAGCCTTATAGAATATTTTCCAAATTATGTTGTTCTGTAGTTGTTTGGTTGGTTTTTTTTTTTCTTTTCATCCCCAAAGACAGCAAGGTAAATTTCAGGAGATCCTCTCTTTTTCTTCTGAAGATGGCATAGAGATATACTATGAGAAGTATCTCATAATCCATCTGGACTGCTGAAAGTCTCAATGGACGGTGAGGAGCTGTAAGAAGTAAGAGGCTCGGAAGTAGTGGTCTGTGTTATACAAGCCACAATGGGAAGATGAAGGCTGGTATGGGAAACTGCAGACCTGCTGTTTGTCTTTCAGTCGTATCTTCCACATATATCTACTAGGCTTTGAATGTGGGTTGGGATTAGGATGGGCGTTAAGATTATGAAGAATAAGGACCTCAGCATGGGAAGGAGTGAGGTATGTTGCGCAATCCAGAGTGGAAAGTTGAGGAGTGGCATAGGCAGGTCTTCTGTTGGTCTTTCAGGAAAATGATTTGAGTACAGATTTTAGCACGTGATCAGGAGGAGATGAAGGGTTAGGGTAATGAAAATAAGAGAACTCAAAACAGGAAGGAGTATGCGTGTGGCACAGTCTGGGATGGAAAGTGGAAGCCTGGCCCAGGAGTCTGCAGGTGTGTGTTTGTCTTGCATTGGGAACATAGACCCACCAAGCCTGGCATGTGAGTCAACCGTACGGCAATGGCTATGATAATGTGGCTTCGAAAAGAGGCTGAACTTTAAATTTCTGCCTTTCTCATTATAGCAGAAAAAATAATTTGCATGTTATTTTAATAAGTAACAAAACTGAACAATTTAAGTTGCTGTTCTAATGATGTTCACAACCTTGAAGGCAGCAACTGTTCATCTGCATTTCATTAAAACACAGTGTAATCAGGGAATCCATTGTCATCTGGAGTGGAGGGAATATAATTTTCACTGAAAAATGAGTACTTGTAGAGCTTTTGTTTTTAGTAAAAATGCTGAGTTACCAAAATACTTGAAAACATATATTTCTCTAGAGCTGCATTTTGTTAGGTGAACCTAAGCAGGTAAGGAATAAATTTAATGTTGATCCTTCATAAACTAAAACGTTCTCAGAAAATGTTATAGGGTCTATTAAGAAGACGGGTTTAGATGCATTATGTTGTGAAAGATTTTTTTAAATTATTTTTAATCATAACCTTTTTCTCTGTAGATTGAAGATCTTTTTTACAATATAAATACAGGGAGAAAAGCTTTAAAAAAATGCAAGTTAAGAGTTTGCAAAAATACTGGAAGCTCACAGCAGGTACACTGAAATAAGAGGCTCCAATTTTTTCTAGTGGTGTGGAGAGCATTGGGGTTTTCAGAGGGACTGACATGGGTGTGGTGTGGTATGTTTTTTGTTGTTGTTTCTCAGCATTTTTTTAGTCTTTGTTAGTGTACAGTGTCCAATTTGATACAGAAAATCCAAAGGAGAAACAGTGCAGTCAGCCTATTACTATTCTTAGTCAGAATTCCAGCAAACAAGTGGTGATAGACTTGAATGAGTGAACTCTCCATGAGCTTGGGCTGAACAGAATCTAAGTAAAAACTGTGCAAGAGCATTGAGATTTGGCTGAATGGTAATTTTTCCTTCTCCAAAAAAATCACTTTAGCTACCAGGTGTCACGTTCCCGTACTGGGTCCCTTTGTGGCATCTTTTGTCATGTGCAGAGGCTTTGCAAGCAGGATCTATGCAATTTAACCAAAAAACCTGATTTACACCATTGGTAAACACAAAAGATGGCGAAGAGTAGCAGGACACTATGAGAGGCCTTAGCATGCTCCCTGAAGGAGATACTTCAGGGTCTTGCTGACCAAGGTGGCTTCAGCCAGCAGGTGACCAGGGTGGGGGTCCGCTGCTTTGTGGACTTGGCTGATCCGAAGTCTTGCTGAGCTTCTGTCTTCCAACTCATTGTTTTTTTCCATTAGGATTTTACATCTTTTCATGTTGATTTTCTACTCTTTAATTCCTGAGTTCCTAACCATCCCACTTGCAACAGTCCAGCCTTTTTCTGCATTTTACCCTTCTCACCTTGCAAGGTTCAACTCTGTTCTTTCTCACAACTTAGCAATTTCCCTGCAAGTCTGAGCCAAGGATGCACAGCTGTCCTGTGTCAGAGCTCACCCTTGGATCAGACAGCTGGACCCTCTGGGTAGGGGAGTTGAGAAGGGCAAGCCAGCCGATGTTCAGATACTTCTGCGTAGTAGCTGAGAGTTGATTCTGTTATACTGAAGAGGCTTTGCTGTTCTTCTCACTGAACCTACAGAGCGGAACTGAACTAGCCAGGTCAATGTAAATTGGATGAGTTTTTTTGAGAAATAAGCTAAGTGGATGCTTGAATTTCATATGGTTACAGGTTATTTATAAATGGAAAACTTAACTGTTGTATAGCTATTTAATCTACAAAAGCTCAGTTTGGTTCAAATCTTATTACTGTGTAGTAAGAAATTCTTTGCCCATGTTACTAGCTGGTTCTCAGCATTCAGGGGAAGTAGCCTTTCCTTTCACATACTGCCATCTTATTTTTACCTTTTTTTCAAGTATGCCATCCATAACTTAGACGTCAGCTTTTCAGTTAAAAAGGAATGTAAAGAGTTTATAACTATAACCATCCTCCCCTTGCCTCTAGCCTGGCGCCCCATGTTGGGCACCAAAAAGGACTGTCATGGTTTAACCCCAGTGGGCAGCTAAGCACCACACAGCCGCTCGCTTACTCCCCTGCCAGCAGGATGGCGGAGGGGAGAATTGGAAGGGTAAAAGTGAGAAAACTTGTGGGTGGAGATGAAGACAGATTAATAATTTTAAAAAAAAAAGTAAGTAAAAAAACAAACAAAAAAAAAAACAAAGAAAACCCAAGGAGACAGGAAAATAAAACGCAAGGAAAAACAAGTGATGCAAAAGAAAACAATTGCTCACCACTAACTGACCGATGCCCAGCCAGTCCCCGAGCAGCGTCAGCCCCTTACAACCTCCACCCCCGCCCAGTTTTGTTGCTGAGCACGATGTCATATGGTGTGGAATATCCCTTTGGCCAGCTGGCGTCAGCTGTGAACAGCTGTCTCCCCTCCCAACTTCTCATGCACCCCCAGCCTACTCGCTGGTGGGGTGGTGTGAGARGCAGAAAAGGCCTTCACTCTGTGTAAGCACTGCTCAGCAGTAACAAAAACATCCCTGTACTATCAACACTGTTTTCAGCACAAATCCAAACCGCAGCCACATACAAGCTACTGTGAAGAAATTTAACTCTATCCCAGCCCAAGCCAGTACATATATATGTGTGTGTATATATATGAAAGTGACAGAAAAGTTGTTGTACTGTTTCTTTTGCAATATGGGCATAGTGTATAGAGCCTTCCCTTCTACTGAAATGTTGAAGAGTACTTTAATGCAGATTGGATAGAAAACACATTAGTTAAAAGTAAACAAACATATTTGTCAGGAATTTGGAGTTTTCTATGTAGCCAATGTTTCATACTCTTAGCTTGATAACTGTTTAAGCCTCTTTTGAGAGTCTGGTTCCTAATAACTATGTGATAGAGGCTGCAGTAGAGTACCTTTGTGGCATTCTTGATATTTATTTACTGATGTGCTTATGTTCCTCACTTTCAAAGATAGAGCATCAGCCTGAATGGGTCTGATGCTGTCTAGCAAATCTTGTAGTCCTGTGCCATTTCTATCTATTGCTTTTCTGAATAGAAATAAGTAAGTAATGAGGCAAAACATCATAATGACATGATTTTTGTTAGAAACGTTATTGTCAAGCTTAATGTAGGTCTGAAACTTCAGCTAGAACTGTGAATTGCTTGATACTCATTTCTGCTCCCTTTAGCCAGATGTCAGAACCTTATCAAGTGTCTCAGCAGTGGACAATGTTAGGTCCGTCTTTGGTAATGCTGTTAAAAGGTATGTTGACGATCAAGTTTCATTTTGACATGAAGTTTTCTAGAAAATCTCCCTCCCCCTCCTCTTTTAAAGAACAGAGGCTGTGCTAACTTCCCATGTATTTCCTTCAAGGTGAATTACAGAGAAGAGGGAGTGTTGCAATAATAAAGAGCACTCCCTTGTCTTGCTGAATGTGTGATAGCATATCAAAGGAAAGAGGGAAGTTTTTCCTTTAGTGCACTTAAGGGAACCACCTGCTTGTAATGTGCTAATCTAAAAAGCGCAAGCTGTACCTGTGTTCTCTATGGGTTCCTAGCCTCTTCCTACACCATGAGAGTCTCACCTCTTCTTACTACAGTCTGCTATTTGATGATCTGCTATTAGCAGATGATTTCTAAGTCTTCTTGAATTTGTTTTTCTGAATTCTTCTGTTTTAATGTTTTGACAAAAACTACATTAGCTGAAGCTGAGTAAACCATCCAGAAAAGCTGAAAACAAATAAAACCCATCACCTTTTGAAAAATTATCTGCCTCTTTGGGAAGAATTCTTTCTTTATAAAATGTTCAGCTGTGAAGAATTCATAGCACAGACCTGTGGAATGAAATTCTCTGTGGTCTCCCATGAATACCTAGGTGTCAGTTTGATTCAGTTACTAAAGTAACAATTCACATGAAAGGAATTGAAATTTTAATACATGAAAACACCTCTAGCAAATGCAGCAAAATACTGTTTAGTGATAAGGTCTGCAGTGTTGTTCATATTTCCTTGCTATGCATTTGGTTTTGTCTACTACTAATGCTTGTTTGATACATGTTTTACTTCACACAGTTTGAATAAATTTTCCATTTCAACTTAAATTTTTTGATCATATGTTTTCAAGTGAAACTTTTATTTTACCTAATTTCAGGTGTTTTTTAATCTAGCTTATTATATAGACTTAAATATTGAATGCAAATAAAAATGGCACTCAGAATATATTGAGGTTGAATTGGAAATAAGTAGCCCGTAAACCTTTTCTGTGTTAACTTTAGAAGTTGGCATAATACATTGCTAGAGAGCTGAATTCACAAACTACCAAATTGTATTTCCCTAACTAATGCATCATGAAAATTATAGAAACCATTGTGAAAATTTTTAATTTTAGGATCTGTATGTATTGGGAAGAAAAAATGTTTACATTCATATGACTTCTTAACAGCCCACCTATAAATACTATAGTGGTAAAAGCAGACATGGCAGTTCAAGTAAAACAGTGTCCTTCCCTGGCTGCTAAYGATTTTCAAGTGTCCTTTTCTATCATTGTCAGCCATTTAAACAGTGAAATACATATTAGAATTCTCACTAGATGGTTGTAATATTGTTCATATTGTGATATATTCAGGTATTAAAAAGATACTCTAGGGTTGGTGGTTTATTATTTGTATGGTTAAATAATTTTTATGGCTCAGCAAAAGCTGTTTGAAGTCTTAAATTCTAGTGTTTTCCTTAACTGTGACGTAAGTAGAATATAGAACAGTATATCTCTACTTGTGAGTACTGTTTGAAACTCATATCAACAAAAGAATTTTTTTTTGTTGTGTGTGCTTCTGTCAAACTGTCCATAGGGAACTGATGGAACTGGGCTGTGAAGATGCAAGTTTGRCCTTTAAAGTGAAAAGCTACATCACGGACGCAAACTACTTTGTGATGGAATTTTTTTTATTCTTCATAAACTGTAAGTTTTAAGAGAACAAACAAAAAAAAGGCAACATATTGTAGAGTTGTATGTTGCTTACATAGTAATCAGAAGTACAAGACTTTCTGAAGAACTACAAAAACCTTCTGGATGTGAACATTCTTGAAAACATTGAAGAATAAATATTACAACTAAATGTAGATCTTAAGGTGATTTTCTATTTGTAGCGTGGCTTATGTTTTGCACTCTAAATACTGGAGAGCAGCTAAGACTGGGCCTCTTGAAATTTCTCACTTGAAATTGGTTAGGTGACTGCTGCTGCCGTTACTTATGACAGTAAACGATGTTATATTTGATAACAGATAACTACAATTGTTTGCTTGCTTCAGAAACAGTCTTCAACTGGTGAAGTACTTACTGTCAATAAGAACTAGCTCCTCTAAGATTTATGTGGTATTCGCCATTTATTAAAATAGCTCAGGACTACTCACAGAGGTTTAAATTAAATTAGTTATCAAATAAAATAGTTCAATCATTGCTTCAGTAACAAGAATGCAGATCTCCCATCCACCAAGGTGTGCAGCTTAATGAACCATCTAGCCCAGGCTAGGCTATCGAATCACCCTTGTTCTTAATGTGTCTTTTTTTTTTTAGCGTGGCATAATGCATTCCTTATTCTATACAAAACAGAAACACTTCAACAAGTGCCATGGAACACACCTGTCACTCTCAGTTTTTCCTAATCGATGTTTTAATTCTCCCTTTAAACATGAACTTTTGTCATCAAAGATTAACACCTGTGTATCTAAGTCTCACACAATTTTATAAAGCACCTGTCCATGGGCATTGTCTGTGGCTTCTAGGAAATGACAGGATGGGCTTGAAGCCAAGAGGAGGCTGCCAGAACAACCCTAAACTAGGATCACTGTTGTTTCTCCAGGCACCCTGATTTGACCCCTGGAGAAGGTGCTGAAGCCCAAGGTAGAGAGAGCATTTTGATGATGAAGCTGGGAAAAGCATGGAAGAGCCCATTATCTGGAGGCATGGTGGGCCTGAGAAACCAGAACCTGAAGAAAACATACCCAGGAGACAAGAGAAGAGAACAACACCCAACTCTCTGAGAACTCCCCATGAGCACTGCAGCAAGAAGAGAGCGCACTCCGACACTGAGGAGTGGGAGAAGCTGAATGGAAGCCAACCAGCCTGTCAGTCTCCCAAGCGGAGGTGCATTCACAGCAGGGAAGGGCAGAAGCACAGTCGCCATCAGCTGGCGCATGACAGTGGAAACCTGTACCACTCTTCCCACAGGGAGAAAAGAGTCCTGATGCTGGCCAAAGCTCAGGAGAAGATCCTCCTTGCAAAAGACAGAGAAGCTGGAGCAGAGGAAGAGCCTTTCCAGTGGAGCCAGGGAGGTGGGAAAAATGCAGCTCCTCCACCGGTTACTATTGCTCCCATGTGACAGGAGATGGTGGACAGAGAGAGTTCTGGCACTGGGATAAGGACTTTGGGAAATCGAGACCAAATAACAGCCACAGGTCTCCGAAGGATTCTCACAGAAGCCAAAGGCTTTGCCGTCACCTCTCTGGAGGGGAAGGTGGGCTTGGCTGGAGCGGCCACAGAGCATCTGGTCTGTGGCTCAGTGGATCAGCAGGTCAGCAGCAGCCTGGGAAATACTCCCGTGTCAGACATGCGCCCATTCACTCCTACTTTGCGGGCTCTTGCAGGCAAATGAAAAACAAAGAGAATGTCCCTGTGCAGAGGGGGGTGACAGCACAACTGAAAAGAAATGGCGAAAGACAGAAGCAAGATGTTTCTGGTGATCAGAAGATGAAAAAAAATACATGAAGGTGAAGAAGGAGGATGAAAAGTAAGCAAGGCTTGCAGCATCGTCAGGAGAAATGTTTCCTAAGTCCTTGCTGGCTGTTTCAGATGCAGGGCTTATGGGCAGAAGCATTCGCTCTTCCAACTCGGCTTACCACTGCCACCGGTGGTTGGCCATCAAAAGCCACTGAGAACCATTATCAACACAAGGCTAACCTTCAGACCTTGAAATCTGTGATTGAAACAATAAAACTGCCATCAAAACCCAACCCAATCCAAAGTGGTGCTTCTGATTTCGGTAGAGGATTTTCCCAGGTGAGAAAGAACTGTTGTGGGTTTCTTAAATTTTTTAACTCGAGCCTTCCTGAATGAAAGTGCACTCCTAATCCAGAAGGGTGGGAGCTTTCTGCACCTGCTGAGCATATTAAATGAGCATGTACAGATCTGAGGGCAGAAAAATGTCCTGGACCAGAACATCTCCAGTGCTGCTCAGTTACAGGCTCAGGTCACCTGTGTGTTATTCATGTTATCTCCTCCCCAGTGTGACCTCTGGTGCGAGACGAGGAGACCAGGGAATGGCAAACATTGCCACTGATGGCCATCAACAGGGTCATCTTGTGAAGAAAAGGAGTTTCCACTCTTCCTTCTTCCTTGTTTCAGTGAAGAAGTTGTTTTTCCTGGCAAACTTGGGCAGTAGTGTTGGAGGAAAAAAGACAACAAGTGGAGTAAGTGGGTCGCGCTGATCACACAACGGGCCCGAATAGGAAACCCCAGTCACCCAGGAATCTTGGAAGTGATCACGAACTGGCCAGAAGG
>JAYKAV010002927.1:554154-685931 GCA_035582835.1 Phoebastria nigripes | reverse complement strand
GGCTGTGTGGTGTTTGACTGCCTGCCGGGTTAAACCACAACACTGTGATACATCCTCCAGCCTAATTAATGCAGGTTTCTGGTCCACGATATTCTACCTTTTTCTTGACTATTCAGTACTTAACAGCAGCAACAAAATCAGAATCTTATCATGCTATTAGCTGAAAGAAGACAAATAGACAGATCTTACTGGCTATTTATTTCATTGTTTGTGGCAGCAAAGCCTGCCTCCTCTCAAGGAGTTTGTTAACCTCAATAAAAGTTTAGACGACCTCTAAAAGGATTCAACAGAGAACTAAATGGCAAAGCCAAGCATTAGGGTACGATATGTCAAGAACCATCCAAGGCTGAGAGGAAACTTTAGTCTTTTATTCCTGCCCATGTGCAATAACACATTACTGCCAATTTGGAAGTGTGTTACAGAACAAGCTGCAGGACACATTAATATCTGGAGTTAATACATGACCACACAGACAAATGCTGGCAGATGGGGGCTTGGCGAAAGTAACACCATGAAGTGCTACAAGAGATTTAGGAACAAAGAATTTATATGCTTGTGTATAAAAAGTAAGGACAACAAACTGTATTAAAAGTGCAGTTTAGTAGATGGGACTGAGGCAGTCAGTAATGGCTTCTGATCCAAGAGAATACGTTTCAGATTTATTCATACTTAGAAAAGGTACCGTGCTGTAAGTGTTTGGGACTTAGCTTGCATTTACCAGCTTGCTTTACCAAACATCAGTGAAGATTCTCGTCCCTCAGAAGGCATGAAGCTTTTCGCGGACAGGATGGTACAAGAGAAGAATAAACATTATATATTATGTAAACAATCACAGCTGAAGCTGTTACAAATTCAGAGTAAAAATAATTGCTTTTAGTTATAAATAGCCAAGACACCTTCATCCGCAGTGTTCGGCGAATACATATACATACCAACATGCAGAGCATACTCATCAGTGAATGACACTGCACGTAAGACATGGATAGGATGCCCAAGAGTGGAGAAAAAAAGAAAAGTACTATCTGTTCCACGCATATTAGAAGATGAAACCAGAAGAGGACTGCAAGAAATATATTGCTACATACACCTACAGGCAATTGTTCCAGTATATCACTTTAACACAGAAAACGTCAGCAACATCTGAAGTTTTCCAGATCACCACAGAAAATTGCTTAAAAGATATCCTGATATACTGTAATGAAGAATGACAACATCTTCATTGCTGGCAGAAATGGTGCTGAATATTTGTTACCTAGTTTTGAGTGGAGATATTAGAATCCCATTTTCTACCTGATCTTAATTTTTGCTGTTGTTAAAGTATTTTTTAATATACAAATAAAGAGATAATAAGAAAAATTTCCAGTCACTTAGCATTATTTTTTAATTCTTTTTGCTACGTACAATCTTGCCCAGCGCATTTCACCGTGAGAAGGACTTGAAGATTCTGAGGCAAGGGGTTCTCAGGTAAGACAAAGGACATAATTTTCTGAGAGGAGAATTAGGCTATACCATAGGTAAAGCTGAGATTCCTGCCACGGCAAACAAGCTTGCAGTAACTGAACATGCACTAGTTCCTCAACAATYCTCTAAATATGTCCATAATTCTATTAAATTATAATCATAGGATTCACTAAAGTATTTTAAACTTTTTTGAAGTAACATCAACAACAAGCTTTTCAGGACCTGTAAGAGTTATTTAACTTTTTGTAGCCTTTCAGTCATTTTTACCCCATCTGCTATCCACGCAACCGCTGTGCTGTTGGACACACRTATAAAAACACTACACTCCTGGGAATGGCTGCCACAGAAAAGGTTCCACACATATAGACCCAATGGCTACACATATAATATTAAATTTAACAGCACAAAGGAATAAACAATTACTGGGACTGAAATTCAATTGCCTATACTATGAAATTGCTAAAATAGTTCTGGTAGAGTTATAAATAAATCTTATATCGGAATTTAGCTCAGACCATGGACTAGTCCCAGTAGATATCCTGACTTTTTTGAATCTGTTCTGGAAGCTCTGTGAACTTGATATTATGAACACAGTCTGTTCCATGCCTCTGATTTATTAGTATAGCTACAGCCTATCAGTCTATAAATTAGGGTAGCAGGGGTGGGGTAATCAATCATAGTAAATGAACGTTCAGAATGCTAGACATGCACATATACATTTTACTTTACTATGCACAGACTTGCTGAATGGGACATGGTATATTCAAAGTTAGCATGTACCAACCGTCAATTGCCCCAGTATGAAGAACTGCTGTACAGTTGTACAAAGAAGCAGCAAAGTCGATTTAATGGAACAAGGAAATGTGAGGCAATTACAGAGGAACAAAATTTTGCAACAGCAAGAGAGCTGGAAAACCTGTACACAGCCTTGGATGCATTAAAATGGTCAGCATGGATAGGTCTGGTTAATGCAAACTATTAATACAATGGAGTCATATGCCATCCTCCGTTACTTTCTGCTTTTTACAGGAAAAAATCTTCCAGCTCTGGAATGAAGTGGTAATTTCCTGACTAGAAGTTTTAAGAATACAAAGCTCACTCTTGCTGAGCCAAGTAGTCTCTTTACAAAAAGAATCACACTTTAACATTCTGCAGCATATTCTTCTAATCAACCTTTCACTGCAGTCCACTCATCTTTTCTCAACCCCACATACAGAGAAATAACTGCTGTGTACATTTTGGCTCAGATTGCTTTTTCTTCCCACCTTCACCATTGCTTGCCAGGGTCAAACATAACTGGGTGAGGAAGAAGCCCTTGCAACCATGAATGGAATAAGAAGTCAATAAGAAGTATTATGCCTACACATACAGCATCTCTTATACTCCAGAAAAAAAAAATCAGGAAACAAACTAACCATCATATTTTTAGTTCAAAATGTATGTGAGGTAGGGGCATATGCTTGGAAACCTTTTGAAAAACTTAATTAAAACTGTCATATAAAAATATACTTGACAACTAAATCAGCATTAAAATAGTTTCAAGGAGATAAATAATTTACAGATTTTCACAGTTAACAATCTGCTTTCTGGAAATAAACTTCACAGTTAACTATAAAATGATCAAAGAGGGATTAGGTAGCTATTCAATTTACTGGAAAAACGTTACACCATATCAATAAGATTGAGAAAATGACTAAGGAGCTGAATATGTTAGAGAAGCTGTAATGAATCTAAACAGTGATAGAAATTCACTGGGTATGGAGTCATTAATGTTAATTTTATGAATATTAAAATCACCAAGGGGAACAAATTTGCTGGCACTAAAGCTGATAATGGCTAAACAGTCCAAAAGATTTCATTTCTAAAAAGTTTAACAGACACATTTTCAACTCTGAATTTGGAGATTCTTTGCAAGAGGTGATATAGAAAGCATAAAATATACAAGGTTCTTTCACCTTCTGCAGATTTGTCTACACGCCAGAAATAACTTCAGTGGCCACCCAGTATCCTTTGACAGCTAAGTAATACAATGACAAGAGAATAAAATATAGACTAACTTCTTTCAACTGGATGGGCTACTGAGATCCCGTGGCTTGGTGCTCATTGAAAGCAAAGGGAGTTCCAAAACCTGCAGTGGAAAATTCACCTGTCAGTGGAAATGTCTTTCTGGCATTTTAGGATTTTTCTCTAATACTGTGCCGGCTGCCAGCATTACAGCTCTCCCTATTCTTCAGGCAGAGGACAAGGTAGGATCATTTTATGAGATAGTGGTCTTCATCTTTACATAGAATTTCTGAAACGTTGTGTATGGCACACAAATTCTAAAAAAAAAAAAAAAAAAAAAAAAAAAAAAAAAATTTAAAAAAAAAAAAAAAAAAAAAAAAAAAAAAAAAAAAAAAAAAAAAAAAAAAAAAAGCTTTGAATAAAAGAAAGCCTTTGCAGTGGAAGTGAGGATACACAGAATAATAATGTTCAGTTTTACATGATTGTAGTTTACTATGAAAAATTCTGTGCGGTATCTAACGTTGCCTCAGGACATGGTCTTATTACTAACCTTATTTGATCCCTCCTGGCCATTCCAGGAAGAAGTGAAACAGCAAAATGGTGTGTGTGAATATGCTACATGTACAGAAACACAAAATGGGATTTGAGATAACACAGCTAACTGCCCTGAAACAGCTGAGTGAAGTTCACATTTGAAAGAATTGAGAATCTCTTTCCTTTTTATTCCAGAAAACCTAGCGTTATTCTCTGAAGCAATAAATAATAATTAGCAAATACGAATCCTCTCTCTGTTCTGCCCGGTTTATTGTTCTCCATTTTCTGCATCTTGAAACACAGGAACAGCAGGAGATTTTGTGTGCACAAGGTTCATAGCAGGTCTTTTACATCTTAGGTTTCAATACTACTTTGGAAGCTCTTTTTAATATGAGTCTTCTTTTCTTTTTGAATGTGGATCTCAACACTAATTTATACGAGAGTTACAATGTCTCACATTTGGAAAAGTACATTTTTATCTCCAATTGTCTCTAGTTTCTTTAGGAAGAATGTAATTTCTAGGTGATCACCAAAACCTTGCTTGTCATGGTAAAGAAAATTTGCTTCTTGATTACAAAAGTAGAAAGGCAGCTATATCAGATTTATTAATATATATTCAAGGTGTACTTGGCAATCCACCTTACACTGAGAAAATGATTACTTTAGAATCTCAGAGGTCATAAAAAACAAATTTCCAACTCTAAGCTGCAAGCTGAAAATGAAATAAGCACAACCTAAAAATACAGAACCAGAAAATATTACATATCCACACCAATACATATTTAAGAATGCGTGAATAGTGAATCTTTTCTGCCTAACTTTGAAATGATGACTAGGAAATAATATGATTAGGACCAGGCTCAGCAACAGCAAATTTATACCTACTAATGAAAACGGACATTCCAAAAAATGCCACTCACCTCTCTTATTTCATGCTGGACGCTACAGTGACATTTCCAGGCAATTTACTTATTTCATTTTCTGTTACAACAGCTTCCATCATCTGTGATCTGAAAATACTACAGGATTGAAGAATCTGACGTCTCATCACAAGTCAAAATGTTTTAATACAGTTTGCAAATGAATGGTTGTGAACCAGTTCCCTAATATTTGCCTGACATTCCGATTTATGAACCCGATTCTCTGGAGAAATGTATTTCCAGTTCCCATATCCCTTTCTCCCCATCAGCTCTAATCACCTTTTTTCCTCTCTTCCCAAAGAATTCTTTGTTGTCTCCATTTACTATCATTAGCAAGCAAGCAAGAAAATTATTACTGTTATTACTTCCTGAATTGAGATATTTGGAAATTGTTTTTGAAGTTCTATTTCATGCTTTTTTAAAATTATCATCACTTAGAAACAGTAAGAAACATACTGCAATTGAAAAGAACACCCACTGAAGTGTACTGTAACATCCTGAAAGTTTCTTGTTAAAACTTAAATATTCTAAATTTATGCCACTGAAGTGTCTGCCTGCTTTCATTTTCCCACATCTTCTACTTGAAGACAAATGTGGGAACAGAATAATTAGTTTCTATTGTAATGAACTGTAAAATTTATAGTAGATTATTAAATTGAGAAGCATAGAACAATATTATCATTAAGGATTTATAGGTTATAAAATTCAAATTATATGTATTTCATAAATTCTCTCTGATCTTCATAGCTATTACRACTTTCCCAAATATCCTTCCTGTTTCTTATTTCCATCTGGCATACTCTCACAGTTTAAGGGAATCTTAAAAAACTTGCAGAGTTAATGAAATGGAAGAGTTTTTTACATGGTTCACCAGTAACAGCTATGCTCTCTTTGGTTAATCAGCATGTTTTCCTGTGGTGTTCTGTGTGGTTGCATGTGAGAACTGCAACTCAGAAATAATCACCTGTCCTGGCTACAGCCTGTGTGTAAAACACCCTACTTAGAATATGTTCTTTACAGTAATCAAAAGAACAATAACCTTTTAGCACAGGAGAGCATATTATTTTATCCTAGAGAGAACTAAGCACATCTTTTAGAGCAATATTAGTTCATGCTCTCTCTCCTGGATCAGCTTGCTGACAGGTACATTTTAGAAGTGGAATTTAGCTTAGTCCCCTTTTCAACCCTAACCCTTCCCCACTTTTTGACCTTTTGTAACATAAACAGCATAATGGCTCCTTCCCAAAAGCTTTGTGGCTGGCAATACTGACACCTCGCTGAGAGCAGGCAGCAAGTATCGTTATCCAGTGATCTTCCAAATTGCCATTTTTCTTTTTCAACTATCTCTACTATGTATCTTCTTGATAGAGAACTACCATATGAAGTGCTTCTGAAGTAAAGAAATACACTTCAGAGGTTTTGGAGATTTTTTCCCTATTTTTTCTTAAATTCATGGCTCTAAAAAACAGTGACAGTTTTGATGGAAGAGGTTGCTGCCAGCAAGAAAACAGATGCAAAATTGAGGAAAACGTGTGAAATGTTGAGAAGAGTAAATCAGTGCTTCAGTGTCAGAGACGCCATTTCATTATTCAGATGCAGTAGGCTGAGCAAAAAAGATGAAACATGTCAAAAGTAAGAACGAGGTTAATATTGAAGTTCACTGAGAAACCTTAGCATCCAAGGCTTCTGCTTAGTAATATTTGTAATTACTCTCCAAAATCCTTGTGCTTCTCTGACTCATATCATTTTTGATCAACATACCTAAGCATATTACTGCAGTATTTGTTTCACTTCACTGTCATTTCACTGAACTCAACTGGATTTCACCACTGTAAAGCTAAAGCTATACTGTAATGAATCAAGCCCAACACCATTACTTAAAAGTACAGAAAAGATAATACAGAGAGAGAGAATGTACCATGTGTGGGAAAGTTGGAGGAAATTAAATTCCTTTTAGAAAAACATCTAAAATATCTTAACTGCAGCAGGACTCGATTTACTGTAATTTAGACCCCATAGGGCTGAATGTGGATACAGATGTCTGATTATCAGTTTTGGAGGAGAGGACATGTATTCCTACATCTATTCTTCTTCATCTTTTTAAATTAACAGCATTATCGTTAGTTCTGCCTCTTGACAGAAATAATCTGCGGAAGACCAAATAGTGACTAACCTGAGGACCAAACCGCTACCAACAATACCGCACTATACTGCAAATTGAAGCCAAACCCTAATTCCAGGATACATCATTGCTGCCTGAACTCACCACCACCACAATCACGCTGTATCAGAGCTAGGTTCATTTTAATCTAATTCATTTTAATCTAATATTCTTCCCTTTACTGTTTCCAGCAAGTAATTCTTCTGAGGGAAAAAAAACCAAAGTAAACTATAATCTACCATCAATTATATGGTCAGTTCATATCCTAAACTGTTACATTAGTTGTTTGTCATCTTATTTTGTGCAACTCCGTCTTAAAGATGGATAAACCCTCATCACTGTTACCCCCTAAAGAAGGAGGTTCATTTTGTTTTGTGAGGGTGGTAACAAAGTTACTTCAAAACACTTTGCAAGTTCAGCTCAGTTTTTCTAAGTGTTTACACCGGAATACAAACACAAATTCTTTTACAAAAATCACAAACCATTTCATTTTAATCTTTTCAAATTACTTTATTACTACATCTTATCCAAATCATCTTTTCATGTCCCACTTCACTATCGTTTTTTAAAAACCCTAACAATAAAAATATTTAAAAAGCAAAATTGATTTGGTAAAAAACTTCAAGATGTTTTTTTTAACTTGCTAGAAAACAGAAAAAATAATAATTAGTTATTTACCTATTCAACAGCCTTAACCTTTCTTATACGTTGTAGACTACTTGCAGAAACACCTCAATCAACTGAGTCTGTCCCGCATTTTCAAGAAAGGCCTCAGATTCAGCAATTTGCTTTTACAGACCTGCTTGGGATTCTCAGAAATACTCATCAGCATCCAACCTCAGATAAGAAGCAGACAGTTAAAAAGGCAATATTCTCTGTGCCTTGCTACTTCAGTTTTGTATGATCAAGAGGAACAATAGGATTATGAAGAGCTAGCCCGGAGATGATCTTGCTACTTACTAAACATAATAGCCCTTAATGACTGATTTCTACCCACACATTTTTCTTAAATAAGGCTTCTCATTAGCGTCAAGTACCATCATTTGTAATTTTTTTAACATTTTTATGTTTTGCTTCTTATCCAACCAACACATTGAAGGAGAAAGCCTGTAGCATCGTTTTTGAATGATGTCTTCTCTAGGCCTTAGTGGCAAGTCTTCACTAATCAATAAATTCCATCTATAAAACTAAATGCATTTCCAAGTATCTGTCATGTAAAGAGTTGAGACGACAACTAGAATGCACATTCTGAAAGTCCTTTTAACTACTTTTCCTTCCCAAATAAGCCTTGGTTATCCTGCAAGATTTTCAGACTGACAGTAATCTCTCAATCTCACAGGGGAACGCACTACTTATTTCTTGTGAATTAATATTTTATAGCTTATATTGTGCATTACAATTTTCCAATCCTTACTCTAGACAAAAGAGGTACATTTATGATTTCCAAGAACAATAGTTTTTATTCAGATTGTGCAGGGAAGAACCAGAGCCATCCTAAAATGAGCAAATGACTGGTGCACAGAGGAAGGGAAGATGAAGGCAGGCTTACAAGAAAGATAAAAAAAGACATTTTAAAAACTTTTTTTCTTTCCCCTTGATCAATTTCTTTTCTCAAGGTGCTTTTTAACAATGAGGCAGGGCAGTGTACTTGGCTCTGTCAAACCCAACATTCACTCAACGTCATTTGAAGAAATAATGATTTTCTACAGGAGAAAATCCTGTAGAAAAGATTCAACAGATAGCCCAGCAGATACATTATTCAAATGGGATAGACAGTCCTGCAGTTTTATACCAATTTTTGGAAAGCAGTTTTATACCATGAAAACCAGAGATACTACAGGTCAGATTAAAATTCGACCTCTTGTCCTGGGCAAATGAAAGTAGCAAGGTTTTGGAAAGAAAAACAAAAAGCAAAAAAAACTAGTAATGAGCAAAATCCAGGCTGGAAGGCTTTAACAGAAATGATAACAACCAAAAAGATGTTAGAAAGCCTTCATACACAGAATATATCCTTTTCTATTCAAAGCCTTTCTGCTGCCTAGGAGTCCCAGATGATGCCCCTTATTTCACCTGAAGCACTTGCTAGCACAGTGGAAGGAGGCAAGTGCTTTAACAGCAGTACCTGCCTCCCCAGAGCTCCCTACCAGGGAAGAAAACACCTCCCTTCCTCCTAACCCTCTGTGCAGGTCTCCTCCTGGCATCTTCTTCTCCAAGGCATCATCACAAGAGAAGGCAGACTACCACCCTGCACTCCCTCCTTGGCAGCTCTTGGAGGGCATGGGTGAATTTACTCAGGATGAAATTCAAAGGCAGGAGGTTTACTTTGTTAGTGCTGTGTTAGTGCTGTGTTAGTGCAAAACAATAATATTCCCTTCTACTAAAATCAAAAGCACAAATGAATTAAACAGAATTCCTCACTCAAGCAAGGCAGATTGTCAAAGCTAGTATTTCATATTACCGCTTTTAAGCCCAGTGAAGGTGTTTCACACTCCTGTATCAGCTCTGGCAATGTGCACAGCTGTGTGTGAAACATAGCTTGTCCCCAAAGTAAGGAGAAGCCACAGTGCTGGGCAGCAGGGAAGGCTGGGCAAGTTTTTTACCCTGCCCACAAAGGGATACCATTCCCTGCCTGCAGGCAGAGCTCAGCCCATCTCTCAGGCCAAGGGAGATGGAGGGAAATGAGGGCAAATAACAAGCACTGCTTTGCAGAAGTAGAGTGCTCCAACTGCTCTCTTCTGTATGGTTGTCCTTCCCCGCCCCAACTCATGACATTGTATTTCCCACCAAACAGAGCAGAYTTCCATAAAGTCAAACTGTAACTATACATTGCCATGCATAAGGACTGGCTTTGGGGCTAATTCTGTGTAAAATGTGTGTACAAAAATACTTTGGGCAGATTTCTTTGCAGTAGATAGTAAACAACGTCATTCAAAGTTTTTATTTATGTCAAATTTAAGATATATTAAAATATGCAAAGCTTCAGGGGTTAGTCGCACTGGCATAAACCAATCCCAGCACACGTACCTGCAGAAAACACAAAAGGGTTAAGGAACATTTTTTCCCCTTGACAAAGCAGTTCTGAAAGCTGTTCTAGAGGTGGTGTATCCCTATGTCTGCATAAAGATGTTGACAAATCTGTCCTATATATTAGTTTATTCTCGCAGTGATTTTTCTTTAATATATGACCAGAATAAACATTGTGTGGAAAGCTGTAGTGTGTTTTGATTGTCTATAGATGCTGCAAATAATTTAACAAGCACCCTCATGATGTTTCTTGCTGTAGGCAAAACATTCATTTTCTTCTGCTTAAAAGTAAAGATTTTTTTATTATTCCCTTTTTACAACAATTTAGGAAAATACTAAAAAGAATGCTTCTAGTATAATCTTTTATGAAACAGACAATGCTGCAAAATTCACTCCAGATCTCATTCTATTAAAATCAAGCTATGCCAGACACTTGGCCACCATGGATTGCAAGTTCTAATAAATGTTAAAAAAATCTGTTGAGATTTTGACTATTGCAAAAGTCTTCAATGCGCAAAATTCCCTACACAGAAATATGTAAAAGACTCCAATTTACACTATGCTGTCTTAATACTTAATTAATATTTTTGCTCTAATTAACAGTTACTGAGTACCCAATTTATGATTCTTTTCTTTCATCTGATATCCCCTTTCCCTCCCTCTGTTTGCAATATCAAACACAGATTTGGAATATTAGCTTTCTGATAAAAGAATATTATAAGCTATATGTTGCCAAAGATAACCCCCAAAAGTCACAGTTTCATAGTGAAATTACCCATCTATATTTTCAATGTAATAAGAGCTTCTGTGCTCTGAAGCTCTAAAGGATTAGCAACCCAAAGAAGGCTAAAAGAGCAGCTTAGCCATGCAAGCTGGAATATACAGAACTCTGTTAAGGGACAACCCCCATTATCCCCAAGAGTTGTTTGTCTTCCTGAACACAACAAAATTAAAATATTTTTTGAAACATTGCTTTACACACACTCCTGTTCTTATTAAAACAAACGTATATTCACAGAATTGGGAACACTGTAATTGAAAGTCATGGTGTGACTGTTCCAGAGGTGTAAACCAGTAACCCATTGAACTGATAGAAACTATTCAGTACTAAAGTAAAATCTTGATGGCAAATGTACCAATGTACATCTGTGATAATAACAGTGACTTATATGGCTTGTATTTGTTCTTATTATTTTCACTTTAAAAATATATTTTCTTTTCATTGACAACTGTTTATATCTGTTTACATTCTTCTTATTGACAATCGATATTTAAAGTTTCGGAATCAACTATAGGGTGGGGGGGAATATTGGTTATACAGAGGAATGGGATTAAACAGTTTGGACTTTGAGTTCTGCTCCAGATCCGGCATTTCTCCACAGCCTGTGTCCTGATTCCCATGCACAGTGTTTCTGAGGTCATATTCCTTCACTGGGGCCAGATTGTTTTCTAGAGCAAGGGAATAGTAGTTTGGTCCAAGACAAGTAGTTCCCAGTGACCCTCACCAGTACAGAATGAGCACATTAAAGGAAAGACAGTCCAAGTAAATGAATTCAGCTGGACCAGTGCCATCCTTGTGGAAGGATGGCAAGACAGCAAGAACACTGCAGTCCAAGCAAATGGCCAATAATTTTGTTGTTAGTAGCAGAATAAAACACAAACAAGGAGTTTTACTGTAGTTCCCAAGTTATTTGTGGCTGAGATGCACCTGAAAAGTTGGCAATTAATAAGAAAATGTGCTCTTTACAAGGCTCTTAAAAGTCCCATTAAGTCTGCATTTACTTAGCATGTTCTCTAACTCCCTTATTAGAAACCAAGCAGCAGTAGTTTCAGAAAAAGTAGTGAGAGAATAAATGCCTGTTTTCCATTCTAGTGCAACAAGAAGTAGTGGCTGAATTCCAGAGTGCCCAAACTAAAACTGGACAAACCTAGTGACATGCATTCCGGGTTCAACCACAGAATACACCTCCAGAATAAATTCATTACCACATTCATTCCAAATAGAGATATTAACTGCAGACAGTACAATCTAGGAAGGCTGGAATTGCTTCAAAATTTTCAGACTATGAAAGAACCGATAGATTTCAATACCCCACTCTGTGTGGTTCACTACAGTGATGCAGAAGTGATAGATTTAAGCCTGTACAATTTCAAAAAAGCATGCGTAGATTCAGCCATACAGCTGTCATTGATGTAAAACCATAAAGTCACCTAGAAGTATTCAAAAATGCAGCACTATAGCTTCAGACCAAAGCAGAGCAATCCTGTTTTCAAAGTTCCCTGATAACAGCTGTAGTCTTTTGAATTTGCCTTGAGTTTCAGTTTGAAGATCTACAAAAAGATAGCTATCTCTAAAGGACTCTGCTCAAGAAATGTCAAATGTAAACAGACTTTGAAGGAGTTAAACAACTGTTTCCAGAGCAGCAATCATCAATTTTAAGCTTATTTGTTGTTTTAGTTTGATTTAACACCACAGAAAGGGGACCTCGACACAAAGCAATAACGTGCAGTGATGTGGTAGGTTGCAGTGTGATTAGATATTGCTGGGCACCAATATTAATTCTGGGGTAATGTATGTAATACACCACTTTGCAGCTGACTTCATTTTAATATGTATAGAGTGTATGTTCTGACAGCTGTGTGTCACAACAGGATCCCATCTCTGTCTGACATGATTGATGTGCAACCCTTGAGATTGCTATCTTTCACCACAAACGGGTATTATACATGTAGTTAGTGTGAAAGAGGTATCTTCTGTTAGAGGGAATGAAAAGGAAAAAAACAATAAACTGAAGGGAACTGCTTTTATTTAAAAAGCACCAGGGCAGGGAAAAATAGTTGTTTAAAGAAGAACCTTTCATCTCACAGTGCAGGCTTAGAAGATAAAAATGCTTCCCCATTTTCATATATGAATATCTAAATTCAATCTACAGACAGAAATTGAAACAAGAGTGGCCTGGTTCCCAAATATACCAAACACTTTCAATTCTTATGGTCTCTCTTATTTTTTATATCATGCTGGCTTTTAAGGTATCTCTGTATTGCATATTGCTGGCTCATGCAARTGTGTTGTATGCAATGTCCAAACCAGCCAAATGTGAGCCAGCTGCAGGCAGGATACTGGCTAAACAATGGCTGCTATGCCCAAAATACTAAACAGGACTCAAGTGTTGTACTAACTGCACGGAGAACTGAATTGTCTCTTTCAGGTCAGCCAAGTCATAAAATTCAGAATGGTGCCCTATATACTCCTGTATGTTGCTCACGTGCCTCACTGATTAAAGATGAGACTGTAGCGTTTCATTTAAATAACAGATTTAGATGAAAAAATTCAGGAAAGTACAATGGCAAATYGTTGTCCTTAAATGCAACCTAATGTGAACTGATGGCTATTTAATACCTATGAATATTTTATGTTGAAATTTTTTTTAAAACGACAAAATATGTTCTACCCCACACACATGTGTGCATGCACATGCACACATGCACACACATTCTCAGATTCAGGTGTCTGAAGTGTAATTTGATGGAAATTTTGAGCTCTTAACCCAAACACTGTGACAGCCACAAACCTTTGAACACAGCTAAATCATCTGGGAATTTTCTGAAATTGCTCATGTTCTTCTGATCACTCTCACATCTGACATGTTGATAAGAAGACTCCACATATGCTACAGGAAAAAACACAGGAAAGGTTCTACCGCTTCTTTCTCTATCCCTCCCATTGAAACTGTGTCTTTTACTGAACGGAGGAGAGAGAGAAGGAGGGAGACTGAATAGAGGATGATTATACGGATATTCACATAGGGAGGGAGTTACGGGTCTGTGTGTTTAGCACAGCAGGACTTGGGTAAAAAGTACCACCAAAGAGGGATCCAAGATTGGAGACTAGGGCAACGCCTACCAAGCAAGCACTCTAATCACGACACTATAAAAATACAGCTTCTGTACCTAGTAACCCCTTTGGGCACATGGCTACCAGACATCTAAAACCCCTTACTACTATGAGATGGCCTACCACTGCTTTTGTTCACCAAAAAGGATGTCTGGGGAAATGAGGAGATCCTGTCGCCTAAGTGGCATCACTGTTGTTCTCACTTCTCTTGGGTCCAGTGACCAACTGTCTATACAAGAGGAAGACATCAGGGTGAAAACCCCTGTCTGGTGGGTAGCAGGTACCCCATAGGGAAAGTAAATTTGAAACACCTTTATCTTTATTCATGTCCYGGTGAAACTTCTAAATTACAAAGGTGTTGCAACTAAAGTGCAAGGGTAACAGTAAAACCAGGGGACACATTTTACATACACTTAACAAATCCAGTTCAGAGGAAATAATGAACATTTACTTCATGAATCCCATTAACACTTAAGTGTGAGATATTCTAAGCAACTCAGCACTGTCAGAGCAGAGATGCTGTTAAGACTGTCCTGAAGCCAAGCTTTTAACACTAGGATACATTAATTTAGAAAAATGATTTATTAACACAGAGATCCTAGCCATCCAGTGGGTTAGGTGGAATGCAAACCGACTCAGAATGAGCGATTGCTGGGAAGTATATACTTTTTTCTTATTTTCCCATTTGAAGCAGCCGTATGGCATCCTAAATGTTTCCCAAGTGTCCTGAAACCATTACATTCTGCTAACAAGTTGACACCCATGAGCACTGCCAGAATTGCTCTCCTCCATCCCTCATTATTCCCACTTATAACCTACCAACCATAAGTACTTGTTCTCTAGGATAATTGCTTCACTATAATTCACTATTAACTGTGGCCACACCATAATGAATGGATCTAATGCTAACAGAAATTAGAAAATAAAAAAACGAGAGTGGGTATGGAGTATCACTTGGAAATCTCTTATGCTTCAAACTCAAGTTAAGGAATCATGACTGAACTACTATTACTCACATCACTGCTGAAAAAAAAGTTTAAAAACCTCTGAACATCTATTTGCCAACCTCTATTTGGTACTGGCATCACTAGTGACCTAAGAAATGGAAATATCCATCTCCAACTGTTAGCAACTTTTTCTCCTGAAAAAAAAAAAAATCTGTCCTGAAGCTGAGCCTCAGATAATCAAGACAATTAGACAATCAAGTTTGGTATTGACTGACAAGTCAGCAATATTTCCATATTGTCAAGTTATCTCAAAATCAAGAATTAAGAAAATCCACAGTATGGGCTGCTTAAAAAAAGCTTAAAATGCTCCATGTGATGACTGCTATAAAAAGAAAATCACTGTGTAGTAAATCAGAAATATTGTTACAGAATGTTCATCTCAAATAGGGAGTAAAAGCTTACCTTCTTAAAAAAAAAAAAAAAAAAAAAAAAAGAAATTAATCTCACTTCCAAAAGAAGATTTTTTTGTGCATATATTACTTCAAACAAGACAAGACATCAATTCTCAATTCCTCGTCTTCCATTAAAGTATGTCAGAGGGCTCTTCCTCTGGACTGATCCAATTCCTCCTTGCAAGCAGACCTTCAAGAAGAAGAAAAAAACCACCAACCTTTTTTTGTTCTTATTGTTGTCTTAAAAAAAAAAAAAGGTAAGTGTGAAGATCAGTATTAAACTGAGTATTTTGCAAGAAGCCCAGTGTGCAGAAGAAAACCTCCTACTCCACTGCCTGAACTTGCTGTCTCTGAGATATTGCCTCAAAGCAGCCCCAGCAACACCCATCTCCTGTTCCCAATCCAGAACAGGACACAGCCTGCAGCAAGCCAGGACCTCCTGCTCACACAAATGTTTTTTGAACTCTTATCAGCTCCTCTGTCATCACCCTTCCTTTCCACCCCAACACACTTTGTTAGTTACCATGTATTATTCCTATTCTCAACTAAACTGTAGTTATGGGTCATATTAACACTAAAATCTATATCCAGCAGAGAGGGCTCAACTGGTCACCAACAGGACTTTAACTTAGCCCCAATGTCAGTAAAATTTACTAATATCCATCTCATCAAAAGGCTGACCAAGACTCTTCCCAAGCATGAAAAATACAGTCAGTGTCAGAAAAACCTATCAAGTTCACTACATATTAACAAAGTCAGCCATGGTTATTATGGCATTACAATATTCTTTACACTGAATGAAGAACACCAAGTACAATTCTTTCAAATTAAATCTTCCAAGCTCATATAAAAGACTACTGCCAAAGCAAAAAGCAGATTTGTTTTTCAGCTGACAAATGACGGATTATTATTAGACATTTTGTACTAGATCTATAACATCAAACCTTCCCTTTGAGAAACTTTAAAGATCTTTCCCAATATTTCTGAGACACATTTATGGATAGTATACAACTTTTCAAAGAAATTGCACCTCAGAATTTTGTTTCTATGACAAGAAATAAGATTTCAACTCTCTGTTTAGTTTCAATAGACTTATTGAAGGTCAATATGGTCCGCATGTTTAGACCTCTAGAGTAGGCAAAAAGTGAAAAGGCAAGTAAATCATCTTAAAAATACAAAAGCCCAGCCATAAAAATCTATTGTTTATCTTTTGCAGTGATGGTATTTTACTTTCCAAATAAAAATCCCAGTTCTCCAATGAACAGACTTATTGAAGTAACACTGTACTACACTGTTTTAATTTCAGGTATTTGAAACAATGATACCATAAAATGATCTGAAGTATTGTTGTCACATAAATCTCCAAGCAATTTGCGTGTCCTTAATGTTCAAGCCTAAAATTGTTTCATTCTTTAGCTGACAGTGCACATTGTAAAAGTTGTGGTTTATCACTTTTCTTTCATTCTTCTCCAGCAGTTACACTACCACATCCTTTTTATTGCTATCGCAGGATGTCACTATGTAAGTGACATCATAAGGGGAGAACAAGGATTTGCCAGGAATAGTCAGAATTGCTCTGTAGTGCTACAGAGCTCTGCATTTCAGAGAAAAGGGGACAGTCTTGCATTTTAGCATGCTGAACATGTGCGCTATCAAATCTATTGCCTGTCACCATAGTCCCTTGGACTGGATAAATTATATCCCACAGTTGGGTAGTACAAAGGTAATTCTGTTGCCATATGTTGTGCCAAAGAGCTCATGCCGTGACAGGGTGCATTATAGATTACGCTTTCCCATGTGAGGCCCATTTTCTCCTTCATCTGTGAGGGATAAACCTTGCCTCCTTTAAGATTTTAAACTATCCAAAATAAAACAGCACCTCCAACAAGCTGGAGATGCAAATTCTGCGTAAAAAAAAAAAGAAAAAAGAAAAAAAAAAGAGGCAGAAAAAGCCCGATTTTTCAGATTTTTCAGATTTTGGAAATTACTTTTATTGTCCCAGTATACACCCAGAACTCACTATGCATCAATCCCATGGGAATTCCAGCCCCAGCTCTAACTTAATGTCAGAAAAAATGGAGTCAAGAACACTGCGATCAGCTTCACACATTTTCTTTATCAGATGCTCTGCAGTATTTTTGAATTTCTTTGGTTGATTTCAAACGCTGGCATTGGTAGCAGCTCACACATGAAGAAAAGAAATATCATGAGAGTAGAAAGAAAACAGGTAGAGCCCCCAGAGCATATTTAAGAGATTTTGCTTATATGTTCAATTTATTACTGGATTTCATTATTTAGCAGAAGTGAATTGAAGTGGTTGATAATATGCCACAAATGATTTCAGCCATCAGCATCCAGCTCAGTTCAGAAATAATCAAAAGCCATTGCTACATGACTGGAGTTGGGCATCGGACAGAAAGGAGGTCTGTTTGAAGTCTTGTTCCTGGTAAGGAAATTACTACATCATGTAAGTCAACTCAGTGAACACATGGGCTTCATCTCATAGTGCAAAAATGAAGATAACTACATTTTAGGCATAACTACAAAATATAATACGCAAGAAGAAAGAATGGACAGTAAGTACCTAACATCTCACATGAGAAAAACTACTCTGAAGGTAAAAGGCTGAGGCAGCGAATGCAAATAGAAACACTTCTCATATTCTTCAAGAGTTAAACAAGATACACTCCCTAATACATACAGTCAGTCATATGTGCTCCAGCTCATTTGTTTCCGTAATTTTTTTTTTTAAACTCTTGGAAGAGAAAGAGACATTCAGAATGGGTTTCGCGTAACAGCAGCCTTTGGAATGCAAAGGCTTGCTATACAAGAACATTTGGGGTCAAAGGGTAAGAAAAATCTTTACTGAAAATCTGTTCAGGTATATGGAGTCATAGTCACATCAGTTCCTCTTCCACCCATACATCAAGAAAGAGACTGAGATATGATTTCAAGGAATCATGCAGGAGTATGAACCCCAGCACACACTACAATCATCAGAAATGCCTCTTGCAGAACCAGGAGTCAAGGAATACACATCTTGCTCATCAAAAGCAAGCCCAGGCCTGATAGAACATGAACTCCCACGGTGATTTTCTTCTATTACTTTTTTAAACAATGAGTTTAGATATTTGTTATGCCAGTAGGCAGTCTGTAATCTTCACCCCAATTTCAAGGTTACTAGAACATACGCCTTTTGATTTAAGGCCTTTTGCCTTCAGCTAAAATAGAGCTTACTCTAATTATCTTCATTATAACATCCATAATTTGGGGCTCCCATAGGCACTAAGGGTGTAACAAGGATGGCATAAATTTTTACATCCACTGACCTCTAAATTAGTGCAAGCTTATTTCACTGAAAGAGGGTACAAAGTAAAATAAATTTTTTGCTTTCCACTCACTTCACACGTGTGGATGAAACTTTGTGGGTAGGTATRTGAGTCTATGTCATCTGCATTCCTGTTTCCCAGTGCTACGTATAGCTCATGGTCCAGATGCTGCATACATTCAAGGCTGTTTTATGTCCTACTTTCATGGCCAAGTTGCCATAAAGCCCAGAAAGTTTTATGACCACATTAAAGAACATTCTCACATCAAGTCATCCAACTGCTTAGTCACTATATAATAGCTTCTGGACACCACCTCCCTCTGTAAACTTTATAGGAGATACTCATATACATCCAGAAGGACCAAAAGCATCAAGTGGTCTTTTGCCATAAGAAAACATTGTGAAACCTTCCTCAGCTTTGTGGGTCTCCATTTACCCTAGGGTTCCCAAGACAAAAGAGTAATGTGAGAATGGAAAGAGTATTCAAGGTGGGGGGAAGAGAGAAGAATTATTGTTTCTTTTCCGCTGTGAGAAATTTAAATGAAAAGAATAAACACCGTCCCTAGATGTGCGGTCTTTTCTTATAAAGACACTCCAAGTTGTATGGATTCAGTTACCATAGTGAATAGTGATGGTAATGGCAGTATGGAGAATATCTCGAGATGAAAAAGAAGAACAACTCACATTATGTTCAGTAAAGATTAAATCTATGATAGATCAACATATACATATCAGCTAACCTCCTGTTCAGTTATTTAATAGGAATATTTACTATCTAGAACCTGGACAGAGGTTATTACATTTATTTCACATATTCCATCAAGACCTGTCAGACCACCTAGTGTTAAGAAAATGCTATAAGTGAAAACTGATTGGATTTATTTCAGTATTTCTCTTTTTCGTTTTAGCATGCCTCACTAGTTGGCAATTACTTCCTACTGTACAATCTATTAAATATTCATGTCAGATATTATTTGCATAGAGCAGCTTTTCTCTGATAAAAAATATGTTATTCGTTCACTGCTTAGAAGATTGACCTAAGGTCCCTACTTTAAACACACAGTTATATTGATTGTGAAAATACACCAGGAAAATTATGTAGTTTATATGCATGCATTATTTCTACTGAGTCATCCTGAAGCTTATAATTTAAGCCTCAGTGTTTCAGGTAAAATGAAATTGTCTCACTAAGTAAGGCTGCTTTGATTTCAGCTTTGCTCCAAGCTTTGCCAGGCAAGCAGAAAATCTTCATAGTATGAAAGGTCTTGTTCATATAGAATGTATAGTCATGCATTGATAAAATCGTATGCATTCAAAACACACCATGCCTTTGTCCAAAGATTGTTTTACAAAACTCTTTTTTTATCTCATGTAAATAATCCCATATCCTATATTAATGGAAGATCATCATAAATGAACAATGAATTTAGACTTCCAAAGCACTGCTGCGACTACTGCATTATACATAGCATACAGAGGACAAAGAAACTAAGGAGCTTCCTTCAAACAGGAATAAAATCCCCAAACCAAACCAAAAGAACCCCAAGCAACAACAGAAAGATAAGCTAACTGGATTTAAACTAAAAAGAAATTTACTTCTCATGAGTGTGTCCCCTTGAGGAAGAAACTCTGAAATACCCCACTTTTTAAAACCTTATCTGCATTTTACTTTTCTGCCCCTCTCACTAGACAGGAACAGTTTAAGAGCATAAACAGGGGGAAAAAAAAAAGAGAAGAAAAAGAGAAAGAAAAAAAGAATGGACACATTCTTTGCCTTCCTTCCTCTTTTGTCGGCATTTTGCTATTTTCTTACATCCAGCCACCTGCTAGTCTTTCCCAGGTCCTCTCCACCCTTTGTATCTCTTGCCTCCTTGCCTCTCACTCAAGTCTCTTCTATTTTCTCCCCATCTCAGTCCTCCATTTCAAGCGAACATCATCGCCAGTATGGTTATTCATCATGAAAAAATCAGAACAATAAGGAAAATCACAGTTCAACACTTAGAGGAATGACATTATCCTGGCAGCGTTGCTTGCTATGACAGGAAATCCATGTCACGATGAAGCCTGTTCACCTTCTAAGTCCCACAACTCAAAGTAGATTTCAGGTTGTGTATGAGCCTTTTGTTGCTGTCTATGTGCAGATAAACTGCAATCACTCTGCAATGCCATTTCATTTCAGGACTTACAGGTCCTGAATTTAATTGCAGATGCAATTAAAATGCTGAGCTAAGCAACGTGTTTGAAGAATGGACTCCCTTCTAAAACTCTGGAATAGGCCTAATAGGATTCATGCTATAGAAGAATAAAAAGTCCGGGACATGGTATTCTAAATCGTAAAGCCAAGAAAAAAGTTCTCTGAAGACAGCTGAAATTGGTATCTTGGGGCATACAGTATTCTACATGTTAGCCTGATGAGACCCTTCTGTATTTTACCTGATGTCCTCATTTAGTTCTGTACAGGAAGTGAAAACTTAACCTCAGTGGAAACACTGGCAAATTCCTGCAGAGTTCTATTACCTGAGAAACTCACTCACAGTACTCAAGGGTTAGGGACATTGCCTGGCTTACTTTGCTTTCATTTATCAACTGCAAAGGGTTTTCTGGCCAACAATAAAGTTCAGATGCAGATATTAATTAGGTTTTTTTCCTCTCCAGATCCAACTCTTTTCAGTTCTAATACTGTATTCCCATACATGCAGATACCCTTGTATTCCTTAACCCCTAGTGATTTTTCCATTTCATTAAAAAGCTGAATAATCTAGGGAATACACAGCCAAATTTCAATCTGTCTTTATAAATGCAAGCAATACAGTAAAGATTTGCTATCATTTGTACTCACTGTGACATGGTAGAAAGCCAAGCACAATCAACTGCAGATACAGAGGCTCTTAAAGGACTGTATAACATACTGGATGTAAGAATAACAGGTAATAAGATCCTKTACCTATTGACATATTGCAGCATATGTGTTAATAGCCTATAATATTGGCTTTTAAATTTTGTTTCAAGACTTCCTTTCTTCTTAAAATGAGAAGAGAGAGAATTAAACCAGCATTTACTTTCAGTTTGCAGAATGATGAAAATTATTAAAAAAATAAGGAGACCATATACAGTGACATGGTGAATTTAACATGTCTGGGCTGCAGACAACTGTAAATTCAGCAAACAGAAGGATGGTGTGGGACCACTTTGAAGACCTAAGCTACATGCTCTGCATGCTACTATTTTTCTATAATTTCCTTGTATTTCAACAGGAAGACAGATATAGTGTCTCCAAGATGAAGGGTCTATCTAGTTTTACTAAATCTGTAGCAATAGGCAAGACACAAGTTCCTTATGTGGTACTTTACTCATTTGCAGATTTAGACTAACTTACTGTTTTTCAGCATATTTAATAGGACTAGTTTCTTGTATATTAACTTCGGTGTCCCAACAAAGCAAACTATACATTTTAGCAAATACTCCCCTAATGAATAAGATTCTTCTCAGTGTGGAAAAATCATCCTAACCTGTCCCATAACATGGGTATTGCATTTTCAAGACATGAAGTATTCTATACAAACAAATCAATTTTTATTGTATCTTTGTATTTTTTCCACAACACCCAGAAATAGTCAAGAATGAAACTAACCTTTTGTTACTTTGTGTATAGATTTTTACTTTCAGCCAGTAAAGGCTTTTTTTCTTTATCAAATTGTTTATTAAAATGATTCAGTAGAAATGTTTCCTGAACATGGTCATTCAACAGAACACTACACTACACTAGAACTAGAATACTCTTTCTAAAATGCCTCTCCTAAATGGATCTGAGGCTTTTCCACTCACATTTTTATGCAAGCACATTTTATAGTGAGAATGGATGTCTCCTACACTGTTTTTGCAATATAGAAATGCATCCCAAGAATATATTCCTAGAAATAAATCTGTAAGAACAATTCACATCTCATGCCAGTGAAAATCTGGAATAATTCCACTGATGTTTCTGAAATTATCCTAGTGTAAAGAAGAATTAAGTAAAAGAAAATACAGAGCCTTTTGTCTCCAAGGTCTATTGCTATACAAATAATTAATTAGTGTAGCTTGTGTGCTGCGGGCCTGCCTGTCTGACCACTGAGCAATTAAATAAAGTGATTCTAGGAGCTGTAAGTGGTTGCCTCTGGAAAACATACCATCCTTCAAAACAAGAGAAAAAGCATTTTTTACTAATTCAATTTTTAAATAATTATAACCTAATCAATCTTATATAGACTTTTTGGCATCACTATTCTCTCATTGTTATAACAATTCATAATTTAGTCTAGCAGTAACAATCTTAACAACAAAGTTTGGACACATTCCAGGCACAAGGGCAAGGGACAATTTCTACCAGAAACATTATACATACATTTTACCATTACTTAATATTGCATGTAAGAGATACACATATATAGAGAGACTTAGATTTTCCTTGGAGAAAACCCATAGGCACTATAATCATTAGGTAAACGTCCACCAACTGCATTAGGGAATACATCACCTCTTTGATTTCCCCAAAAAGCCCCAAAATCACAAAAATAGGAATACAGGATTCTTATTTATGGTCTGCTAAAAGAATAAACTAGAATTGTAATACAACAGCAGCACACAAATAAAATACATGACAACACAATATGTCGTCAACACAAATAGAAAACATGACAACACAACATGTCATCAGCTCTGGAACCTTACCCAAAAAAATCATAGAAACATAGAACCGTTTAGGTTGGAAAAGACCTTTAAGATCATCGAGTCATCTTCAGAAGGAGATAAGAAAACTCTAATCGTAATAGTTAATGGGAGGTTACAGAAAACTGAATATAATTCAGACACCCGGAGGCCTCTCTAACCTTCTCTGGGGATTCAACAGGGCAGAGATGACTTAAAGCTATCATTAGCACATCCTACTGATGATCTTATCCTTGTATCCTTGTCTCAAGCACACAAACACAATAATAGAGAATAACTCTCAAGTGGGGGACAGAAAGGACTCTTTTCACAAAGTGTATGGTAGTAATTTGAAAAAAAAATAATAAAAATCTCAGCAGTTGGAAAGACATTATATATTTGCTTGAAATTGATGTCCAAAGGGATTTTTTCTTCTGCTTTAACTGAAAAATTATGTTTATGATTAAATGTGCTTACTGCAAATCCTATGATACAATATAAAACAGGGACTTATTTAAATTTTCCAAAAGCGGTGATATTATTGACCAATGATCAATAATACAATAGCTTATATGCTGATAGTTGAGAAAAGTTACAATTTATAAAGTTAAGATTCCATTACGTATTGCACTTTGATTCAATTTGATCTTTTAGCCGCAATCCCCCACAATCAGTTCCACAGTAGAAACATACAGGTAGATAAGAGGAGAGAGAATTTTTACCAAGGAGCATCATCAAAACTGCTCCTTTTGTACTGCAGATATGTGAGGGGGGGCCTAATGTGAGGACTGACATACTCTCAGGGAGTCCACATGATGAGATTGCTTGCCCACATCCACTGAAAGCGCCCTTCCAGTTAGTATCTGGAAACATTATTATCATTAGTTCAAGGAAACATCTCTAGTAGCTGAAATACTGGTTGGCAATAGGAACTCACGTGCAGGCCTTGCGATGCTAGTGAAAAGTTGCGTCTTTTCATAAGGAGTTTTGGGGCTCGTCTGAGGTATAAAACCAACGTGATTGTTAATCATTGTGAAGGGTTTGTTTTACAACCGCTGTTCAAGCAGGGGTTCATCAGTTTTGTGCATATTAGGTTCAGAAACTATCCTCCTCGCTGGGGAGTATTTAGTGCAACTAGACAAACACAGATGTTTCCCAGAAATCCCTAAACACTCTTGTGTTCAAAGATTCACAACATTTTTCAAATCAACTATGCTAATCTTCGCTGTCCAACAGGTTATATCTTGTCTTCAGGAGGATCAGTTATGTTTAGATGTAATTGAAAATTATGGTCATCTCTGCTTCCAAATAAAAGGTTGGAAAATTTTAAAGGAGCAGTGTGGATTGAAAAAAAAGTCTGAAAATACAACAGAGGGAGAGAGGCCTATTTGTTCAGTTTCATAACTATTACCCAAATTGCTCCTGCTATGTAATCCTTACAGGTTGTAATTATCATTCCTTGTCTTCATGAAGGCATTTTGATCAAAATTTACATTGTAAGTTCTGTTCTTCTCCCTATGTGTGGCTAAATTCCATTCTTCTCCCTGTTTGTGACCTGGGGATTTTCAAAGSTGCTTGAGATGCCAAGGAAATAAAAACTTGTGCAAGCTCAAAATAAACTGTATGCCAGCGTTGAGGAGTTGCCATTCTTTGCCTATGCAGACTCAAAAGACTCTGCTGAGATTTATTTCATAGGTCAGATTTTTATCATCAAAATGTAATCATCTGAACTTAAGTATAAACAGATGAAATGATTCTTAGGTCAAGTATTAAAAAAACCTCTTTCTTGATCAAAGTGTTATATGAGTTATTACCGACACCTTGAAGTATACCTTGAGACTTCAAACTTACGAGTTCATTCACAGCGATGCACTACCTGATAAAATACGGATACAGGAGTCTGTAACCTATTTACCCCACCCTGTTAGAAGATATGAACTGTGTCTGTACTGATTTTTCTCCCCTTTTAATAGCTCCGTCTTTTATCTCTTTACACTCTTGGTTTGACTAAAACAGTTTAAGCAAGCTATTTGGAGCGTGCCATAGCCATTGCATCGAGCAGCACATCCCAGCTCATTCACTAGCAAAAGAAGAACAGGAAAACTAAGTACCCAATGCTACACACTGAAGAGAAGATGGGCAGGTATCACTGGAGGAGAGAGAATGATCTGATAACAAAATTGTCTCCTGGAAGTATCCCAAAAGAGGAACTGGTGGCTACTATTTCTACCTGGCGGAGCTTCCCTTCAGGAGCCAGGGCAGCATGTTTGACTTCACAGTAGAGCAGAGCCCATGAGGAGACTCACATAATCGTCACTGGTATAAGCAAGTAAGCTGCAATTCATAGCAAGAGAGGAGCTTTACTAAGTGCAAGGTTGTGTTGTAATGTAAATACAATTAAATCATTAGAGGAAGCTCACCACGTTGATGTCCAGACCAATACAAACTGAACTACTCTTGTTCTGTTTCATGATGGAGACATGCTGAGAATTAATAGCAACCCGTGACGTACCACCCTGCATCTAGGTGGAAGCGAAGCCTGAGATAGTACTACTCCAAGTAGTACCGAATACTGAAAGGGGTGTAGAAATTCTGAATTGTTCCATACCAGGTACTTTGAATCCGAAAAAGCATAGTGTACTGTGAAAGAATTTTGACTAGGTCTGAAAAGAAGGCTGTGATTCTGGAAAAAACAGCTGAAGACTCATTTATTACTGGCTGCTCTATAATCATGCCTCATATAAACAAAGGAATGGCCCAGTATTACTTGTAAGGATCACAGAATCCACCGTGATATGTTTTGGCTTGAGGCATGTGTTTGTGGTTTCAAGCTAATCCCTTAATCATTGATGTGAAAATTGCTAGGGATATCTACGACAGGATAGCTAGGATCCTCAACACAGCATCGTCATCTTTTATTTCAAAGAACAAGCACAGTTTGAAGAATAAACAATTAACATTTGAAGTTATATACTTAATTTAATTTAGAATAACAGAGTGATATCTTTCTAAGATACTTAATGAAAATGTAAAAAAAAAGAATGAGAAACAGAACAGGATTTGTTCAACTTAGCACAGAAAACATAGTCACTATACAGAGACTAAAAAGAGGATTTTTTAAAAGAAGCTGTAGAATGAATAGCAGAAGAGCCACTAACGGAAGGACTGAAACAACTAGAGAGCAATCTTCTCTCTCGTACTGCAGTGTAAATTAGGAGTACCTTCACAGAAGCTAATTGTTTGGGCTGCATCAGAATAATGTCAGAATGAATGAAATTAAAAATCAGGGTAAAATCGGAGAAAATAGCATATGCAGTTTAAGAGGCATGCATGAAAGATGAAAATACCTTAACCTGGCAACAGAGAACAACTATGTAGTGAATTTTTGGCAGCATGCCATGCTGAGAATGGTGCCAACCGAACCATTCCCCAAATTCCACAAATACTGGAATCCAGATAATTTAAAATGCAACTTGATAAAGAGAATTTCCATAAATCTCCTATCTAGCCAAAAGAAAACTGCCTTGATTATATAGGGATTTGTGTTATAGAATATATACAATGTATAGTGCATTGATCTTCCGCATTTCTCTCTTCCTGGGCACCTGCGAGACATTTTCACAACTGTAGCGGGAAACCTTTTCATGTATGAAATCACCCATGTTCACAAGACAAGAGAAAATGAAAAGTAGTATGTGTATCTTGACTTCTCTAGGAAGAAAGTGTGCTCACTGCTCTAAACAGGGTCAGCTAGAGCAGATCACCCAGGACCATGTCTGGGCAGGTTTCGAGTATGTTGAAAGGATAAAAACTCCGCAGACTCTATGGGCAACTTATTCTAGTGTCCAATCACACTCACAGTAAAAGAGTTTTTTTCTTATGTTTAAGTAACCACAGCTTCAGTAACCACACCACCACCTGATTGGTTAAATGCAGCTCACTTCTTAAGCTTAGTTTCTTTCTCTGAAAGCTTTCTTGCCTCCAATCCACTCAGTAAACGTGGAAACCATTTCAAAGCACCACATGCTCTTGTTTTCTAAACTATCATTTTCTGCAAATTGCCATTTCATAGAAGTTTAGGTGAAAATGCTTTTGTTCTTATTTGGATGAAAACTCATTTAGAAAGACGAAGCAATTCCCTCAACATACAATTCCTGACTTTTGGCTATCTCTAGCATGAGATAAAACTACGAAATCAAGCTAATCATTCTCTACTAATATACCCCATGTATGGCATATTTTGGAACATCTATGCTTAAAAATTTAATGTACCTTTGAGAGTCATCATTAATGTTATACCATAAACAAGTTCTTTTGTTGGAAATGGTAATCTTCAGAATAGATCTCCTAAGAAAACAAACTGTAAAGCCAAATTCTCTGGAAAAAATTTTGTTTCACTGTGCTCCTGTCATACGGCTTTTAGATCAAGCAGCCCCAGATTAATTAAACCAGTTCATAATTTCTGGTACTCTGATTTCTGCATTGAATGAATTAATTGACTTAATCGAAGTCTTACAAGTTCTTTGAATTGCTAATTGAAGCTTAAATTTTACAGTAACGTCTGACCAGTATTCAGAGCCTGATTTTCAGCTGGACCTACCCACCCCATTTAAGCGTCCCGTTCACTGCAAGTGGATCTGCAAGGGCTCAGCATTTCAGAAAGCCAGGTCCATTCTGTATGAGCAATAGCAGGGTTGTAACTAAGCAGCAAGAAGGGAACAAGAAGAGTAGGAAAACAGTAAAAGGATCAAAAAGGCTTACCACGTGGAAGCCTCAAATAAGCCATGACAGCACTTGGCTAGAGATTCTGTAACGCATTTAAAAAAATATGTCTATAAACACCAGACACCGTGTTTTCCTCAAAGGCAACGAAGTTCTGATTTACAAAGAAAGAGCATCTCACAAGAATTACTGTCTCTCTTAGCACCAAAAAGATATGTTATATTGTTCTTTCCTTAATGTAGGATAATATTCTGGGCCACAATGTTGTTATGGTGAAACTTTCCCCCCCCAAAGCACAGACAAATCCTTTAGCTCTCCTTCACATATATATCAGCAAAGAACAAAAGAGCACAAGGTAAATCATGTTCAAAAATCAGATGAAACCTGGTGAGACCATGCTATCACCGTTAAAACAGTCTGGCAATGTTATTTTCAGGTTTACTATTACCCTATAGCTTTAATTCCTAAAACTTTGCTGGATTTCAAACTATCCAGAAAAAGCAATTTTCCATGAAGTGACTTCATACTCCAAACTAAATTAGAATTCATTAAATTAAGCCAAATTGATCTCTAAAAAGACAGCTTTCAGAGGTAAAGAGATTAAATTTTCTGTTGAGTATTAGCTATGTAGGAAAAAGCCAGGGCTAACTTGGCTCACAGGAAATCAAGCTTTCCTTTTTGCTTCTTGTCACAAGTCTGAGCAACCTTTTTTTGCTCAGTCTTTTTCTAGTTGCTGAATAACAGTGATAGCATTTCCCTGCCTCACAGGGATGTTGCACTCATGATTGCACTAACCATTTTAAGGAGTTCAGTACTACTGTGAGAGTAGGTGCAAGCACATCAGATATTTAGATATGAAAGGCCATGCAAACACAAAGGTTCACAGGTGCACGAGGGCTATTAATATTTGTATTAATGTTATTCATGCGTTCAGATGAAAGATCAAGACTTAAATTGTTATATGATAGATAGCAAAAGTAGCAAAAAGCTACTTAAAATAGCTAAAATAATTACTGCACCCTTTATTCCTTCAAAATTYTAATGACAAATCAACCATTCAGGTGTCATAGGGGGAAAAAAACCAAACCCAAACCAAACCAAAACCAAAAAACAACCCTGCCTTAAAAATGCCTTAAATCTTATTGCATATTTTAGTTTCTTAAATTGACCTAGTAGGGGTTTTTTTCTGCTTATCCTTAGGATTCCATTTACTGTCTCTTGCCTTCTATAATGATTTGTTTTCTAGTGTTGCATTTTCTTTAAACACCATGAGAATACTACAAATTCTCCATCAGAATGTTAAATGCTCAGTTTCTAAAGTGCCTTTTCAAACTCAATCTTGCAAATATGTATTTTTTTTTCATTTTGGTCTTTAATTGCTGGATTAATCTATGTGGACATGCTTAAGTTTTTACATGAATTGAATTAAAATATTCTCAGTAGAATAACCAAAGTTGTTCTCCTGTGGAGAACTGATTGCAGACAGGATAGCTGTTACGGTTCCAGGAAGGACTGAAGGTTATAGGTATGGGGAGGAGGAATTCCCAGCATAGCAATTTCCTTCTGTTTGTGCCTATTTTACTCAGGACACTTCCCATAGTATTTTAGCATTCAAATACACATTTATTCATAAGAGATCTATGTCAAGGTGGAGGGTTTTTTTTTCCTTCATACAAAACCAATTCACTTTGATCAGATTTAAGTTTGCTCTCTATACCTAATTGAAATCTCTTCACAAGTAATTTTTTATCATTACATAATTCTACTTTTTCAGATTTACCCCTTTTCATCCTTTCTGGGTTTCTGTTATTGTTAGCCCTGATTCTTAAAATTCTCTGGAATTAATTTAAAGCTTCAATCTCTCAAGTATATACTAGTAGCATAATTCTTTTGTCAATTTGTTTCTTTTCACTCAATAACCTCTACTCTTTTATATGGTTTTATTGACTCTGTTAAGAAAGATGGTAAGGTCTGAAGAAAAAGAGAAAAATGAATCTTTACAAGAGATGATCAAGACTTTTGTCTTAATATTTACAAGACAACTGAAGCACAGCTTCAGAAGCATTTTAAACCAGCATTTTGCTAGTCCTTCTAATGTTTTACTCTAATCCTGTATTAAGATTTACACAATCTTCTTAATACTACAAGCAGGAACAACCAGTTTTTCTTCAATACATCTGGATGCGAGCACCAATTAACTGATCTCACTTTGTCATAGCCTATAGCAGCAACCGGCAATATTGCCAAGCGGTAGTAGACAATCCCAAAATCACTACCTTACTGAAACTAGGACAGCTTATCATTTGTAACCATCACTTTACCTGTATCTGTTAAAAAAATAAAGAAACTATCCAATCAGTGTTCAAGGTTTGGTTTTGGTTTTTCTTCTCTCATSTGTTTTCTGAGTAATATTAAAACCTGAAAAAGCAATTGCTGCACTGAACTTTGGTTTGCAACTCAGCTAATTGTAGAGAAGACATCAAGGAGAAAAGAGGCTTGAACAGCAAGTAACTCTACTTACTCATCACTTACATGAATTCTGTTTCAGAGTTTTACCCCTTAATAAACCTCAAGAAAAGGACTTGGATACAAGGTCAAATACACACTTAATGGTAATGTATTCTTGTAGTATTTCCTATACTTAACATTTTATAAAGTTAGAAAATTATTGGAAATAAAACTAGGCAGTGTTTTTCAAGCTCTGTTATGTGTTACTTGTGTCAAATTGGCAATATATCATATAAGCACTACATCTGATATGACTAATAAATCCTAATATGACAAACTGATAATTTAATGTCAGAACTAAAGTGGTCATATTTGTATTCATCACCTCATAACTTCTAAGCATTTGTCTTTCATTTGGTTGATGTCTGAAGAGTTCAGAAGTTTCTTAAACAAACCCCTTTCATTCTTTCATGACAGAGGACCCTATGATAAGTGCCTGTCTTACTTTTATTTTACTTTTGCAGTTTTGGAAATGCAACTTGTTTTAACTTAATCCAATACTTTCATTCTATGTAATCCTCATAATTAATCTGCTGTATTCTCCTGTTACAGTCAGTAGCTATAAAAGCTTAACACAGTTTATCTATTCATCTACACAGAAGAGAGACTTGTGATCTCTGGCTTCCATTTGTTCATCTCTTTGGGGCACAGTGATACAAAAGAATTGTCTCCTAAATAATCTGAAGAAATAATTTCTAAAACATGTACATTAGAGGATTACAAAACCACAGAACCTGATCAAAGCTACACTGTACTCATGAGCAATAATTTCATTGATTTCAGTGCCCTTTGGATCAGGCCTCAAACCCTAACAACCAATTTGCTCCAAATATAGCCTGGGAAATACTCAAATTGCAACTCAGTACAGATTTTGAGAGTAACTTAGTTGCACTCCAGTTTATTAAACCTTTATTATTGACTACCTAACCTGTTTGAAAATCGAATCTAAACATGAAATTTTCACTCCTTTATGACAGAAGAGAAAAGATGAAGAATTAAGCAGTTGTCCAAGATAAGACAATCAGTGATTCTGTGTGGCTGCCAAAGTTGAGACAATGAACCTCAGATCCACAACAAAACAACAAGTATTCCATAAATTTTGAATCAGGCTCCATAACGGATATGTATATTCCTGGGTCTCAGTCTCCAGCTCTGAAGCTTCTTCCTTGAAAGCTAGCCTGAAGTATTTTCAGTTTACGGATAATATGAAGAACCACTAGAATGACTGTCCCTTTAACGATCTTCTGGTAAGTTACAATTTTTCAGGAAATGACACTGTACAGAAAAATCTACTWCAAAATTCAACATAATACGAGATACATTTAATTCAGAAAGACCAAATTATATGCTGAGACAACACTTGATAGTTTGAAACAACCCACTGATTTTCAGTTCTCTATTATTAGCATATATACTTAGAATTTGAGAATGGCTTCAGCTGAAAGGAGCCTTTGAAGACTCATTTAAACATTTGGTGGGATGGTGATGTAATTTGATAGCAGAAGTTTTTGTTTGCTTTCTTAATCACTTTTTAATTGCACTGCATTCCTCTCTCTGATAGATAAATTTTCATTACGGAACACAKTAGAACAAGAAACCTGAATGTTATTAGTTTTCTATGAATTAACATACTTTACTTTTAATTCCACTCAACTGTTCAGTTTCTCAAAGATTGTAGTCAGTTGCTGCTCACTGACCCTACTTGTAGAAGTAGACCCAGTGACATAAGTAAGATGAACAGGATTCAGACCTCGCACTAAAATACATGTTTATTAATTTTACTATTTAAACAGTTTGACATAATAGAAAGCATCCTTCATTGCTCTCAATTAATAAGAAAATTGCAGAACACACTTTTGTCTGTACTCTACCAGACCATCAAACAGATACTAATTTCAATATTTGCTAGCTTTGGATTAATCCAGATTTTTCTCTTTAGTTGTTAGTCATTTACCAAACCCATAAAATCAACAGTGATTTTAGGTGGTGAGTATGGAATATTCTAAGTTTAAGGTTTTCATCACTGAGTCAGTTGCCTTAAGGCAAATATTTCTTTAACGAAAAAAAATGTTATTTTCTTCAAACTGTGATTGTTTCAAATACCTTGCTGTTTTCCATGTAACAGGATTTCTTTAGTCTGAAGGAAAAGCACATGTGCAGGAAGTGCAATGCCATTGAGAAGTTGAGTCATTAAGACTGCCAAGTACATTAGATACCCAAATCTGTGCAGACCCATCACTGGAAGCATAACTTGCTTCATTCATTATAAAGGGATACATCTTGCCACCGTTGAGAAGTTCCCTCTATCCCCTTAGAGGAGATAACCCCATCAGATAACAAGGTAAATCAGCCATTGTGACTTTTTTCTCAGCAGCTACCATGGTTGTGTTAAGGGCCATGATGATGCCACTAAATTTCCATGCTTCAGGCTCTGTATATTCACCTTATGGATGGATACCTGGGATATCAGATGCAGAGTGTCTGAAATCACTCAAGCATAGTCTCCTACAGAGTATTCATTGGCCTAGTATTCCTTGTGCACTGCATCACCCCTAAGACTCTAAGACACATTATTATTTTTTGTGATGTGTTGTGGTTTTTTTTTCTGTTCGAAGTGAGGACTGGGTCATAATCTGCCACAATGGCATTTTATTGTATGATGCTGAAAGGATAGCCTCATGACAGATGAGGAGTTCTGCAGGTGCGAAGCTTGCTGGACTAGCATTGAAGGATCCTGCAGGACAGAGGCAGACAGATCAGGCTCAGATAAACTATTTTCCAAAATTCATCTGAGATTTGCGTCTAAGGGAAGTAGTCGTCTCACTCCAAGAGGAGCTCAGCAATACACTAATAAACGTGCGGTGTAGCTAACCAGCAGAAGGGGACAGGGAACAAACCAGGCTGTTAAAGTAGACATGAACTCAATATTGACAGTTCTGTTTAGTTAGCACCTGAGACGAGTTATCCAGGATAATAGGACTTTTTTGCTAAATACCATTAAACTGCTAAACACTTTGCCTCTATATTAATGGGAAAACCGCTATTTCCATTGCAAATATGAACTGTGTTCCATTGACTGTGCTCTTATAGAATGCTTTCTGTATCTGAGAATGCCTCGTATCTCCTGGTAGAAGACTACAAAATGCCATCTATTATGATTTCATGAATAATGAAATTATTGAAATAATGAAAGCCTATATTATAAACTTTTGCTATAATATTTGCATTCACACTATTCTTTTGTTCTGAGGTATAGCCTTTTGATATTGTAAAAAGTCTTATTTTAACTCACCTGAATGTCTCTCAGAGTATAGATGAAGGTCAGTACTTTTATAACTTTCTCCCTCTGTAAGCCCGTAATACTCTTACAACATTAAGGTATGTACTTAAAGACTTGATTGTTGGCTTTCATTTACTTAATATCTTGGCAAGTTTGCAGTACTACCACCAAATCTGTTTAGTAGCAAAGCACACAACTGTTCTGCTTTTTAAGCTAGGCTTATTTGTATAAATTTATTCCATAGCCTGCTCATCTTATTTTAATGGCCAGATGTTCTTTTCTCTTCACTTCTTAATAAACAAACACCCTTAACTAACCAGACATTCTCAAAGTTCTTCATCCTAATGGTTTTGATAGTTCCACCATTTCCCTCTCCTCCCYCACTTTTTGGCTACTTTCTTCTATGAACAGTTAAGGGCACTAAATGCATTTCCAACATAAAAACATTCATTTGAAAGAGATGGACAGAAGTATATCAAAACCTTGCTCTCAGAAGTAGTTTACTTCAATATCTAACTGCAAGCTCACCACTTTTTCTAAAGTGAGCCTGACATCTGTTTTTGTTTACCATTTGGTAATGACATGAATTCATACTAAGAGGATGAAACAAAATTTAAATATAAGTACTCCTTTAGATGCACTGGATGGAGAATATAGCATTTTCAAGACTCTATTCATCTCCTTACAGTTTACATGGAGGCTAGATGATGGCTTAGTTATATTAAAAACAACATTTGGGTTTGCTGCTTGGTTTACAAAAACAATTCTGTGAAAAACTTTTCATACAAAAAACCAAAGCAAAACACAAAACAAACACAAAGCAAAACCTTTGCACTTCTAATGCAATATTTTTGATCAGTTTTAGTTCTGAATTTAAGCATTCTTTTAAAGAGAAGCAAATGGCTATCTTTACCAAAGTTAGACTAAAACCCACTGTAAAACATGAAAAGACATAATGTAAAAGTAAAAGATAATGAAAAGAGCACTGACTCATGGCAGCAATCTAACTTTGTGAACCTGTTAGCAGAAAAGTAGATTTGCCAAAATCCCAAATGAAATATATCAGAAATACTTCAATTCAGGACTCTAGGATTAGATCCTACATTACATGTTTGTATAACGCACAATGTATTCTCCCTTTCTCTATATTATTTGGTACTGACACGATGCTGGAGTAGGTAGGGGACTGAGGCTGACCTAGTTTTGCAAAGGCCATCCTCCCAGCGTTGTCATTCTGCCTCTGAGAAGCCTACAGCCATTAATACTCATGATCAGAGTTAAAAATATCTGAATTCTAAGAGTAAGATGAAAGTACTACATTTCTGTCTAAATGGCATTGTCAGAAATAGTCTGTACTCAGTTAAGTGTATCACCAAATTATGGAAATTTACCGCTGACCACACATTTGCAAAGTTCATTAAGACAACTCTATTGTATTCTATTTTATGTAAAATTAAAATGGAAACTGAAGCAGCAATACAAAATCATTTTATTTGGCACGATTTCTCCTGTCCTATTTTACTTGTTCATATATGCTGGATATTTTTAAAAATAGTTGACAACGACATGTAGACAGAGCTGCGCTCATCTGTTCTAATCTTGCAGGACCACAACTCATTTCAAGCTTGTAAAGTGTGGTTTATACAAATTACTCATGCGCATGGCTGGCCCAGAGGCAGCAGCAGCACGAAGTGCCAACTGCAAGTCCTAGATTTAACAGTTCGGGCAAAATCCCAGACACAATGGTAGCTGAGGCTGCTCAGCCTATTATACTGAATTGCTCAGTCTTTGAGGTGGGAGACTGCCAACTGTTAGGGCACTAACATTCCTAATGCTTGAGTCATTCATGCGGTAAAGCTGAGAGCCACAAGATGCCACTCACCATTCGTTTCATCCCTTTGGAAAGGTTTTGGCTGCAATGAGAAATAAAAGGGAGGGAAGCACAGAAATAATGAACCATATGCAAAAACAGCAAGAGCAATTTACTCCCATTCTAACACTTTTTACATCAGAAATAGAAGGCATTGTGCACTGTTCTCAAAGGTGCTGATCACAGAGGCCTGGGAATCAAAGTCACTGACATACTTAAAAGGTGTTAAGCACCCAGTTAAAATAGAGTTTCCAAGTATCTTTTGGTGTCTGGGCATCAGATAGCGTGGACTGAAATACGGAGTGGTACCCCTGAAATTAATAACATTCCCTAACCATAAAATCTCAGTATTGTATATCCTGAGTAATGATTTTGGAGCTGACAATTCAGAAAGTTGTTCAGCTCAAAACCAGCTTAGATTCAGATTCTGTTTAACTCAAGCTCAGGGAGTGAGGAGGGTTTGTATTGCCTACAATTAGCAAAGGGGCTATCATGATATCACTTAACAATGAGAACAGCAGAACATCCAGTTTGGGGCTCTCTGTAGTAAATTACTTCCTGATAGTCTCTTAAGGGTGGTATGCATCCCATTCATTTTGACATGACATATACTATTATTATTTAATTAGCATATCATAAGCTAATCCTGGGAGCCCACAATTATAGAAGCCTGCTGAAGTATGCTGGGCAATAAATACTTGTATGCTTGAAAACAGGCCTAAGACGGGACTTCAAACTCAACAGACAATCTTAAAGGAAGATACAGAGATTTTGCACACTACTTTATAATGATCCTTACCATAAATATTCTTTAAGACTTTCATCAAAAATTGGTTCATCGCAACAGCAAAACTGAAGGACAGTAGAGCAATATGTTCAAAGTTAGCAATCATCCAGAAAGCATTAATCCACTTCCTACCTCTTGCTCCAGGTTCTTCCAGTCAGGTTTCTAACTAGCAGACTCTCTATACAAAACAGACCTTTTCAAATATTAAATAGCTGATATATAAACTCATATTATTTTGCTCATTTGCAGCTTACTAACTCTCCCCTTTATAATCACTCTCTAAACTTTTCAAACAGAGAGAAGACAATTACCAAGGCTGCTAATTTTACAGGAATATCAAGAGGAAAATATCAGGGAAGACAGAAAGAAGAATTAATCTATTAGATTTTTCTCTCTCTTTTCGACAGCCATATTTAAGGAAAGAAAAGAGTAATTTGAATATTATGCAAAAACGTAAGAGAAGGATAATGCAATCATAGAGGACCTCAAGCACTGATTTAATCCTCAACATTTTAATTACAGATTTTATAAATTAATTTTGATTCTTCCTGAAAAGTTCTTCATGGACTGTGTTCTGAGGTAATAACATCTGATATAATTTACAGTGTTAGGGAAATTCTATTACAACTCTCATATGATTGCCTTCAGTGATAGTAATTATTCCCTTCTTAAATTTTGATCTACAGGTCTCATTTCCAACGAAGGCTAAAAGGCTAAAGCCAGGGCTAAGATGGTTCTGTCCATCTTGGGACACTAAGGAAAAGCTCCTTTAACCCTACTGAAGCGACCCTGAAATCTCACAGGGAAGAAAGCCATTTCCAAGTCAGCTTTTAGAATTTCCTGGATTTGATTCAGGAGAAACAACTTCTCACAATTTGATTGTTCTCCCAAGCCTTGAATTGCTAAAACCAGTAGTTAGATTGTGACTGTAAGAAGGGGAGGACAAGAATGTTTCATGCTTGAGCCTTAAGGAAATACTTAGGAGTCCTTGGTAAGATGACCACATTATTAAGATCACTAAAGACCTTTCCTCCCTTGACACTGGTGGATTCCCTACAGCTTGCTTAAATTTAGTGCTCTTCCTGGATCTCTGCAGTACTCACCAGCCTGCCACATTTTTATGCTATTTCTGAAAAGTGAGAGTTCCAGTAGTATAGACTATTTGGCCCTTTATCTTCAAACTGCTGATGTTACTCAGAAAATACCAGAGCTAATTCTCTGCTTACACAAATTGTCCTTTTTATTCCTCTGCATCTAACTGATGTGAATGTAATTAACTCCATTAACTTTCACAGTCATATTCCACCACTGCTCCCCTTTTTGGTTTTTGTTTTTGTTTTGTGGTTTTGTTTGTTTGTTTGTTTGTTTGTTTTTTTAATTAATACAAATGAAAAAAGATTTGGACCTCTACTTTCTAAAGTCAGTGCTGCAGCGAAAGAAGCTAGGGAAACAAACTACTTTAGAAATACGGCTTGCTATTTATGACATTATCCATACCACAGGAGTTTGAGACACTCTCACATTAGACAACACACAGTGCATTTTAATTCAGATGAACACTTGTTTTTGGAAGGGTTTAGACTATCTCGGTGACTGCTGATTGACATAAAATTAAAAGGGAGAAAGAGTGGCTTTGAAAGTGGTTGTGCCTATATTTAACTTGGTGATGTACCGAGGAAATGAATGGACTGCCTCTCATGACCTGTGTGGAAAGGCAGTAGAATAAAAACGTGGTTCTGCACTTAGCCTTTCCTTTTTAATACCTGTCACATCTCAGATTTGCCACCTTTAGATAAATTGCTGCTCCTCCCATATATAGTGTGAATTGTTTGATGTATCTTTCAAGTAGCTGTTAAATCTGGGATACAGTAAAGTCATGTAATTTATCCTGAGTCAGGGGTGGCATGCCTCTCTACTGCACCCAGCAGAAGAACAGAAAGACTTAGGATTTTCAGTTTTGCTTACTATTAGGAAGAAGCAAGTTATTTCACCTCTTTAGTTAGAAAAAAGTATTTCCTATCATATGCCCAACCTTTTATTATGGCCAGCAAAAAAATGAAAGGTGACGTCACAACGCCTACCAACTTACTGGCTCTTAAGGGAAAATATGTAATCCCTCTCTTCTTCCCATATTTAGCTGGATTCAGTCTCCACACAGAGATATACAAGAATGTACTAGAATGCAGCTGTCCATGAGGAATGTTCTATATAGGGCAGCAAACTTACTGCCTTCATAGCAAATTCAATTTTTGTGTTGGTGGGAAATCCAAAGAGAAAAGACACCATAACATCTGAGACCACGACATTCTCCTGTACAAGGAGAAAGGTATGTTCCAATCAAAATAGTCACTTTCATGGTAATTTTATTTTAATCTGTATTTCAGAAACTGTAGCTCTTGAAATGACAGTCCTTGTATAAATGTTTGAGAACAGAATCTAGAATATTGTGCCGATTTATCAATTTATTCTCTGACATCGGTTAATACCTGTATCTGATGAGGGAAAACCCTTCTGGTATTAGGGGTAGACTGGATAYTGCATATATCTAGCCGTATTTTTTAGAGGTGAAATATTATATTTCAGTGTATTATAAGTCAAAATTAAATAAGACTAGAAATTTCACAATAGTCCATAACAAAGATGTAAAGTTTATAAACAGATGAAGTTGACTGACACCTGGTTGAATTCTTTTGAACTGACTCATCTATTTTTTCTTTATATGAAAACAGCCCAAGCAAAACAGAAGAGGGTTTTTTTTTCTAATTCAAAACATTGATACATATGACAGACAGGTGCTGTATGAGACTTTCTTTGACTGTTATCAAATCCTGCAGAAAAAGCCAAAAATTCAGCGAAGAAAGGCTATCCAGTCATTTCATGGGAACAGAGAGAGATTGCACCAGTTCATCTTTAAAGAAATGTTGTTCAGTCCTCTCCTAATTCTATCTCCTGATAGATGGAACATGATGTTTACAGACAGAAAAGACAGTAATAGCCATCCACAGGAAGCCCCCACCCCATCATCCCTACGTGACTGGCAGGATCACAGGAAGCTGCCCAGTACTGGCACAGCTGTACTGCTGCGGACTAGGTATGAAGTACATTGGAAGTGATTTGCACAGCACACATTTAAGCCCTGACTAAGTGCTTAAACAATACTGTCACTTTCTCAGTAAAAGTTGCTAGATATGCCCTCTGACACAGTTAGTTTTTCTAAAAACCTCAAAGTAAAAAATGCAGGATGTAGCAATTGCTTCAATGTTAAAAGCTTTAGTTCTGAGCCTTTCATTAGTACACAGAAGGTGAGCCTCTAATTACTAATCTTTCACAGTCTGTAGCACCCTAGGGCTTCCAAACATCCTGGTGAAGGCAGGAAGGATATTTCAGACTTCATTTCAATTCCCTTAAACTTTCGTCAACAGCCTCATTTCAAATAGAAACTGCTCAGTGCTGCTCAGCTGCGCTGTCTCAGCTTCTAAGCTAGCCCAGCCCTGAAAAAAATGCCCTCATTAAAAGAGACGGGCATGAAATAAGACTCAGCTTCAAAAACCTCTAAACTACTGCAACACTGAAAGATTAATATAAACTTTTGGGGCTTTTCTCTATCATGAAGACATTTGGCCATAAAAATATTTTATGTACACTGTGGATGGTAAACAGGAGGAAAACACTGATCTGGTGGATATGTATGAGGCTTGTACCACTGCTTTCTTCTAGTCCTTTGCAGTGCTGCTATACACACACACGCCCCAGGCACACGATTTGGGACTTGCTGAGACCTGCAGAGAACCTTCCTGAAGGCTTCTCCTTGCAGATTTCTGTCACCAGAAGAAAATGCTTCTCAAAATTCAACAAATCACAACACAATGGCCTATTTGGCATACTGGCAGAAAGTATTTCCAACCTCTTTACCCCTGTGACGTGGGCACTTTCACCTTCTTCCTCTTACATTCTTTACAAGTTGGTTTTTGGACACCATTACAAATGCCCTGATAGTTCAGTCTAGACTCAGGCATACTTAAAGGTAATCCTCCATAAACCAGGACAAATTTCACTGGCCAAGTGATATATGAACTACGTAAGTATAATTGATAGCTATTCCTAGAAAGACACCTTGGATGATTAAATGATATTTCTACTTCATTCTTAATTCAAAACTGATTATTACATGTGCAGTTACTCATGTTATACTTCCCAATTTGAAAAATGAAGGTAACGAGATTGAAAACCTCTTTAACAATGCCAAGGAAGAGACACACAGATATTGCACCAAAACCATGGAAAAGGCATCTGTTCTGATCTTCATGTTTTAAACTGAACGTTCAAAACATCTTTTGTTGTTCCTGTCAACTTCCAACGCGAATTCTCAAAATCTAATAGTATTATAGTGATTCCGGAGAGACAAATCTCTGTCTTGAAAAAGCTATGATATAGTGTGGCTTGCTGAGCTACATGAGAAATGCATCACACCTTGTATGGCTGGTATACCGTTTCCTGACATTTTATGAAGATATGTTAATTAACACTGCATAATATTGCAAAATCTGCAAGCAGAATTATTTTGAACTTTTCAATTTTTTCCTTTCAAAGCCAGTTAAATATTCCACAGGTGTCTACCATGTAAGATGGTATTTGTTAAAAAAAAAAAAAAAAAGCGGAGCCATTTTTTTTTAATGTAATGGGAAAAAAAGTTTTACGTTAGAATGGGTAGTCTCTAATGTCAATGATCTGGCTGTTAAAGCACCATTGACACTGGTAACGCAAGCGAACCATAGTGTACTATGCTTCATACTTAGCGTTCAGGGAAAACATAATCTGTAGCAGCTCTAAAGAGTAATTCTGACCTCTAGAGAGGAGCCTCAATGATCCCATTAACATTGATCACGTTTGAAGAAGTCTCAGGCATAATACATTATTAATATCACCCCTTTCTGTTTTTTTTAATGGTTTGAAAAGAAACTAAGGAAATTAGATAGAAATGTCTCCATTAAAATAACATAAGTGGTCAGACTAAAACCCACCAAAGACAGGAAATCCAGAATTAAAAGTTGCTACTCCCACTGAGTGTCTCCAGACATTAGCTAAACTTGTGTGCTATACTTTGCAATATTAAATCCTGGCGTAAGTTCAAAACAAGGTGACTAAAGGATGAGTCACCTCCTTCCTGCAGGTTTATGTGCAAACCTTAATGCATTTTTTGTGTATCATACCAGTAATTGTCTTCTAGTTTTGACTCCTTTAACACATGTGATTGTTCACAGGAATTTCATCTTCCATGAAAGCCAAAATCAGGCTAAGAGTAAAAAAATAGAAATTCCCAAGGGATTTGATGGAAAGACTTTACTTAGAATGCTCGTCTCCCAGGCTAGATACAACGTAAAAAATAATAAATAAAAAATCTGAAAACCAGAATATATTAGCTGACGAGCCCTTACTTTTTTTCAAGTAGTGGAAATGAATTGTAAAGGAACATGTCTCCTAATACTATGTTTAAAGCTAGCTTCAGGACCCAGAGCCGATGTTCATCTCAAATTATGCCAGTTCCAAACTTTCCAACAAAATATTTCTTAAATATTTCAAAAGAAGATGGAATTACTCATCTCCATATATAGACACCTTACACCATGCAGAAATATGAGCTTGAGGTAGAACCATGATGGTCAGACCACCAGCTAGCACTGAGGTATGTTGAACTGTCAGAGGGAGTGTCCTGTTCCCCTGTGTCTATGAAGCCTGTCTAACCTGGGCCAGAGGGACAGGGGCCTTGACTGCTGTGAGTGTAAAGTGTGTGAGTATAATACAATAGAAACCTTAGAACAGAAAGAACAGAAATTGCTATCTACCCACTCAACCCATCCCACTCAGCAAATGAATTTTAGATTTCATGCCACTGAGTGGCATGGTTCACTTCTTGCTCATTCCACCCCACATTCCCTCACGGCACCACTTCCTTATCCACAGACTTATATGAAAAAGTACCTTGTCACCCCGTAAACACAGTTATGAGCTTTGGCCACTTCTCCAAGAACAACACATGTCATCTAGTATGTGTGTTTTTAATAGAAAGTTGCATATTTCTATCACACAGAAACTTAAGAACATATCAGCACAAAGCTCTTATGTCCACAAAAGAAGAGTACATAATCAATTGTATCTGACATAACATCTGACAAATAATTATTCATAAATTCCTATTCTAGGTATACAATAACAGAATTTCGTAAGTCATGAAGTTATTTGCAAAGAACTTCACAGACCTTTTCCATATGCATGCATGAGAACAGCAGTGGACTCTTGTCAAGGTCAAGGGAGCGCTCAGGGCACTATATAGGAATTCAAGCGCCAGCACAGAAGAAGAGCATTGGGAATCCTGCACTGAGGCTGAATGCAACTGCACAGAGCAAGATTGCTTTTACAAACACCCATCTCCAAATGCTGCTTTTGAAACAGACACATATTGCATTGGTTTCTTCAGAACAAAGATGCATGATGTGCTATTAGTGAACTGACTAGTATTATTACAAGAGATAATGTTCTCATAGTAGGGCATAAAAACTCCTTATGTAAAGGAAAAGGCTAAGGAAATCCTACATGGTCCTCTCTGAATGCTCTTTCCTCTCCAAAACCTAAAACATCTAGGGAGTTGCAGCCAATGGACAAACCTGTTTATTCTACCCATGTTGCCCCAGATATGATATTTTTATGACCTAAGAAGGATAGAGCCCATAATATTACAACAAAGATTTGTAGGCTGGGGTCATAAACTGGAACTGCAAAACTGACTGCAAATTTTTGCAAGTAGTCCAAAGTAAAAGATCACTCTGGCATTGCTAATAGGTTTACTAAAAGAGTCTACTTAGCTGCCAAATCAATACAAAACAACAGCAAAAATACCTTTTCCTTTTTCTTTACCAATAGCAAACTTTCCTAGTGGGAATGCCACTAGTCACAGAACTATATCTGTGCAGTTTTTTGAGCACAGCAAAGTCTTCAGCTCTCTCTTAAAAAAAGGTACTATAGGGAAAAGCATTCCTACTTTGTTGTAACAGATTTCCTCCTTTTTTAATGTGAACCTTCAAAAGATTACCACATAGCACTTCTGTACTAATGCATTCAGGTTAATCTAGTTGGTTTATGGTTCCTTGTTATATTAAGTACAGGAAAATCCTATTTAATTTCAAACCAAGCATCGATTATTTTCCATTCATTTTTCAGAGTATCCTTTGTCAAATGAAAAGAAGCTTACATCTGAAATTATTTATGTATACACTTTGATTTCATATAAGTATACACAGGCACATGCGTACCTCCATCTCTCTCTCTCTCTCTCTCTCTCTCTAATCAAAGAAATGTGATTGCTAAAGTTTTCTTTCAGAGAACAATAGCAAAAACAGCAGGGGGCAAGCAGCAGCAAAGAAACTGGAAGAGCTTTAGAGTGAATAGCATGAAAAGATCCCAAACACATTAGAAACAGATTTGTGTAATAGTATTTCAGCATTAGGGAAATATCTAGTTATGTTGCCTTTTTAAAGTGCATCCCCAAGCAGTTAATATCAGTTACCATAAGCAGGTAAAATTCCAGTTCTGTCTTTGTACTTTTGTGAAGCAGATTTCATTCTTTAGGGAAGATGTTTTCTATCTGCACCCACAAAAAAAATGTAAGAAAGAGGAAATTATCAATTTTGAAGACGTAATTCAAAACCAAATGCTTTTATTGGTAAGTAGTTTTATATTTGTTCCATGTATATTAAATACTACAAATAGTAGGTATTTCCTTTAAGAAAAACAAAAATTACTAGCCAGCTGAATCCCACCAGGCATTATAAAAGTATACAAAGCCACTGAAATCGAGGTACTAGAAAAGATTACAAAGTGACTTGTACTGGTGTTCACTTCAAACAACTTGATTTTTTTCCAAAAAAACATTTGTCTCAAAACAGGGCTAGCTGCCTCCTATTAAATCTTAAATCTTTTGCTATGCTCTCCTCAAGCTGTTGCCAAGGCTGACTAGTTTATAGTATAGTTGGTTATGGTATATGACAATCTGTTGCTAGTCAGTCAGGTATAGAGGCAGAGCCACAGGCCCAGCTATATGTAAAACCTATTGGCAGCTGTGGACACAGCTCACGAAAAGCAGCACTACATCTCTCATGATAAGAGAAAGGGATAATAGGGGGATAGGTGGCACAGACTTCAGGTGTCTGTCTTCTGGCTTTGGAAAGATGTATCAATTCAAAGAAAGAACTATTCTGCCCTAGGCAGCTAGACTCTGAACAGTAGTTCACACATTAATATGGAAGGTTATCACCCTTCTCTGCTCTTCTCTATCAGCCAACCACAGAATCTTGAATAACCATTTCTGTTTATATTAGAGTTGAGGGACAGCTCTGCTAATAAGTTGTAAACCCCTTTCTGTTTAAAGGCAGACTAATTTAAGTACTCAAAGTCCACACATCTATTTGGATTTTCCTGACATTTGATATTTGCTCTGGAGTTCAATAAGATTAACATTTCGAGGTCAAAGTCATTCAAGTCCTCAGAAAGTAATGCTTGTAATAAAATTCATGCCTGCCTTTATGCTGGCAGATGTTAATTACCTCTCTTCTACAACCTCAGATATCAGAACAGAACTATAGCCTTGTAAAATGGTCTTGATCATTCAACACTTACCCAATAAATTTTAAATATCGAAAATAATGCTTTAAAGGGAATTCAGTTCCCTAGATAGCTTCTATGGTCTAGGTAAACACTGCTTCCCCATCTTCTTGCTGCCAAAGTGGTTTCTGTTTGTTTATGAGGAAGAAAATAATCTGAGTATTGAAGAAGAAAACCTACCTACTTTAGCATCGAAAGCACTCCTTTTACTTGGTAGCAGACTGGGTGGGGCTATCTGTTTCCCTGCTACTGAATTTGCCTCAGGACATAACATCAGGGGGGAAAGCTGGAGAAATAGAAGATAGCAAAACATCCGCATCAAGATTTTTCAAAAACTCTAAATTACACATGCAGATGCTAGAGTGGAGGATTGAAAGGTGCTGCTCTACAGAAGTTTAAAATAATCAGAGATGGTCTTTTCTTTTTCCCTCACCCTTATCCACGAAGTCCCATCCCTGTCCCAGTCCTGACACCGATATGTATACGAATGGGCCATTAACTGGTTCAGAGAGCTGAATAGCTAAGTATCTTGCAAAAAAAAGTGATGGGAGGAGGCAGTTAGCTGTCTGAGCCAGTTCAAGGTTAACAGAGAAAAAGGAACAGGACCACAGCATCCCTAAAAATCCCCAAGTTGAGCTGGGTTTCTGTCTTTTTTAGAGCCTCCCTCCAGTCCTAACAACAATTACAAGAGTGCTGGAGCCTGGAACAGATTGTTGACCTTTGCCTAGACATTTGGTGGATACACAGCTTGTGCTACTTTAATTAAATATAGGGCTGATAGCCTGGACCAGTGGTCAGAAACTCATTAAAGTAATGAGAATGCCTTTGCAGCTACCTTCCAGGCTATCTTTGTGAACTCTTCAGGCAATATTAGAGATTGCAGGGTTGAAAACAGGTCCAAAAATCTACTAGAGGAAAAAATGATGATGAAGGCTCATTATCAGATGAGAGAAATTAATCCAGATGGCTGGGAACACGGATAGGGCAAGTTCAACCTAGTTCTGTTTATTTCAACTAAAATTCTTCATCCCCAGCATATCAGTGAATTGAGAAAATGTCTGCATAAAATTCATATTTGTAGTATACTTCTTAAATGTCCAGGGAAAGCATCTGATGCTCAGATATTGAGATTTAATTAAATTTAAAATTCAGTTAATAAGATGGACAAGTTTGAAAGATTAGATACGAACCTACATCTGAATTTTTCCCAAATCTCTTTTCTGAAAGTGCCTGTAACCAGAAGTTCCCCCAGGATTAACTTCTTGAGTATCCCTTCCCTCACATTCTCTGTCAAATCTCTGTTCAAAACCTCCAAAAGCAAAGCAAAACCACAGAGCCATAGCTATGAGATTCCTGCCATCAAAATCTAAGAAGATGTCTCTACAGTATTTCTACATAACACACAGTACAAGCACTTGTTAAACTCACAACGGAACTGGTTTTATTAGAGTAAACTGTGAGCAATCTCACAAAAGCCTTGGCATTATCATTTAAAACTCTGCATTGGCAAAAAGACTTCTGAGCTTGTAGTGCCTTAAATTTTCCAAACAAGGGCATACAGCTCATCAGTCCAAATGTAAAAAGTTTGCCTGGTTGATTTTATTTCCCTTGGCATTTTTCCCTTTTTCTTGATAGAAGACAGCTCCATTGCTGTGYTGATAGAAGAGCAGGAAAGCTATATGATACTGCCACCTCCATCAAAAATCACTTCCTTGTCAACAATCTATATATTACTGTTGTAGCTGAAAGTGGCTTTGGTGGAGATTCAAGGAAATGCTACTGGGACACACTATCTGTGTTTGCATTAGGGCTTTTCTCTGGTCTGGCTAGTAATTGTTTCAGTCAGAGAACCTTTTTTTGTCTGTGCTGTACTTGTCAACTGCTTAGTGGGCAGGCTGTTGGGAAAACTGAAGCTTTGAGAAGCCTGTTTTCAAGGCAATTAAAAGTAAAGATTTTTCCTCTTGTTTTTTTTGCTGCCCCAGGATTTTTGCTCTTGAGCAGAAACTCCCTATTGAAGTGAACAGCGCTTTCAAGAATGACATCTTTGGTCAGTACAACTGCACTTGTGCAGCAGTGATTTTATTATGCAGTGCTGTGTTTAGCCAACTGAGAATGAGATGACAATTAAAATAAAGCTCTTATAGACTACCTGCATTCAGGCAGACATATTATGCGCTTATAAGAGATAATATGCCTCAGAGAATGAGATGGCAAAATTCAGCTAAGATGTAAGCTCTTTTGAAAAACACACATCACCAGTTAAACTATGCCTATGTATACCAGAGCTGTTGTCATCTGAATAATTCCACAGTGAGTCATGACAATAAATCAGAATTCCTATGGCAGAAGAACAAAGAAGGGAGAGAATTTCATGATTCTTTCTTTGGAAAGAACATTTTAAATAGGCCTATTTTCTATGATGCTACCATTCCTAGCTGGATCTACAAGTTATTACCAAGATATACCTTGCCRAGATAGTGGGACCTGAATTTAAAATGTTAATAAAGGAGGAAAACAGAAGTTCTTATCTTTGCCCTGCACAGCTCTTTCCAGGTTTTCCTTGGATCTATTCTTTTCTTTCCTATCCTTTCCACTTTATTTTATTCAGTGGAAAACTGAAAAAAAGGTGTTAAAAGAAAAAAAAAAAAAAGGAAAAAGATGACATTAGACAAGTCAGTATGTTTCTGTCCATATGCTCTCTCCAGAAATCAGAAGATATGGTGAAAATCACTGATATCAGACAAGTAAAATAAAGGCTCTAACAAAGACCATAATAGGACATAATAGCTGCCAGCATAATCCATCACTGTTCAGGGCCCAACTTTACACTGGTGAAAAAAAGGAAAAACTCCACTGAAAAGAGCTGCACCTGTTTAATAAGAGGACAATTCAGCTCCATGAAGTATGACTGTGAATCTTCTCATACCCCAGCCTTCCACCCGTCTATCAAAACACCCTGAGGTAAGAGTGACAATCGTGGTTAAGGCAATTAATAGTCAGCTCCAAAATGTCTTCACTTGTAACTTTGAGAAATGAGGTCAAGAACAAATTTTTCAAATTCAGAAATTAATTTTCAAACATTGCTCTCAAAATTGTAGTGAGCTCCAACTATGACACTTAGAGGTCAGCTAACAGGCTTAATGATCATAGACCATATGCTGAAATGCTAGAATGAAAACCACCTTTGGCTCCATTTTGGGTTCTGAGTAGATCTGTATGAAATTTAGAATTTATAGATTATGGGAAACATTGACACATTCATATTTGCTTTGAAAACTGAGGAAAAGTATGTTGAATATTTTCAGCTATACTCCAGTTACATAAAATCGCTGCAGAAAAGTTTTATTTTTAAATTTCATGCCTTAATTTCAGCTTTTTTTTTTTCTTAAAGTATCAAGTCATTTCATACCAACACAAATAGGAACACTCTGAATTAAAGGTCAAGCCATTTCATTACAGCGACCCATTCAGAGCAGCAAGAAGGGAGTATCTTTCAAACATCTTTCAAAATATCTTTCAAGCCTTTCTGTATTGCAGCTGCCCTCTGTTGAACTTGCTCAGGTTTTGCTAGGCTTATCGAAGTAAGAGGCGATTTTTGGAGTTTGCCTGAGATAAATGAAGTTTCTTATTGGCATGTAGATCTACAGAAATCTATTATTTAGAAAAGCTGGAGATACATTATTTATTGGTTAGAGAAAAATGACAAACTGATATTATTTGTTAAATTCTAGCATTTGCCTGTTAAACTTTGTTTTGGTCAATAAGCCATCACTTATGCAAGTAAAATTAGTAAAACATACACATAGTGATACAATATAAAGTTCCAATGTAAATTTGATGTATATGTATTATGTATATGCACTTAGAATTAGGCATATTAATGTTTTAAAGAAGTTAACAAACATAAATAGCAAATGCTTAGAAGATGAATATATAAAGTAAATAATGTATGAAAGCATACTTATGGAGGTAATTTCTGGAACTAGTTTCCTCAGGAATCATCTTGACAGCAGCCCTTCTGACAGAGCCAGGTTAATGCAAAGTAGCAGGCTGGGGTACCCATGGATGTATATGAGTAAATATATATTTATATGAGTAAAAAATAAAATTTATGTTGGAGTTCTTCCTGAAATAAAGCTGTTACTTCTAGTATATTCAGAGTGACTGGGTAGAAATAAACCTAACCACAATAAAAGCATTAACAGACCAGATTTAATTCCAAACTAATCTGATGAAGGGTCGTAATGACTTCTAAGATAAAAGTTAAATATAAAATTAAAAACTACAATATGTATATTATTGTGCTATGGCATATTATGCGTATATTTTATATGATGTATATATACATAAGAACTCATTAAATAGCTTAGAAAATTTTTAAAATATGTTTTTAAAGCATATATAAATCAATATACTAAAATTTATAAAAACATAGTAGGAAAATGATGACATTCAGAAAATGAAGTTTTGAAATATTTAAAAAGTTCCAGATACTGTTCATAAGAATTCTCATTGAACTTCAAGCACTTTTAAACATTTTTAATTTTGACAATTTTTCTTCATTAAAAAATTGACATACCTTTGTAACCAATTCAAATGCTAAATCTGTCTAAAATATTAGCTTTCATCTCTTAATCATTAGACTGTCATAAAGCCTCTGATTCACAGGAATACATAATACATGCTCGGAAAACATTCAGAGGCTGGAGTGATGATGTCAATATAAGAAGAGAACCAGATAAATGACATCCAGTGTTTCAGCACCACTGTAAAAGAAAATGTGTACTTTCAGTAAAAGACTCATTTAACAGTTGAGCTGATCTTAGTTAATGCTTTAAGAACAAAAGTGTATAAATTAATTACTGACAAAAATCGTAATAAGGGGTTTAATGCTCAAAGCATCTTACAGTTATTTTAGTAATTTTGATTGCATAGTGTGTTTGTAGCAATTTAGACCATATTCTCAGGCACTCAAAATTCTTGTAGCTTCATGGAAATCTGCAAGTATCCTCACACCAACCTGTCCTTATAGGTGAGCCTAAAATTTCAGCATGTACACCTGTATTAAAAATCAGCAGTTGACTTTCAAAGACACTGAATACTGAAGCAACTCATACTGCAGTAATAAAGACCAGTTACTTGCCTATATCAGGATACAAACTTTAGTACTCCATTATAAGATACCCTGTTAAAGTTGACCTGAATCTGACACTGATTGACATTGTAATATAATATTAAAGAGTTCACACTGTCTCATTGAGGGACTTGCACAACACATCATTTCAGATGTTCTGCCCCTACTCTTTACCAAACATACTGTTAATCTTTGTCTTAGGACCAGACATTGCAGTTAACACTAATTAATGACACTTTCTCTAAGAAGACTACTCTGTGTTTCCATGTGGTGCCAGTCTTACCTGATTTGGCTAAGAAACAGTAAGGAAATCTGTAATTAAGGGATCTATTGGAGGAAGCAAAAACTTAGAATTCTCAAATCCATATTTTTACTTTAGTCCAAATTGGAATAAGAATTCTGAGCTATGCTAACATTTTTCATCAAACAAAATTCCAGTGTTATCTTTTCACGGAATCTAGGAAAAAAAATGTATTTTCAGTCCTAAGCTTCAATGTTCAACCTCTTTCTTCCCAGCTTCCAAATCCAATCCTCCACTACAGATCCATTTAACCTTAACTCATCTCAATCTATGACACACTCTGTGAGATACTTCTATTCCTTTAAAATTAATTTCAATTCAAGCTGCATTGGTCAAACATGACAGTCACTGTCCAAAGCTGAGATACTTCTATATATCCATTTTAATTCCCATGCAATGAAGTATGAATTACAAGGTGTCTACAGAGCTCATGCAGTTTTAAAGTGTGGGTAGCTTGATTGATCAGTTTTGAGAATGGTACAACATGCCCAGATATTGTACATATCCATAAATCCAAGTATGTTTCGAGGGTTTGGAGCAGGTTGAGGCTGGAGGACATAATTCAGGATTTAGCAGCCACATACTAAGAAGTCTGCACAGAACATCTAATAAATGAACATTTTCAAAAGTCTAAAAATGTCAAGAGTTTAAGGAAACAACAAAGAGAGAAAAATGGTTGTCTCTGCCAAATACCAACTCCCTATTGCAAAAACTAGTAGTGCTAAGCCTTCTCAAAAGTAAGTATCCAGTGGGTTCTTTCTGTTACCGCAGAAAGAATACTTTATTTACTTCCCTTGTTCTTGTACACGTGCAGAGCATTTTAGATGATATTCTGAAAATAAAATAAAAAGGAAATATTTTCTTGACCTTGATGCTTGGTACAGAGAATTTTAATGCAGATTGCTAGGTTTTTGCAAAGTTAGGATAATGTAAGTTGACATCAATAACGAACTGGCAATTGCCAGTTCTCCTTATAGTAACACAGTTAATACCGTTCAATGTAAACATTTCATACTCTAATAACTGGTAAGCAAGATCATGTTTTGATATTTAAATCAATATTCATTTTCGTTTTCAGTTCATCATTTTTAGTTTTGCAAGTGCCTAAATATAACTGGGATCTGCAGACAAAAGCAGCTGTACATCAAGAGGCATGTGCTGCAACCTAGGCAGAAATACACGTGGAGTTCTGAGCCTCATCTTAAGCTCCCTATTCAAGCAAAATTCCTAATGCCATCTGTTGTTGCATTTGAATGTTGTTAGTCTTCTAACACATTAGCTGATTAGTCTTTCCTTGTGCATCTGAAATAATGAAAATGTCTCAAAATACATTTTCACAGTAGAGACTGTACTAAATGCAGAAAAAAATGGCACAGGATCAGTTCATTCTAACAAACGGCAAAGGAGAGAAAATAGCTATTTTGGATTTCTTAATTATAAAAAATGTTATTAAATATTTGTACTTCAAATATTTAATACATCTCATTTAAATCTTTACAGTGTAATCTTGTAAGTATATATCCATCATATTTTAATGTATATGTTTCATAGATATACATACACACACACTTCTGGGGACAAATCAGGTATTTCTAAGTAGAGACAAATATAAAATGACTCAGTATCTAGAAATATACTAACAAAGAGAATGTGGTAGTAACTTGCTCCAAGGCAGCTACATTTAGCTTTGCCTGATACCATAGTCAAGCAGGACTCCCGCGGCAGGAAAGCATGCCCTTCTCCAGCCACAGAGCCTTGTGTATACATCTCTGTGGGTATATTACATGGCATGATGCTCTRGCTGGGCTTGCTGTAATTATCCCTCCTGAGGAACAGGATATATTAGCCTGTGAAAAGTACAGTATTAGTGTTTTTTGCTGTACGACTGCTATTCTCCTTTGAGAAAGGCTAAAGGGCTTCAGAAGCTGAGGGTGGGGAACAAGTGTCCCTGTTCTGCTATGACAGTCACAGAATCACAGAATGGTTGAGGTTGGAAGGGACCTCTGGCGGTCATCTTGTCCAACCCCCCAGCTCAAGCAGGGCCACCTAGAGCCAGTTGCCCAGGACCATGTCCAGATGGCTTTTGAATATCCCAAAGGATGGAGACTTCAGAACCTCTCTGGGCAACCTGTTCCAGTGCTTGGTCACCCTCAGACTGACTTTTTCATAGAAACAGCTGAATTTGACTAAACCAAAATTTTTTATTTCATACTCAGTTATTCAACAACATGTCTGTCAGGGAAACTCGCCAGACTAATCCCTTCCAGGAGTTGGGCTATGCCTGAAGCTCTCACACTGGAAGTGACAGAAGTACTGAGAACCTAGTTATGTGCCCAGGAGCTAGAAGTGGGCCCAGAGGAAAGAATGTATATATATGTACATATACAATAAGAGAAACAGTAAGAAAAACACAGACATAATATTGGCCCAAGTTTCCTTAAAAAGGAGGACAGCAACATTTGGGAGATGTGACTCTGGCACAAAGAAATCGGAAATTGAGTAGGAAAGACCTGATTTAAAAAAAAAAAAGTCCTACAGAAAAACTAAAAAGGTACAGACAGAAGCTACTGATTCTAGCAGAGCCAATATCTCAGCAGTTTTTACCCAGATGTACCCTGATAATATGGTCTGGTGTTTTGATCCAGTTCTACATACCTTAAGCCTTCTACACCAGTAGAAATAACCCAGCAAATAAAAAATTAATACCTTTCTGCTGGGTATAGCAAACAGAATTGGCTAAAAAATGGTCCAACAGGCCACAGAGCCAGCACAAAGGAAGGGGTGGGAGGAGATGGATTTCCCTTTTCAGTGGGCTCCACCGTAATGTGCAGCTTTACTCACACAGTACCAATTTTTTTCTCTAAAAATTAGTTCAGAGACAGGTTCCTGATATCCAGTCACCAGAGTAGTATATTCAGCAGCACTAGGCAAAAGCTGATAATGAGAATACCTACTCACTGACCGAAACTGAAAGGAAAGAACAACCGCGTTTGGAATTTGGTAAGAACACCAAGCTTAAAATACTGATTTTACAAAAACACTGGGTAACATGGAATCAGCCCAGGTGTTGTTCTATCTCATCGGAAATGTAGAAAGCAGAGACAGTGTCCTTTAATGCTATGCTATCAACAACAATGAAAGAAAAAGAGCTGCTGTGGTAGCATCCTCAAAGTCCTGATGCTATTCCAGTACTGGCACTAAGGGTGCTCTGAATTTTTCTAACAATGGTCACCTGCAACTTCATACRCTCCTGAACTTCCATTAGCCTCTGTAGACTAAAGTACCAGCTCTTCCTCTGGAATTCCTGGTTCATGTAAATCTTTGGCATTGCTGATAACTACAAGTAAATAGGAAGCTCTGAAAGATTTTTCTTTCCCCACAGTATTTTGAAAGTTTGATTTTGATGTTAGCATCTCTTCTGCTGCAGAAATCTCAGCTTTTCACTATCTCTAATTATGGATTCATGTTATAACAACACTGATTGCCTTGGTAAGAGTTGGTGCCCCACACTGTTAAGCTACCAATCACAGCATATGCCTACAGTGTTAGGCGTCTCCACCTGTGGATCACTTCTAATAAACATAAATATCCAACCTCATCACCTGAAGGTAAATTAGATAGGAAGAGACAGACAAATTTGGATGGCTAACCATCACATCTTTGCCAACTGTGCATAAACTACATGTAGTATATGGGATAATGTGAAATACATACAGTTTATTAACATTTCTGTCCAAGATTTAAACAAAGTCTATTTAAACCTATTATTCATAAGCATTATGATTTTTAAAAAACCAAAACTTTAACTTATCAGCAAGATTATCATTATTTTCCAGCAACGTAAGTCAGATGTGTAATTCCTTTACATATAACTGTCCTGTATTTGTCTTCCTGCTTTAAAAGAAGCTAAAATGTATTCACATGATAAAGCTTATTCAGGGATAATGCAAAATAAATGCATTTTCGTAAAAGATCCATTTCAGTCTACTGCATACAGGTGTATTGAAGACAGGCTACGCATATTAAACCTCCACGTAAAAACATCTGAAAAAATATTGCTATCCAAGCACTTTCTCCTATTTCCAAAACTAACTGAATCTGCAGATGCACAGGATACTTAACTAGAAGCAGGGATAATGTATGCATTATTCCTTTTACTCGCTACTTCCTCTCATAGCTCTCAGCATGCAGGTCTGATACTATACGTAAGAATGAGAGAGAAGGAAGAACTTTACAAATTGTGCCAAATAACATTAATCCATCGAAAAGGACATAAATTAATCCTCTCCTTTCTGGGACTGGAAGCTAGATATCTGTGAGCAAGTATTCTAGAAGCTCTTATTTCATTCCTGAATTGAGAAACCTTCATTAATTTGGGCCATTAATTGTGGAGATTCACTACTGGCATATTTTCATCACTTTAGTTTCCTTTTAATGTATCCTTAATGAAATGCTTCTATTTTCACACAGGCCTTCTATATCAGAATTAACTTGGGCCGCTTTGCAAAAGCTGCACTATAAAAAAGGCAGATGAATGAGCCATGCACTTATCATAAAATACTAAGATTTACTAATAATGTTAAGTGCACTTCAGTATCAGGCACTACATAATAAAGGCTCTGTATGTTTACTGTTTTCTATACAGTGACGATTCTGCCCTTTAAAATATGTACATCTGTGAAATGCTGTCTTAGAAGCAGGCCGATTTGTCTATTTGGTGGTAAATATTAGTTTCAGGTGCTCCCTCCCTCGCTCTATTTTCCTTCCAAACTCACACATAACTCCCAATGACATTAATGGGACACAAAATGTGGGCAATACAGAGAGGTAAAAGGACTCCTGCAGTGTTAAGGTAAGATACTTAGGAAAATCTGGATGAGCTACATGTTGATTATCTACCAGGTACAACCATTCATAAAATATGAAATAAATAATAGGAAAATAATGCTGGCAAACATATATATTTGGATACAACACAGTCACACTCAAGAAGTGCACAGCTTCTTCAGGATTCTGACACATAAACCTAGTGTAGTTAATTGGACTGAAAACCCTGTGGCCGAATGATCTACAATGACTTCTTTCCTATTCTCTGGACCTTTCCCTGTAATGCCTTTGTTAGCGTGATAAGCAAAAGGCATTCAGATCCTATTGACAGACATTTCATATAAAGCTCATGATTGCAGGTATGTAATATTACTCACCTGTGGTGTAGTATATTCACCTTCAGTGATATCCGTCTGTTGATTTCCCTTTCACAATTTTAATGATAAATCCAGTTTTCAATTAACAGAAAATACTTTTAAAATTAACTTTGTTTCATTTATGTAACATCCATCAATTTCTTTTCAAATTTAATTTCAAATTCTTAGTTTTGTATTTAAATTAGAGAAAGAAATATATAGATTCTCACTGAAAATACCTTTGACACTTCACTGTGATACATTTTACAGGTATTTGTTTCCTTTTATAGGTACTGTAACACATTTTTAGGCATCAGTTTATTCATTGGATAAAATCAAATATATTTCTCAAACCTAATTCTCTGCAGAGTTACTCTCAATTCACATTGGTGAAAGTCCATTGAAACTAGCTGCAGCTATGCAGATGTTCCAATGGTTAGTATTTGGAGTTGCATTCAGCAGTCCATTTCCAATCGGTATAGTTTTTAAGCATATTGCTAAAGTTTCACTTGTATCAATGACTTAATCACAACCTTAACAATAATTATACCTCAAATAGTTAGTTGAGCAACCTGCACTTCAGTTTTGATCAAACACTTTCCCAGAATGAAAGGACAGACCAAAAAGGGAGACTGCTTGTGTTCACCCAACTTTTAATTTCATTTCACAGCCAGAAATACGCAGTTTGCTCTTACTGTAACCCAGACTGCATGCAACAATTTGTCTTGCAACAAACAAGACTGGCAGAAAAATCACAGTGTCAAATACAATCTTCTTCATTAAAGAAAAGCATTTTAGGAGTTTTGTTGTGTTGTACCTTTGTGACATAATGTTTCATAATGCTGTATTCCTTTTAGCACAAATGTCCTTAAATGTCACTGGCTCATTAGTGCAAGTATACTTACTTCTGCTTATAATTATAGGTTACTTATGATTAATGTGCATTTTTTAAATGGTACCTGTTCACTGAGGATTATTAAAAATGGATAATTAGAAGCATCTCCTTGAGAAGAGGAGTTAAATATTCTAAAACTTAACCTACATAAGTATTTGCACATAATAATCACAGAGTTTAAATGAACAATTCCAAATTATTTGTAATGCAACTTAAGATAAGTCTAGTTTTCCTAATCCTTCCTATCACTCTATGGAGAGAGAGAGAGAGGGAGGGAGGGAGGGGTGAAACCAAACAATATACAATGCAAGAAGATACAATATAGGAACTGCTATATTTTAATACTATCAAGCTTCTGATCAAAGCCCAGSTCTCAATCCTGGAAGACGAGCACTTTGGTCTCACAAAGCCATGTACTGCTATGGGACATCCCTGTGGTCTCTATTCAGCGAGATGTGTTCTGTGTCCTTATGTAGGCAAAGAAAACACACCCTCACAGGATGAAAGGCTTGTATTTCAATGGAAAAGAGAAGACCATAACTTCCCCAAGACAGAAGATGATGATGTGCGCATTGTTCTGCAACCACAGTCACCTTGTGCTACCTTATAGAAACATGACACTTAGGAATTCTTATTGTGAAAAGGGCATTTCCAAAGACTTCATCTGAGACCTGGATGAGGCCCATCAACAGTGATCTTAAGTTCTTGTTTTCTGAAGTTCTTATTTAACCTGTTTATTTGATGCATACAACCAATCTGAATTGGTAGAATTCCCTACAGCTAATGAAACTACCGGCAGCTTCCCAGACCGTTGGGCTACACTTGCAACATTTTAATTCTGATAGCACATTCACTCCACTCACAATATGATTTCGGTGATCTATATTTTTCCCTGTATTGACAGAGTTGTTTATGGCACTCCTCAGGTATAGGCCTTGGGTCCCATTCTACATTTATCTGCTCCCATTAAGTGGTGTCATTAAAGACATTTCGACAGCTCTCTCGGCACTCTATGAATGTTTGTGACATTAAAGCTTGAATGTTTTCAAATTTCCTACAGCTAAATGTTGACAAGCTTGAATTCTTATTTATTGGTTCCCTGCAGTAACAAACTGCATGTTCATCTTTGACAGCTCCTTTCACGATAAGCTCTGTCCACAAAAGGCTGATGTTTTGAAATTACAGTTGAGCAAACCCATATATTTTAAGGGCCAAATCTATTGCAGCACTAAAAAAAAATTAAAAATATATAAATATGAAAGGACATAATGAGATGTTTAAATGTTATACTGAATCACATGTACTTACTTCAAGAAAGCAAGTTCCATCAGAAAAAAAACTCTAGCTTTTGTTTCAGTATGTGATGAAGAGAGAAGTATCCTCATTCCCAGCTCCACTAAAAGACAAGGCTCCCACAATTATAAATTAGGAAATGCAGATCAGGATTTTATATCACTGTCCAAATTCTACGTACAGCACATACAGAAAACTCTGAACTTTCAAATTAGATTGATTTGCTTGTTACTTCCTTTTAGATACATTCCACTAAATGTTAACTAAACAAGCTTAGCCAAGAAGCTGAGCTCATGTAGGTGTTTTCCCCGTTTTCTATTAAGCTGAACATCTTAAACAATACAGAAAGGAGTGGAGTAGTAATTTATTTTGTTCATCTGAAGGAGAGAAAAAAAGGTTTATCTAAGGCATTAGGCTCAACTAATAATTATATTATTAAAAACAAAACAAAACCAAAACCAAAACCAACAAACAAACAAAAATACACCACACAACCCCAAAAACCCACAAAGGCCAAGTGATCACAAATTCAGAATCTCAGTGTCAAGTTAAGCCAATATATTGTCAGCATATACAAAAACATAAACGTTCCCTAAGCAGGTCTTCAAGAAATATCGTAAGAGACTTTTAATATAGACAGTGTATTGGGAATATTTGTTTACACAGAGCCTACAAATTCTGTATATAACAGAAGATAAAAATTTAATGATATTGTAGTCTCTACTGTGTATTAGAAATGTCCAAACATGGACTAAAAGAGAAAGATAATCAAATGATAGCGCAAAAACTTTGTTCTCTATTCATTCACCCTTTGAACATGGTTGACATGAAGATCTTCATTTCCTGTGCCTACCCATCTCCTTATGCCTTGTGCTGTTGTACTCAATATTCAATCCTGGGTAACATTCTGCAGTGGAAATACAAATCATTAAATCTACGATGGCAAGGGCAAGAAACAAGCCACCCAGAACCCAGAATAAATAATTCAGAAAAGCCATAAGGCCAAGATAGGAATGTGTTCTCCTTATTTTCTGTGCTGAAATACTTTTCCAAAGGTTTAGAAACAGGTATTTACAAACAAGAGTCAAGTGACTTGACTCTAGAAGTCATTTTTTCCTGTGGTATCAGCAGGATAACATTGATTTATTTTGGGACAAGTTCAAGCCCAGCATTTGTTCTTTGTAGACTGCCTCTCTAAAGGTGAAACTCATAGTTCAAATCTTATACACTAAATAAATTCCACTTAAATCTACTTTGATGGCTTAATTGGGGTGTATGACTTGCGCTGGCCTCCTGCAGTGTTGGATTTCACTCTATATTATTTGACCTTATTGTGAGAACAGCGTTGCATCTTTTACTGTTTGTTTTATTCATGATCCTGAGGTGAATACAATAAATAAAAGCTTGAAAAAGCATTCTTGAAGCAATTCCACTGTTAGAAGAAAACACTGTTTACCTTACTTCTGGGTAAGCAATGGGACTACAAGCACCAGCAGTGCTCAGGTTAACTGTTCATTCTAGATACATGGTTTGACTTCATTTATGATTTTACAGTCCCCCCAAAATCCCAGTCTCAGTTGTTAAAGTGGCATGAGGTGCATACAATACAGAATACACAGAATATTCATAAAAGGGTTTTTCCTCTTTACCAAATTATTCTGCCTATATTATGGGAAACGGTCACATCTAAATCAAGCATGGGTAACAATTTTCTTGCTGATGACTGAGTAGGATTTTGAGATACATATACAAAGCCCATGTTCGCACTACAGTTGTTCCATCAGCATATATACTACCTTTTGCATGCTCTGCTGATGCTCCTATAACTTGCCAAGTGGACCAATGTCCATCTAGAAATGACAGTGCTTCATTAGAACACTACTATGCTCAGATTAATAAAGACCAGTATTACTAACAGAGGCTTATTTTCTGGAACCAGTGTCAAATTAATAGGTTTACATGTCTTTCAGATATGGCTCACTCAGCTGCATCTTGGAGTGTTTTTAACTTGTCCACCCTTAAGATTATAAGCTTATAAGTGTGCCCAGTGAGAGGAGGTAAGTAAAGGGACACTGGAGCATGGTGATGGAAAAAGCACCCACCTCCTGTTGGCACAAACCCCACACCTGGATGGCTCCAGGCCATCGAGTTCCTCCCTCTGCAATTCACCATTTTCCCCGGCAGCGCAGAATTCCACGTTGCTTCTCTGCACAGAACCTGCGGCTCTTGCAATGCCTACTGCCTCCATGGCAGCCATGACTGCAGCCACGCCATGCAGGCAGAATCAGGCAGGCTTTAGAGAGCAAAGCAAGGATGCTTGGCAAAGGCGGCAGCGGCCCTCGGGTGTCCCTGGTCCAGAGCAGAGAAATGCAGTGCCCTGGGGGTGCTGACACATGAGGTATTGAAACATAGGAAAGATTTATTACTGAAATACCACCATGGCTTTTGATTAGAAGGAAATGATTCAAAACCTCAACTCAAGAGAAAGCTTGAGTGGGATTAGATACAGTCATAAAAATTGCTGTATTAATCTATGAAGTTCATGCTTCCAACATGTCTTCCACTGTGCAGAAAGAAGCAAGTGTACTGAGCCATACTGCAGATGTGCCAGGCAGATTTGCAACAAATCTCTCCTACTATGTCAACATTACCCTCAGCTCCACTGATCATGGATTCAGGGTCCTTCAACGCCAAACCAAATACAGCAAAGAACAAGGATGCTTTTGGAAAACAAATGTGACATACTCTTTATGGAAGTAAAGCAGCAAATGGCTGTCAAAACTAAAAGTGAAACTACTTCCCTTGGTACTACCTATCACCTGCAGGCCCTTACAAACACTCTGTAGGGAAAGCATAACCTTGAAGGAGGAGTAAGAAAGGCTGTAAGTCCCCTGATAAAAACTATCCTCATAAAACAAACACTCCTGCCCTTTAAAGGAAATGACAGCCCATGACCTCATGTTCCAGGAGCTTTTTGTGTGTTACATTTTTTAAGATACAGATACTAAGTCTAGAGCAAAATGTCAGCCATACATACACTTTAACAGCTTAAGGAGAAGAATTAGTCTAAGAAGAAGAGAAATCCCCTAACCTTGCAATTTTTCTCTATTTCTAGATATTGATTGTACTGAAGCTCATAATATCCACTTTACCAAGAGGAGAGCGGCGATAGCAGCTATTATCTGTTCACAAAGAGAAATATAAAAGCTCTACAAGGAACAATGCCTGAAATTAATTTAAGAATAGATTCAGGTGAATTTTTTATTCTGAAATTTTTAAGGGACTTAGAAGTTAAATATCAGTTTCACTAACTATTCAATATTTCACAATATATAACAAGCTACATAAAAAATTGTTAAAATCCGAAAAACATATTTCATCGTGTCGGCGCTGACAAATTCTCTTCCACTACTCTTTAATACAAATACTCAGAAGTCAAACAGTCTTCAAACAAGATTTCAAGCATTAAGGTAATTTTCAGAGGTTCCCCCAGGTTTCCTTCCTGATCTCTTTTTTTCTTTTTTTCATTTTTTTGGGGGGTGCAAACAGTATTAGATCCAGAAAGAACAAAATATTTGTGTAGTATAATGAGGAGGGGGGTGGCGGGGGGGAGGAGTACAAAAAGCTTTCTTACCAGTAATTGGAGTTCCTCATATGAATGTTTTTTTATGACCTATCAGTCTGGTCTGGAAAACATCTCCTCTTTGCAAAAATCCTAGAGAGTACATGCATGCCCTTGCTCCACCATGCTTGTCCCAAAGCTACATAAGGAGGAAAATATCCAGGACCATTTAAATTTTCCTTTGGCAACAGATACTGAATTTCAAATCCTGAAAAACTCTGGAGGAAAGAGGAGGAAATAAATACACTTTCATATCACACATCTTGAAGAATTCCAGTTTAATTCAATCTTCCAGTCTTTGAGAGTTTATCCTATTTACATTCACATTGCAGATAGCTCCAAAGAGCTTCCTCCCTTCTGGAAATTATGCGACAAACTGTTCTGGTGCCATGTGATGTCCCAACAGCAAGTGAGGAACTCTACCACATGCCAGACCATTGCCCAAGGCCTCCGAGATGATACAGTGCACAGTGAAGGTATGAATGTGACCCCTGCTGCTGCATAACAGATGTCAGATGCAAAGATGTTTCTCAACTGAGCAGTAAAGCACATTTCATTTTAGGCCTAATAATTCATGAGTTTAAAGATTCTAATATATCATGGTTAACACCCAGCAGTCACCTACTCCCCGGAAAGTCTACTGCGAAGTGTCAGAGTAAGTCATATATAAATACATTAAATTCTAACAAGTAGATGCAGAACCACTGAAATCACTGTACCTTAAAATCACTTATTAGCCATACTAATTTAAGGTAACACTCTAAAAATAAACCTCTGCTTCATAAGGCTAAGCTATGAATCACCATAGTATATGAATCATAACTTCAAATGTAGTAACGAAAAGACATGGGAAAATAATACGGTTTGTTCAGGAGAGTGCTGATTATTCCATTTCACAGAAGACTGAAAAAAAGCAAGTTTCATTATTTTTATATAATCATTCTAAATTGCAAAGCCCTCCACATATCCAGCCTATTTAAATACCATTTTAACAATGTAATTGCTAGAGATATTTCTCACCGTCTCCTTCTAAAAAAACTACACCAGTAACAACACCTTAATTTATTTTGCTATTCATTATTCTAAGGGGCTGACACCTGGCAGAAACTATTTTGTTTATATTCATTCATATCAGGGTACTCAGCTGGAGAAGGCCCAAGTGAATAATTAACTAATCAGTGGAAGTACAGTGCACTTCCCAGCACAGAGGAGATCCTGGAATTCCCACTCTGTGACAAAGATAAATTCACATGCAAGCATGAAAGTCTCAAAATTTGAGATCTTCAAAGATGAAACAATAAAATGTTCGACCAAAACTTTGACTGTGGTTGTCGATCTTTTATCCATTTAATAGCTGTGAATCAGCCAATAGACTATGCTCATCTGAACATGTTTTTGAAGCAGGGACACATTGGCACAGGGAATTTAATAAAAAATTCTATCTAACATTGGGTACCACTTCCAACCCTGTACCAGTGCCAGCTCTTGAGCATACAATATCCTCTTCACAGAGGAGTTAGTAGAATTAACCTTACCCAAGGGAGGCTACATACTTAAGATGTAATATTATCCACGTTTCCGTCATGTTCCTTTGAAGTTTGAAAAGCTTTGTGTATATTCTTGATTCAAACTCTGATTCCTACACAGAAGAATAGAATATAAAATCTCCTGAATTCTAATGTCTCCTTTCGGGAATAAAGTATCCAGTGACTGGAATCAAAAGTATTGAACTTAATTTGCTTAGACATAACCTAACCCTCTCCGTGTACCACACAGATATCTTAAGCCTTAATATATAGGATATTAGGCTTTCACTCTAGGGCCAAGCACTTAGAGGTTAGGCACCAAACTAAATTTTCCGGTTTCCAAATCTTTAACTGATCCAGCCATCACTTTCATAAAGAGGCCTTATGTTTATACATAAGTATTTCAATAATCGTAGGGTAAGAAAGTACAGCACAAGGCTGTGCATTTGCAGCTGTTCTTGAGCAACGAATCCCTCCAACACAAAGAACTTCTTTGCACATGTTACATTTGTACCCCCATGACATTTTGATTAAAAATGTAACTAATCTTACAAGAAGTCTTGTCCAAATGTAATCAATTATACTTTGCCCAAAATGAAGCTGTAGCACCTTTGTGGAAGAAAAATGAGAGGAGATGCTGGTTTGTGGAGGTTGTCTATTGATGAATGGAGAGAGAACTGTGAACATACCAACTCCATTACCATTACAGACAAATTAAAACTAATGCACTTCTTTGTATTTCACGAGTTATAGTTTTTTACCCCAGAGACTGACTAAATTGGACTTTAAGTCTTCTGAATCATGCCAAAGATGGACTAATGAGCTAGAAAATTTCCATCACGTGTTTTCTTGCCCTTTTATAATATGTTAAAAAWATTACAATTTGAATACTTCGAATAACACATAAATATGGAACTTGGTCAACATTTACTAGGTGCTAATAACCAAGGCTTGTAGTTTTTCATAGTATCATCATATATTATATAAAGTTGAAGCAGATGAAACTACTTCAAGCTAGATAAAAATAATTGATTCACAAATCAAAGTTGTAAAGCACAGTCAGGCTTTTTGCCTCTCAGAAATCATGTTGAACAGGTAGTAACAGGTTGCATCTGAAATTTGTGCTCATTTCTTCAAAAGATATATAGAAGCTCCACATCCCCCAAAGCTACACTCTGCAATAGCTAGAGCAAGAAATACTAGAAAAGAATAAAAAATAACACAGCAGACTAGAGGTAGTGGCCTAATTTTCTGGTCTGGTATGGTGTAAATGTCATGTTATTCTTAAAAGTACATCAATATATAAAGAGACAGATCCCAAACCCGTATAGTCCTATTGACATTATTGGAGTCCCAGTTACTTATAATAATTAAATTAATAGCCCCCTAGAAGTGTAATAGTAGAAAATTACAAACTTAGATATTCATGAAGACAGTGAGGGGAAAAAAAAATTCTAGACTAAACAATGGAAACACACAGCAAGTTCGATGATCTGGAGAACCCTTACATTCTAACAGGGCTGCGAGAAGCATTGACTAACTTGAAATCATAAAAAATGTGTGGAATCTTCAAATAATTTTGTATGACACGAATGACATTCCTCTTTCTTATATTAGCTTCTGGGACACAACACTGCATTAAATAGATACTCTATTATTGTAATACTATGCTACATAGACTGAAGGTTTAATACATTTACTGTAACAGTGCACCTTTCAGGTTTGTCTGTCTGGTTGGATGTTTAAAAACAGATTACTTGAAAATCTGACTATTTTGACAGGGTCTTTTATTAGCTAGATTTGCTTATGAATAAAAGTATAGAAATTAATTAGCTGCAAAGTACCGCAGATGAAGTATTACAAAAACATCACAAACCTAGTTCCCTAAATAATACTACTATATTACAAAGCTTCAGGAAGCCTGCTTATTTTTCACATACAGAGAGAGATATATATATAAGCATCCAGCAGACATGCTTATTTAACATAGCTACCTCTCCTCTTTACTGGTTTATGTACCTAAGTACTTCTTAGCTGTTCTGAAACATCTTGTTAGAGAAGGCATCTTGTTAGACAAAGTTGCAGCCACAGAAAAAGTGAAGCTCAAAAGCTGGTTTCATCTGTAACTGTTCATCTTTTTTTCTCCTCATAAGGCAGATAATGATTGATGGCTCAACTCTGAGACACTCCAGACCAACTGCATCCCTGCTGCAACTGCAGTGACTCTGATCAGTTTGGCCCTTTTAGCCTGATAAACAATAACAATGACAAACCATCAATTATGCTCTTACAGTCCTTGTCTGTAATAAAAGGCGTATTATTTAGATGTTTTGAAAGCTTCATAAAAATACAGGTATTTCTGTAAATCAGCACAGTTATTGAGGAGTCTCAAAAGTGGCCAGAGTATCTTCAGAAATACTTTACTTCCTATTCTGACTTCTAAAGATTAAATTATTGCCAGGATTTTTGACATGGAAGACATTGAGAGCCCAGGTATTGAGACCCTAGGTCCCACAAAAGTCAGTGGTTATCTCTTAAAGTCTATTTGCAATTGCATTGTTTTTGCTAAATTGTTTGTGTAAAGCTAAAAAGAGATTAATTTAGTCTTTAAAACTTACAGCACTAATGGGAAGGAGTTGCTATTAAGACATCTAGTTCAATCTAATGGCATTTACAACTGATATTAAAAGAGTCTTCTAACACAACTTTTTGAAATTCATGAGCAGTCTCTACACCACAGAATTGGGAAAGGGCAAGAAAACACCACATATGAAGTGGACATTTTATGAGCATGAATTCAACAGAGATCATCTATGAACAGAAAATAAAATAATTTTCTGTTAATTTGCAGAAGGAGTTACCTTTGAACCCTGAAAAATTTTAACTCTCTTAAATTGGAAGATTCCTGAAGAATTAATATTATGTTATACTTGGGTCAGGCTTTGGTTTTAATTAGTGAAAGAGAAAATAACGGATACTACTTACTAGCCTACAATACATTTTCCATATTGTTTAAGGCAAATTTATGCTTTATTTTAAAATGCTTATGAATCCTGAGTTTATAAGGAACTTTCAGCTAGAGTAACCTTACATTGCACATGTAAGTGCAAGTAATATACCAGTATTTTGGAACTGTAATATATTCATCAAATATCTCTGGTGCCTGCAGTTGTCATCGGTCAGTCCTCAGTACATGGTATTTCCAGGGATGTCATGTCACTGGGGTACTGACTGGAATACCTGAAAACACAGTTCCAGAAATAAGGATGCCACTTTCAGGAATGATGCTAAAGCATAACTTGTTGACAGTTTTATAGGTTTTTATAATACTCAAGGTGATGCACACATTGAGTGGATAAAGCATGACTCACTTTACTGGCACAGTGCATCCTTTGCCTAGCACATTTGGTATTTTCTTTTTAGATGAAAGCCAGTGTATTAATGCAAAATGAGATATGGCCATTATATATTTAACCATAAATTCTATTACATTTCTGATAACAAATACAGTACTAGTTACAGCTTTTTGGATCTTTCTTTTTTGGTGAGTACATATAAAATCAATATATTAAAAATTAAAGGACTTAAGATCACTTCTCCATTATGCTGGGAGCTCCTTATGCCCTTCTAGAAATGCTGCCCTTCTTTAAGATCAGCAAACCATCACTTTTTGTCTTTGCTAAATTCACCCAAGTGGAAAGTAATACAGAAATCGTACAGGGGGAAAAAAAAGGTATGTTCTGAATAGTTTCAAACTATAGCTAATATCAGAATGGCCTACGCAATATGTAGATGATATTCATTTTTTTCTCTATCTTATGATAACCATTGAAATTAATTCCAACTAGAGATGTGAAAAGCTGGCATAAAGCTAGTTTTTCCTCGACCCTCTTGTATCCTATACTGAGCTCAACTGAACTAGAGAGAAAAGTTATGCATCTTACAGCTGAAAAAAGTTGAGGATACAAAATGCAGATCTTTCAGAGAACGAACATGATCGCTCTTCAAATGCAGAATATGAATTTGTCTCCATTTGGAATTCTTCTCCATATTGGGACTCTTGAAGTTTAAAGGTTTTTTTTTTTTTCTATTTATAGCAAGATAATCAAGTTAAGCAACACTTCAAAAATAATAAAAAACCCCACACTTGTAAGTAGTTTGAGAACAATTTAACTCATGTCCAAAAGGTTAATTTGCCAAATGATTTGTTTCTGGACACAATTTGATCACTTTGGACAAATTCTGGATGTTTGTAGGTCATCGGTTTTATGTTTGCTATCTCTACAACTGACATGCAGAATATAAATACTATAAAAACATCAGCCTGAATTTTAAGAGAAGTACAGTATCTGAAAAGGCTTCAAAGTTTCAGATTATTGTAAAGAAAGGTACATGAGTTATCACAAATACAGCACACAGCAGATAATATACCCAAACCTAAGGATGCTCAAGTCTGGGCTTCAGTAACTATAGAAATTCTGATAGATCATAACAGTGTATATTCCTAAACATCATAGCTGCATATAAAATCTGATACTTACAGCTCAAACTACAAAAGAAGTATCTTTGTACTTGCAACAAGTTCAGAAAGTAGAATTTTAAAAAACTAAATAAAAATGTTTCCTGGATCTTCTATGAGTATATTTACATATGTATGTCTTACTAATGTATCATTAGAATATGCTAATGATTGAGAACTAATACATTACTTGGAATTATTCTTTAGGGTTTTTTTTCAAATTAGTTTCATCAAAATGATCAGGAACACAATCAGGGAAATTAAAAGTAGATACACATCAAAAATGCTCCTTTGATGCCTTACTTTTGCCTAATATCAGTTAGCTAAGCTATATGATACCATATGTGTTTTGTTATTTATATAGCCAGGAGTGTTCTATGACAATAATTGGTTCATGGTTGAAGCTATAAAAGATGATGAGCAAAAGACCCCAACTATAAAAGCACTGTACAGACACTTCTAGCCAAGGAGTTGCTGATATAGTTTGTCCATACCCTGCAGTTATACTGCTTTAAGAAATGCAATGAAATACAAAGCATACAGAAACATTTTTGGACCCTTGCTACAATTTTTGAAGTTGTGGGTATAAAGGAATATTCTTTGGTACAAAAGCAAGGACATTTTGGTTTGTCCAGATAGAAATGACAAAGACATCAAACTTTCTACTGCTGAAGTTTCTACTACACAAGGAAACAACTGCTCTGGAGAAGGTAGCTGTGAAAATTTCTAAGTCATAAGGAAGAGGTATACATAGTATCAAATAGTGTGTTTTATTTTGGAGACTGTGTCTAAACTGTAGAATGTGGGACTCACTTCCAGGTGAACATCCCTCTGCATGCTAATGCAAAACATAGATGGAAACTGTATTTACTTGTCATTTTACATGGGAAGTATTCTGTACACGTGAGCTGGAAGGGAACCATGGTGTTGCCTGGCCAAACGCTCAATCTCAGCAATCAGAACAAGGATCCAAGAGCACAGCAAGCAAGTCAACTACTTCGGAGTTTAGTTGTAGCCTGAATCATACTCTATGCACCTATCCCTCTCCATTTACTGCAAAGAGAGTTTAAGTGTAAATTAAAAATTAGGTGCTCTGTACTGTACCTTTGCTAGATGCCCAAATAAGCCAAAACATACAGTGTGAGTAACACCAAAATAGTATGTGTACATGTGTATACATGCGTGTGTATACATATAAAAATAATACCAACATATCTAAAAGACATAAGCACGTTAAGTTTTAAAAGGAGTTTAAGCACCTAATATATGGATACATGCTGCAACTTTATTGCCTAAGCAGGAATCCTAACCGACTGAAAACATACATGAGCTTTTTGTAAAAAGTAAAAGCTGTGATTCAGAAAATACAGGATACATACCTTCTAATATATTTGTATTCGAGAAAGATAATATTCCATGTTTTATCTACCTCAGAGGAACCTCGTGAAGCTTAAACAGCACATGTAAGTTTTTCATAGTCTACTGAAGGAAAACAGGCTGCAATAGGAAGTACAAAGAATTCCAAAACTAGTATATAGTTGATACATATCTGATATATGTAACTGATAAATGTCAGGTTGTCCTTTGTAGTAGTCTCTAGTTAATGTTTAATAAAAACATAACAGACATAGTATAATTAAGACGCTCTTCCCTGAAAAGTTCTTCCACAGGTTTACGAAACTACCCATGACCCCCCACACACCCAAAAGCTGCAAATCTTCAGATTTACAAAGCTGCAGTTACATGAGCCAGTGAGCAAACTGTTCAATATCTATCTATTTGTCAAGCACACCAGGCTCATTCATTCTGACATCTGTTGTTAGCTCTCCTCCCAACAAATCTGGTGAGAAAACATGTAGCAACATGTAAGAATAAAGAAAAAAGGATATACAGAAAACGACCTACCTAAGGAGCTGAACTACACACTTAGAGCAAAGCTCACTGGATATCTCCCTCTTTTACTTCCATAAAAAGAGGAGGGATAAAGTGAGAGAAAAAATAACGAAAAAAAGTGCCAACTTAGAAAAGAAAAAATATCTTCTACCGAAATTTTAACCCTAATTCTTTTCTTGAAAAGAAGAAAAGGGGGAAGAAATGGGTAAATGGGGAACTTCTTCAGAACTTTTCCAATTTTCTATAACTTCAGTATTTTTTTTCCCTTTTAATTCTAATCAGCAACATCCCTTGTGAAGTTATTTACAGTTCCTTACCAGTTATGAATAAAAAGTAAAAATAAAAGACTATGCTCTGAAATATCTTTCTATTTACATCAGTAGCTCTGCAGACAACATTGTTATTCCTTACTTGAGCTATTTCCAATTCAGATTAAAGTGAAAGTATATCCAGTCCTCACTAGTAATTTAAAAATCCTCCACTCATGTGTGCCAGGTTTTATATATTTTGGAACATATGCCAAAAAGTGGCTGCTTAAGACAGTGTGTTTTAGGAGAGGGAATTGTGTGAGAAAGAAAATGAATAAAACAATCACAAAAATATTTTATTCTTCTGATTGAATTTTTATCTCATCTCATTATCATGCATTTGCTTGTGTTTTTTCTAAAGCCAGTGATACTGAATGCTGATAAGATTATGTTGGTGCAGCTCCAGCCCATCACATAATTTAAGAAACTTACACACATACATTTTAAATAAATAAATCTGTCTTGTCTTGAGAGTATTTCAGAACTGGGCTAAAGAACTGATCTGAATACTATAAAATACTACAGAAAAAGGTGATTGGTGGCAGATGATAAATTACCTAAATGATTCACTGTTGCTCTTGGAAAGCTCTACCTTAATTTGCTGCCATACCTGGATATTTGTTGGCCATGCTCCTATGGCAATGACCAGCAAAGTCAAAAACAGCACCTTAAAGGCGGTCATTGAAAATAAGTTTACTGTAACAGTGGAACAGTGATATGAGAACTAGTGCAGGAAAAGGTTTTCTTACCACTCAATGACAAAACCTATCATGCACATAGTTAAGGTTATTGACAGTGTTCTGTGCTTCTAGGAAGTGAAGTTCACTGTCACTCAAGCTGACAATAGGAAGTACAAAGAATTCCAAAACTAGTATATAGTTGATACATATCCGATATATGTAACTGATAAATGTCAGGTTATCCTTTGTAGTAGTCTCTAGTTAATGTTTAATAAAAACATAACAGACACAGTTTCAAACTGAAAAACAAGGAGAGAAGAATTAGACTACTTCAGATTTATATGTCTGAAAAGCTAGAAGATGTATTGTCAGGAGAAAAACTGAAGCAACCTTAACTCTGCCCCTACAAATGGCCACTTGGAAGAGTCACTGCATTCGTTATTGCAGCTCTGGGTCATGGAGGGATCTGCTGGAGCAGCTTCCCAGCGCTGCATTGAGAAATGAGATCCAAAGACCAGTGTGAGGATTGTAACTGTGATAGTGAGAATTCATCTAAAAACTCTGGTCACTATTTTACCTCACTAAAGTTGTCTGTGCCAAATGAAACATATATATTTAAATTAAATAAATGTAGTTGTATTTTGACATGGATATGCCAAATTCACTGCTTTTATAAATATTATGAAAGTGTAAATACTTAATAAATATTTTTGGACCCACTACTATCCTGGGAAACATGTTAATCTATATATAAATACGAAATGACATTACTACAACTATATATAAATATCTACTAAGACATCGTATGATCTTTCATACTGCTGATAGCAGAAATCAACAGTGACATTAAATGAATTATATTGTTTCTGTTGGTGAACTGTAGTATCCAACACAGTAATCTGTTTTCAAAAACTTGTTTTAATGTAAATCACCAATTTAACCAAAAGTACAGCTATTGAAGTTATTGAAGCTATTGGGAATCCTCTATAAGTGAATATAGGGAGACACTCATTCAAATAAACACGTTTACACCAAAACTTTGCACACAACTGCTCCAAATGGCTGAAAACATATAGAAGTCATGTATTCTTTTATTTAATAAGGACAGAAAAGGGTTTACTTCTTCAGCTAAAACATTCTCCCGCAATTAAAGCAAATCACTAAGTGATACGGAAGCTACTTTATTTTCCACCCGCTCCATATTTTCTGCATTTAATTTTCAGGAGCCCTACAAAGCTCCTTTAAAATCGTACAGTTTCTGTGTTTGAAAGGATTATAAATTTCATGGGTGAAGAATCCCTAACGAACATGCTGGGACGTGTTATTGTCATGTCACTTCTCCTTATATTGACAAGTCAGTGATGAAAGCTGGATGTACTTTCCCCAATTCTGATCTACTGCAGTTTCTAAATCAGATACATGAAAGACAGCTCAATACGAGACATAAGTCAAGGTGTGCCAAGACCTCTGAGAATTCAATGAACAAAGACTTCCACTGATTCTTAGGTATTAGTATTTGTGAGACATTCCTTCTTCACGTTGAAATACACGCTACATCACTCAATAGCTATATTACACAGAGCTAAATCCTGAAGCTTTTCTGAATAAAATTTAGGAGAACTTTGTTTAGAACAATTTGAGGATACTATATGGTTTAGTTGAATTATGCTTGTCACAAAAATCAAGAGTTGCTCGAAAGACTAGATTATTGGAAGATGGGCCAATTGCCATCACAAATAAAAGTGGTCCAAAGGCTTCTCTGTTTACAACTGTCTACTCCTGGCTTGGGGCTATTCCATGAGACTAAGATCACAGGGATGTTGAAATACAATCTCTTTTCACTGGTCACAAGTTCCTGAACTGAGAGGTGCAGGAAATCACAATGGCTTTCACCTCAGGACCACTGGGATCGGCAAGGATTAGTAGAAAGCCATAACAATGATGAAAGAACTGGGAAACCAGCCTGAACAGAAGATTTAAAAGCTCAGACTGTTTATCTCAACAAGGAAAGTTTAAAAGAGACTCAACTAGAGCCTAAGTATCTAAAATATATCTGAGACCAAAGAGGACAAATGCAGAGCTTTACATGTATGCAGGAATACCTAGTTGAAAAAAATACAGCCTACAGGAGCAACCACAGTTCTTCAGAGCCAAAACCGGATTTTATATTATATACAACTGGTTCAAAAAGGCAAGAAGTCAGACTGGGCATAAAAAAGAATATGTCTATACATAATATGGAGCAATCCTCCTCTTTTTCTACTAGCTGATATATCTCAGATAGAACACCACACATCAAGAAAAATGATGGGATTCCTGAAGAGACTGATGCAAGAATGAAGAGCGTGAACGTGACTTTTTAATAGGCATGACAGTGGGAAGGATTTTCAAGTCTAATCTATTAAGCTTGTAAGTAATTTAAAAGGATACTTAAAACAAGCAAACACGCAATATACTCAGTTGTAGGTATACTGCCACAAACAAACATGAGCTTTCAAAGAACTGAGGGACCTATGTCTGCAACTGCATTGCTCAGTGACCAATGGTCTGCCACGCTTCTCCTTTCCCCTATCCCGTCTGACACCTGCAGCCTACATGGTGATGGGATACATTCAGGATTCCTAATAGGATGACAGTCAACAGTGCTGGAAAATGATATTCACATGGTATTAATATATCTTTAACTGGAATTCTTGCCTTCAGAGCAACTCAGAAGAAATGCCACCAAATGATAGCTTCTGCAGCAGGAAGATCTGTATTTCTGGGTGACTTCCATTACTAGGGTCTAACCATTTAGGATCATTACAGGTTTCATTTTTCATAAATTTCATTTTTAGTTTGGCAGGAGATAATAACATCCAATGAGCTGACCCAACCTCAGATAATTACTATCAAAATTGGTCCTGCAGCTTCAACTGGAAAAAGTTTTCTTTTTCACTTCCTGCCTAAAACTACTGTGCTGCATGGGTGCATTTCAGCAGCGACTGAAATAACTGCAAAAAAGTTAAGTCAAAGACTGAAGAATTAATTCTTTGCAAAGATCTCAATTTTTTCTGGTAGTGAAATATTCAGTGATTATGCTGTGTTTGTATTTTTACTTGCATTCACTTTGACGACTAATCAGCTGCAATCCTCATTGTTCAGAATGTATATTACAGTGCTTAGTTGCAAGTAGACATAAGTCACATGGCACGGTCTACTGTTAGGGACTACTTCCACTGTTAGGGACTACTTCCACTGTTAGGGACTGGTCATCATCCCAAAGTTAATGAATATTTTGCCATTGACTTAAGCTGATACTGAAACAACACTGTACTGTAAGTACTGTCAACATGAGGACTTTAAAATACTGTATTTCGGTAGAGCTTGGAAAGAGGTTCATATCTAAACAGAATTAAGGCATTTAAAAGAGATTTAAAAATGTCTTTCTAGGCTTTACCCCACTGGACTGCCTGAGGCAGGATTTCCAGAAAAAAAAAGGTGAAAAATTTCTTGAGATTGCTGCGTTAATTTAGCATACAAGGCATTCCCACATGGTCCAAGAAAAAGACRTGTCATTTCAGTAAACAATTTCAAAAGTATTTCCAGTATTTGAGGACTACCAGTAAGGAAATTTCTGAATTCTGCAGGATGTGCAACGTTTCTATTTTCTGTTACCCGAGGTGATGAGACAGGTGGGGAACATTTATAAACACAAATCAGATCGACTACTTTTTTCTCCCAAAGTTTGGATGATTATTTCTCTAAAATAAAAATCTTTAAAGACACAGAATGATTTAAATATGCAAGAAGGAACATTAGAGTACCACATTAGAATACCACGTGCTGTATCACAGCCAGAGTATTTGGTCTGCAGGTCAGAAAACTACAGAAAAAAGCTTGCTGACAAGACATTTTCTTATTCAGGCACAAAGTGTGAACACATTTTTTAAAATGTGCTTGCCATGGCCCAAAGAATCTTTTGCATGTCATAGTTCTTTCTGAACAGACTGCTTTCAAAACTCTATAGAAGAAATTGTTGAGTATCACTGAAGTTCCAGATGAAGCTGCAGAAATAATTACTCAACAGATTCTGAAGATTGCTAAAAAAAAAAAAAAAGGGTTGGAAACAAAAGTAATGAGTCAGTCTGAAACGTTAATACAAACTGGATAACTCTTAAAAAGAAGGATTGAAAACATCTTGACTAACGTAAAAAATGATGTAAGATAAAACAGTTCTTGGTTGTAACATCCATACAATCCATAGCATTGCAGAGACAGATTTGAATTCCTTTTCAGAAAATGCTGGAAGGCTTGCCACAAAAGTGTTCACGTGTATTCTTATTCAAGCAGACTCAAGGTTTTCTGTCATTTCATTTGAACAGCTACTGCATTACTAAAATCTTCTCTGGAACTCACTAGTGTCTGCTTTGAAGTAAATATTAAAACTGTTTGCAGATAGTTTGCAATTGCTGTTGAATTTCAATTGTTTTCCTATCCAGGCATCCAGAGTCCAAAAGTACTAAGAATGCTATTTGAAAATCCAGTACAGAAAAGCAGATTTGCACAGCTCATCCTCAGTGATCCCATAATGATTTCTTCATGATTCTATAAAGCTTGTAGAAGGTGATCAAAACATCACATAATGTTGTTTAGTTCTGCCAGAGCTTTTGAATAAACTAACTTTTGGAAGAGACTACAACTAGAGATACTCATTAGAGATGGCTAAAGAGCTGTTAAAGAAATTGGAAGGGACCCATAATATTATTTCCATATGTCTAACTCTTTTACTTGTACAGCTGTGAATCATTTGACATCATAGCACCAGGACACAAATGACCTTCAGGATCCAAACTACTTGCTTCTTAGAAGGAACTCGGCTATAGAGAAGCTACAGTATATTATCAACAATATTAACAGAAATAGCTTTTTTTAATAAGTTCTCCTACTTCAGTGTATTTATCATTTAAATAATGGTAGGAAATTCATGGACAGAAAAGGGTGCAAAGTTTTAATTTTAAATCCAAAATGAAGATCACACAGGAACTTACAGTGTGCTCAGCAGACAACAACAATGTAGCTGGAAGATGTTTTCCACTAAGGAATTTGTTTCTGGATAACAAAAAATCAGGACTGGAAAAATGTAAGCATGGCAAACTAGGCTCACACTGAAGATAAAAGTCTTTAACAAGCTCTGAAAATTTCAAAGAAAAACAGAGAAGTGCCTTTTTTCTTATAGTCATAAATATTATGGTTACATTCCTCACATTAAAATGAATAGCATTTCACTGTGTTCCTCCCAGAACTGGAAAAACTACCAGGAAACCAGAGTGACTTTCAAAGCGTAGTCAGTCAGTGCARGCTCCATGAACTGCCTCTCCCCTTTACATCAAAGCTTGCAGGTTGTACAAAAGCCATTGTTGCTGTGCTGCTAATTTAACTTCCAGTGTGTGGCGTCTTGGATATATTGATAATCCATATTTTCTTCTCTTTGTTGTTTTATAGAAATAAAGCATACAGTGCTTTCAAAATCCTTTTCCACATCAGTCCCAGCAAAGGATCTTCATATTCCTATAAGATGGTTCTCCTTTCAGATAGCAGGACAGAATTGATGAGGTGCATGAGCAGCTATCAGCACCCCAAGAAAGCTGTTAACAATTTTTGGCAGTAATATCCATTAAATAGGTTCTATCTTGAATGAAGTATGGGCCAAGAAAGCTGAATTGTACTGCTGCTAAGTAAGTCTATCCCACAATACAGACTCATTTTTTGGCTCTCAAGAAGATAAAGAACTGTTCTCTGGGACATTTTTGGCAAGCTGTATTGGAATGGTATTTTGGCAAGGATACAAGATATACTTGAATGCTTGTTCACTCTGAACATATCTGGAGACAAGCAGTATCCATCTCCCAAAGAAGTCTTTATTTATTACTATCAAAACATATTTGGCAAAAGTTCTCAGTTTACTTTAAAGGTAAGGAGGGCTAGAACATATTTGAGATTAGGAATAAATTAGCTCAGACACAGCATTTTTTTCTCAATTTTAAGCACTTCATTTATGAAGGCATACTTATCAACTGCAATTCTTTTCAAGGTTCTGGCTCTGTTACTGAGACAGGCAGAATGAAGACAAGAGACAGAAATTGCCTGCTTGCCCCAGTCAGGACTCCAAAAGAGAAATGAAGTTCACCCAGAAGATTTCTATGCCACAACTCATGAGATGGATATTATAAAAAAAAAATTAAAAAATCCTCAATAACAGAGGCTTAACCTTCCAGTTATTGAAGAAATGAAAAGGAAAGTTCATTCCAAAGCCCTGACAACTGGTCAGAATATGAAGTATGGCCATGTTTTGAGTGGATCTTGAGCAGAAACAATGTACATCATTTCAATTGAAACAGCCTGGTTGAATCTAAAGGACAACTTTTTAGTCTTAGCTTGTGTTTTTAACTAATTTGAAACCATTTTGTTGCAGCATGTGTGGTGCTTTATTTTTAGTCTATTTATCTAAGCCAGAGAGTAACATATTTATAACCTTAGATCTAGTTACTGATATTATCCTCCTTGGTTTTTTGTGTCTTGAAATTTAGCTGACACTGGCGCTGCCCTGTGCAATAGATTTCATATACATAAGAAGGGATAGGTCCTACCTCCAAGAGCTAGTGCTGCTGGCTAGGCAGAAGGGGGAAACAAAGACAGAGAAAGGGACCAAATTAACACACTGGGAAAAAGAAGCAGAATCTACCTCCTAGATTCTAACTTAGTGCTCTATGCACTCCAATGCGTTTATTTACAGGGCTCTTCCTTCTTGGAATCAGTCTGCTTGTCTAGAAAAAATTGCTTCACTGACAATATATTTCATGTAAAATGCTAATAACTGGCAGTCTCTTTAATTTTAAAAAGTCTACAGCTTCTCCTCCATTTTAAAATTTGGTCCCAACAATGAAAGGGATGATGGGTATTTCTCTCCTGATTACTAGCAGAAAAATAACAACTCCATTTGGAAGTAACATGAAGGAGGTAAAAGACAAATTTCTGTATCAGGCCAGAGATACACCAATCCTGCCTCACTGGTGTTGCTTTGGATTGGTCTGGCTCCTGGAGCAACACACATTCCGTGAATCAAAACAAAGGACCTCACTGTGCTTCACCACTTCTGTAACACTGTCCTTTTAAAGAAAGATTGGATGAATCTGTCCATTTGTTGGAACTAGAGTCAGCACCACTATTTCATTTTCTCATTTTTTGTCAACATATGCCATCTCCTTCCTTGAAAATACAGGTTTGTTTTCAAGTTGTTTTTTTTTTTGCAAAGAGCATCTTACAGAGTCTGTAAGGGATTTAAATCTCTTACCTTGTTTTAAAATACACCTTTGATGCTTCAGTAATAAGTTTTAAAAGAGTATTTCATTAGAACTATTTCAGGAAAACCTGATCAAAATGAAATATAAAAGATCAGGGCTTTTGCATTTTATGAAAAAAACATCCAGCTAAGATGAAGAAAAGTGCTTTCCTTTATACATTTGATAATAAAATAACCTTTCCTTCTTTCATTAGTAAACCATGGCAGTGTACTTTTTCTTAACACTTTTTAACGTTAAATTTTTTATGAAAAGAATTTTATAAATGTCATGGACAGGTAGGACCAGCTGACTGCAGGTATAATGAGAGACTGGTGCTACTATAGAAGCTCTTGCATGTAGAATTGCTAGCGTATCTTTAGTATGACCTATGGCACCTCTGCTACAGAGTTCTGGCTCTCCAAAATACAAGGCAACAAAAGAAAGTGTTATTTTCAATTTAAAATCTTTCTTCACAGTACTGACCACTACAAATACAAAAAGGGTGGTTGGTGACCTACGGATGTGCTGCAAAGCTAATCTGTCACCAGCAGAGATGAACAAAGCAATCAGCAGACCACAGCAAAAAATTATATCCTATGCTTTGTACGCTGCTGCAGACACAATAACAGCTGTCCTTAATAGAATAAGACTGCTGGGAGAGATCGCCATTTGTTTCTTGATGTTAGTGTCTCCTTCAACAAAAATAAACAGTAATAACAGAGGCAGAAGCTTTGTTGCTGAAAAGTGCACAGGCTCTCAAGGGGATTTGGGAATTAAGATGTCTTTAGGAGGGCTTCCTAAAACATAGTGGCTCTTGAAACCTCAACAGCTTTTCAATATATGAGATCTCAAAAGAGAGGGAGAGAAATTCTTTCTAGACATCCTGTAAAAGTCCCTTACACAAATAAAATACTTATACTCAGTATTAAGAAGCAGCTGTCCTTGTTGGTTTTTTTAAAAACATTAGACTATTGTCATGATGCATCAACAGTGTTCAAGTGAAATAGTCAAATAGTCAGTAACCACTACTACAATCAAAAAAGAAAATAATGCAGATACTAATACACACAAAATAAGAATTCTCAGGCAGGGTAAGAGACGTTCAGACATATATTCAAGGACTCTCGTGTGAGCGGTGGAGGAGCTTACTGATAGTGTTGGGTCTCCCTCTTGCAGCACAGAACAGCTCTATTGTTCAGAGATGGCAGTAAAAAGAAAACACTTTCACAAGATTGCCAGTCTGGATCAGTGCTCTCCCTAAGGAAAACATGTCATACAGATTCATGTACTGCACCTGATTCACTTCTGATAAATTAGATTTTAGCCTGAAAAGCAAAGGAGGAAGCCAAATGCATAGACCTGTGGGTTGGTACACAGATACCAAAAGAAAGGTTCATCTTCTGGAAAATGCCTCCCTGATGTCCAAAGAAGAGCAAAACAAACTCTCAATGTATAGTCATAGCAGTGAGGAAGTGAATGTGGTTTGTTTTTTTCATTGACTTTTGATCAAGACAGCAACTTGAATTAAAACTATACTATATTTATTACCTTTTCTATCATGTCCAATATACACAATGTGATCTCAGTATTGACAATTTGTCTTTAGTGTCAACAGAGTATTCTTCACAAAATGATTGGTAAACATGTTCAAAAAGGGTCCAGAGTGATGCAAATGTATTTGATGTGGGCATCTGTGTTATTTTGCCATCACTGGAAAACTAACAGTACTACAGCTCCCGATTGTTTGATCACTCTACCGGATACCATGAAGCATAATTGATAAATGTCAGATCTGCTTTGTACATGAAGAGTTTTTACTGTGAAACATTGCTCTTTGAGCTGAGGACAAGAGTTAATTAAAAAGTTGGTACCGAAGATAACATCCTTAGCAGGCAACACCTATTGATCTCTTCAGCAGAATAAGAGACAGAGAGACTGATATGACATTATAAAATGTTCACATAGAACAAGGCTGATTGCCACAACTTTTCCCCATCTTACATGCTCAAGATTGGATATTACAAAATATTAAAAGTATACAGAGTAGCAAATCATCAAGAAACAATACCAAGCCAACACTGCTGTTTCTCCGTGTTCTACTATGCCTTTTCAAATTCTATATAAAAATCTCAATTTCTTTAATATGTTTATCTTCCACTTTCCTCCTATGGCTATTAATTTCATTTAGAGATCGGAAATTTATTAAAGGCTTTCACTGCACTGTAAAGCCTTATACGTCTTCCCACAATTAATAGTCGGGGTCCTGAAGCATTATTGCATACCTCAGCTTTTCTTTACTTCCTTATCCTATTCTACTGTTTAGTATGGATCTGAAAAAGATAAGTAGACATAATAGCAAATTCTTCTGTAGACTGTTTTATTTTCAGGAGCAATTTCTTGGCATTGTTCTGCTCATTAGTATTTTTTGTAAAATTCATAGTGTATGGGTTGCTCACCCAACACCTATGTTATTTAATTTGGGAACATCTTAGAGATATGAGAAAGCACTTGTACAAAAAACTTTTCTTTTTGCACTTTTTGAAAATAAAAATTAGATGTTGGTATCGCTGTTTCTGTGATTAAAAGTTTGAAAGACCTGCAGAACTACTCCAATGGAGCCTTCAAAGGAATGGATTGTATGATTAAGATTGATCTCTCAATTTTTTAATTGTTTTTAAAATCTTGCATGTTTTTTTGAGCGAGAAAGCTACTCCTGTCTTATGTTCTCTTGCTGAACTCACTGCTTTTTCATTACACTTTGGAACATCCAGGACTACTGGTTAGTACACCACATGCACCCTCATCATGTGCTGCCAGTTTTAGCTCTCCTCTCCCTTGGTTCAAACAAAGGCTCTGTTCACTCCTGTTGAAACGCAGGGGTCTGCTCCCACTGAACAGCCCAAGGTTCAAAGACAATACCATGTACATTTTTTTTGGAAATACCTTTAATCACACACTGCCAGCTTGTTCCATGCCCTCAGCCTCTTTAATAAAGCTCAATTTGAGAGCAGTCTTAGACCTTAGCTTTCGGATATTTTCTAATTTCATTTTATTATTATTATCCAGTTATAAACCACACATGCTAAGAGGATGTAAGGAAGACAGTTATTAGGTCTCTCAATCAAGACTGGCAAAGAAAGTCCTAGAGAAGGTCATTTGCTATGTGTGTTTGAATTTCCAGAGAGTTATAATGAATGCTTTTACTTTCTGGGTCAAGCAAATAACAGTTGACGTTACTTGAATGAGGTGGATCGGGGTTCAAAATAAATCCTTCTTCAGGGAGAGCAAATAGTGCTTTCCGTTACAGTTCTATTATTCTCTTCTGTTTTAAAGACATGTTGTTGGTATCTTTTCAAAAATAAGATGAGACCTTCCATTTGTGAGACCTTGTTTTCTGTACTGGCTCCTCTTGGTATGACCAGTGTGGTGCTCTATTGTCTTCTCTAGTCAAAAAATGCTGCTAAAAGCCTATCTTTTTATAGCATATTGTAATTGTTTTACATGGCAGGATGTTGGAGCAGCACCATCACAGCTTAGTACTTATATTAATCTAAATTAAATTAGCTATTGAGCCTTCCAGCTGGAAATCCCTTATTATCATTCACTTCCTGTTGGAATTATGGCGTAATTCAGAAGAAAAACCAACCCAGAGCCCAGAGCATTAAGCTTGTTGAGTGTATCAAGGCCATGTCAGAATGGGGAAGAAGTGATCAGCCATGAACAACACGGCTAGAGGATAAAACGCAGCCAGACTGATCTTTCTTACAACTTAGTCATTGCATATTCATGGAATCAGGGGACAAGGGATCAGCACTTTTTAGGATCAAGACTGTTACACAAGCTGACTTAACTCTTTTCATGAGTTACTTCAAACTGAATAAAAACCCAAAGTTATAAACCATCATATATACAAAGAAAAGGAAATGGCCTGATTGCTGCATCAAAAATAAGTAGACAAGCCCATTTTCAGAACATTCAAAATATCAAGGGGTCTCTCACAGTTTTCAGACAGGGTAGAGTAAATCTTGGAAGGTATGTGAAGAGACAAGCTGGCAAAGCAGATAAAAGGATTGCTTGGATAGCAGCAGAGGATTACAGAAACTTTGTTGGGGGCAGTGTTTGTCTAGTTATGGCCTGAAAAACTTGACTATCTTTTTCTACATTGCATGCAAATATATTATTCAAAAAGAAAAACTGTATCAGAATTTGTCTCACAGTTTTCTGTTATCTCATTATTACTAAAAATGATGGTTAAATGATTTCAAAGGATTTTCACACTGATTGTGGGTTATACATCAACATGGTGATCTTTCCTACCTGTTTTCTATGTCCTCTCATGCAACAGATTTTTTTCAATGCTGAATCTCTTGGAAGAATTTCTACAAAATGCAATCTTTATTGAGTGTGTTAGGAATTTTCTAGTCCCCCTGTCAATGCTCTCAATTAGTGACCATAAATAATTCCGTTTTTATTATCTTCCTTGTGCATTTTTGAATTCCCTAAGGCTCTGTTTTGAGTTCTAAGCTTTTGTGTATTTACATGCATCCCAGGGGTGTTATTTTCCAACAACCTCGCTTCAGTTTTCATTGTTATGCATATGATGTAAAAAAAAATTGTTGGCATTTTCTCTGATCACTCAAAAGCTATCTGTGCTCACACTTTTGCTTTAAAGTTCTGCCATCCAGCACATCTTTTTTTTCCCTTAAACACTGATAAGACTAAAACCCTTTTTACCAGCCTTCTTCAGCTCATAAAGTCTGTTTCCTTCTCTCCTATTTATATTCCTTATGATTTAATATCAACTTAAAGAGCACCTCCGCCTGTGCATGTTGGATTTTCTGGTTCCAGTTCACCTTTTAAGTGATCAGATAAAAAATATATTGAATCGCACCATCTCAGCAACATCTTTAAATAACTGACACACATTTGAAGATGCTGTCGCCCTCATGCCTTTGCAAGATATAAAATTAAAGTGATTACTTTTACTCTCAGGTCTTGGTAGCAGAACAGATCCATGGATTACAACAGATCAACTGCGCATATTAGGCATACTGAAATCCATTGATATGACTTCAGTACATGCTATCAAAAATTCCATCAGCCCGTACCTTTGCTTTGACTAATATTTGGCTAGATACATGAAGAGGTCATGGAAACAGGTAATTTCTATTTGTCACAGAAATCCTAGTTAATCATTTTACCCCCTCATTAAAGGTATAATCCAGCTTTGCCTACCAGAGATATTGTAAAACCATCAGAAATGGTAAACATGTTATCACTAACAATATGTGTATTTTCATTTTCATCTATCCACAAAAACAGATCTATCTACATAGATTCTATGTCAAAACCTAGCCCTAATCAATACATATGGTACTCTTCATAAACAAAAGATGTACAAATATTTTTATGTATAAATTTCTAATAATAAAGGGCTAGATCCAGCATTATGGAAAAAAACCAGTCAAACAAAAAAACTAGCATAGTATTACTGACTTCAAACTCTAACACAAACTGAGAAGCCAAGTATTAATATTTACTTGCATGATATGCAGCTCTGTTCTTAAGGACGACACCAAGGAAGCACAAAACCAGGTACAAGCATATTGAAGCTGAAGATGATTATTCAACCTTAGTGGCTAGCTGAGGTAGCAGATATGTTGATTGGTAATATCCCGGTGATATTATCAATTAATTTATAACAGAAAATAGCACCTTCAGCTCTGTAAAACAGATAACCCAAAGAAAAATGGAAAGACATTATACGCAGCCATCTTCAATTTCCTTTTTTTGCACTGCTACATTGGACACACCTTGATTTTACTTCTGCACCATGGCTATAGCGAAATTGGGCTAAATGACGAGTTTTACTATGAAAATAGATATGATTGCATGTATCACTGTCTTCTACACATGAAAGAAAAATATTTGTTACTTTTGGTACAAACTGCTCACTTCATAAAACACAAAAACCCTTGATGCTGAACTGCAGAATCAATCTTTTGTCTTCTCAGTGATTGTGCTGAAATCAGTTTGATACCTGACATACACATCCTACCCGAGGTGTTGCATAATAATCTCTCTTTTTACTTCCAACACTGGAAAAATATTTGAATTCTGGAAATAACTGATTTTTGTTTAATTGTTTTTCATATTTGCATAAAAGGTAACTTTTTGCCAATGAAATCTGCCAGGTTAAGAACAGTAGAATATGAATGGCACTTCTAAAAGTGACTATATAAAAGTGACATCCTCTACATATGTGTATCTCATTGTTTTTATTGGATTTTATTCCCATTAGCTTTGCAAAGTTAACATACCAATGGGAAAAAGGAGCTGGAGTCCGGTTAGGACATTTACAGAACTGTTAATTACACTCTAAAAGCAAAATTTTTATTATTTATGAACTGTGAACTCTATTTGACTTCGGGTTTGCAAGACTGCCAGTTAGAAACAATGATTTTTTTTCTCCTTTTCAGATGAGAAAACATGATCTGGAAATTACTGAGTAACCATAAATTTGGAACACAATAGCACAGTTTTTCAGAGTGATTCCTTCATAATATCATTTAAATTTATTTCTTTACCTAGGAAGCAAGCGTCTATAAACCAGTACTTCTTGAACTGTGAGCATACTTCAGCCTGTATACCTTCTCAGTTGTGAAATTCTGACCCGAGACAGGAATGTCATTCCAGCACTTACTGAGAAGATAAAAATGTAAAGTTAGCTATCCTAACTCTATAGAGGTATCAAAACAAGATATTTTAATTCACAAATCTAATTGTTTAGATAACCACCTTGCCAGCAAAAAGACTACAAGCTTACACAAGCAGGCCAAACTCTGAGAGGTGTAAAACAGAGCAACTCCCACACACACTGTGAAGTTATAAGCTGATTTTTCACCTGCTGAAACCCCTATTCAGCTTGTAGAACCATCCACATGGATTAAAAGATTTTTTTTTTAAAACATGTTTTGTTTGAAAACCTTGAAGTTATATTTTGGATGCAGACATATTTATTACTGCTAAGTCTTGGATACATTTTGCTTATCTTATAAAGAAATTGCAGTAATCGCCATTTAGAGAACGACATGGAAAATATAGCACTTCCCTCATTTCCTCTATCTGTTGCACAATATTTTCATCTGTCTACCACTGACGATGTACTAATAATAACAGAAAAAGCTTAACACAATAAAAAAGTAGAGGTGCCTATTCTGAGCTGTGCATGAATTTGAAAAGAACACGAAAGAATAATACATAAATGCATCTGTTATGGCAAATCCATTTCATAGAATAAAATTCTGTACCAGAAACTATTACAAGGGGTATTCAGAGATGCAATAACATTTTAAACACCAGGATACACCATAAAGTATTTAAGAGAAATTTAATCCAGCCATAATACGTAACCGGATAAGAAAAGCTAACTGTGCATATGTAATCAATAATGTGGTGTGTGCCAGTTTAATAGGATATATAAAAGCTTTACATTCTCTTCCAAAGTCTCACTTTAAAAAAACCTCAGCCACTCTTTTGCTAAGCTTACCAAAGTGATCATTAAACATTCTAAACTTAGAAAGATGCCATATTTTACGTAATGTAAAATAATTACTAAATTACCCTATTTTTCAGAACTTTCCCCCCACATAATTTGATTAAGCATTATTATAAAACGGATTTTGCAATTAAACTTACTGCAACAAAGAAATAATTTGTAAAGGCTGACAAAAATATGCAAGCATTTTTCTTTTGCCCCTAAATTGCGTTCATTACACAGTTCTAGTTACCATCTGGGAAAACCTCAAAACTGTCCACCTCTTAGTATGTATAAATTATTACATGGCAAGGCTAAGTATTTAAAATATTGTCTTACAGGACCTCTGCCCCAAAGAGGCACACATACAGAGTTCTACAGGAGCAAAAGTAAAGGAGGAAAGACTGTTAAGTTCCCCTGGAGCCTGGCAGTGCTACACCCCCAAGCTATTACCCATTGAGATGAACTCTTCCATTAGCAAATTGTCAGGCTCCATCCCTACAGGTCCGGGATACAGGTTAAGCACTTCAAAGTCCATGAGATTCACAAGCCGCATTCCTAAGAGGAATAGTGGCTAACAGCTTCCTTCTCTTGAGGACTCCACTCCTGCCTGATAACTTCCCGGGAGATATGATGCTTCTACAAGTATGTTGCTCAGAAAAGGAAGATTAACGAAAATGTACCCCCCTTGATAAACAAGACAGGAGACCTAGTGGGTCCCTTCCAACCCAAACCATTCTATGGTTCTGTGATCCTCCCAAGGGCCCCAAATCAGAGATGTCACTGAATGGTTGTGATGCTCATCTGTGCTGCTGACCCCAACTGTCCCCTACTGCTCTACGGATATGCCTATACGGAGACTAACCATAGTTTAGGAATGGCCCTCAGACAGAAAAAAACGTTTACAGTATTCTGGTAAGAGGGCTTAGGGGATTTAAGGGCAATTTGTGTCAATTCTTTTTGATTTCTGTAGCTAACAGTTCATGCCATGTGCCTGCTGGACAAGAATGAAGTCTACCACACAAAAAGGCAAAGAACACCACCATGCAACACTCTACTAAAGAGAACTGATGGTTGATTTTCTGACTACCTTTGCCACCTGCATCATAATAATAATAATAGTAATAGTAATAATAATAATAGAAAGACCTATGAAAGTGTTAGTAGTGGTTGTCAGTTAAGAAATTTAAAGATGTAATACCTTTCGGTATCAGTCCACTATTAAAAGCTTGAATAGAATGGTTACCCTTGCAAATGCAGAGAATGGAGAGCTCAGCTTCATCTTAAACTGGACGTACCAAGTTCACTTCTCTAAACTGAAGGAAAAAAAAAAAAAGACTCTAATTAGATACTATGTTGTTGGTGGTAAGGACAGTTAAGCATGGGAACAGATGGGCTCTGGAATCCCTGGGATTTCCATCTCAGGTTTGAGAACTGACAGGCAGTCATCCAGGCTGTTAATTGCCAGCACACCCCAACACAGTTTGGCCAAGGCCAGCTAGGATGCTCCCACAAAATGTCTGGGCATGGTTTAGGGGATTGCAAGGACTAAGAATCATTCGCAGTTGATAATACTGGTCAGGCAATCCTGCTTCAAGAGGAAGAGAGTTTAGTCATCTGGACGTAMGCCATGCAGTACCATTTCAACTCAGGGCCAGTCAACAGAGCCTGGCTTATTTTACATATTAATACAAATGCAGTTTCTAGAGTCCTTCATAGCCCTATTTTCCAACAGTTCTGTAATATGTTCTATGCTGTTCGCTAAGATGCAGTCATAAAGCAACATTAAAAAGAAACCCGTTACATGAATTTTGAGAAGAAATTATTCAGTTGCTCAAAGGAGCAGAAATTGTTAAAGACAATTAGGCAGAACAAGTAGTAGAGTAACTTCTTTCACCTTTAGGCCACCAATTTAAACTTGATTCAGCTCAGTGGTGACTGGAACTCATTACCTTCTGAAAGCTTTGCAAGAAAAATCACATGTCTTTGTCAATAGCTTCTCATGGAGAAGTATCAGCATCACTAGACTTGGTATTCTCTGGAGTTATTAATGTTACTGTAATCAGGACAGTGGCCAAAGATTTAGTTTTATACTCAGGACTAAACTCCTGTTTGCACCTGCAGTTAGAACCCCAACATCTTTTGATGGCAAAATAACTTGGGGTCATCTCTAATGAGGTGAGGTCACCTCACCTTACTTACAGAAACAGTTTATGCATACGGAGAGGAAATTCTCACACTTTGAGACTGAACTACTGTGCTCATTTAGTGCTAGTCCCTCCAGGTTCCAAGATACATGACTAACTTGAACTATGACTGTGACTATGAAAAGTCAACAGCAATGCTATTTTTCTGCTACTATTTGTTTTCATGGAATTCACTTTAAAATTAGCCTATCTTAAGGAGCCATTTGGAGCTGAAGGAGATCAAATTAGGAATGTTGTATGGTGAACATTAAGAAATAGCAGTGGTAGTGAAGACTTCAAGAACTGGAAGACAGCTTAAGAGGGGTGAAATGAAGGGTAAGGTATCAGGAAGAATAGTGAGATTTCAATTCCTGAATAGGGAGAACAGTCTGGCTATTTAAGTATTCTTTAATCAGTTAGCACAATTTCAAGAATGTAAAAAAGAGAACAGCAATAACTTGAGATGGTAAGTGGTTCAGCCAAGAAGGAAGATCTGAACAGAGAAAGAGTCAAGGGAAACACAACGCAAACTTGTTTGGGTTTGAAAGGAGTTAATATTATGAAGCAGGATTTATTTATAAAAATACCTTGATTTCTCCTGAATTTCTTCCTTCCTCCCTCTATAGCTCAACCAAAGTTCCTGTTGTTGCTGTTTGTTCAGAACCAAAGCACATTATACAATTTCCTTCTGTATATGTTGAGGTTTTGTAGATATGAGTAAATATACTGTTAAATGGAAAATATTAACAAAAGATGAAATCTACATCTAGCACTGATTGTACCATGTGAGTCTAATATTGTTATAAATGAAATAATGGGAACAGCAGATCACGGAATCTTTAAATGGGATGCTTAAAATCTGGATTTTTATTTATTTAATGATCTGTAACTTTTTCTGTTAATTATGCTTGCAGTCATGGACAAATTATGCCATCAAACCTAATAATGAAAAAAACTGTCATCAGTCTGAGAAGTTTAGTTTAAAACAGAGAAGACAAATTAAAGAAAACTCAAGATTTATGCCTTCCTTTGAGGGGGGCCTGTAAGCTACACAGTATCACTGAAGCTATGTCAGAGTCACTTTTCCTTCTAACATCCTAAGTGACTGGCTGAAAGAAGGGCAGCTGGAATTAAATCTCCTTGCTTTTGTTCAGCTGGGCCAGGCTGTCACGTCATTGCAGAGGAACTCTGAGCGATCCATGAACATGTTTCCTGATGTTATGAATAGCAACATGGCAGAAATGAATTCTTCTCACTCAGTTTATTCCGAGTTGCACACTTTAAAGGCTTATAGAGTAATAAGCTGCATCTAGCTGAACGTCCTGGGACAGTCTGTCCTCCTGAGACTCCTACACTGAAGTACAAAGTACACTAGGTTTCAGTAGAGTATGAGGATAGGAAGGCACCAAGAACAAGGGCATAAATGATGCTGTAGAAAAAGCAGCCTCAGGCAGAAGTCCTGCAGTAAGAAAGACATAGCTGCTTGGAGTCCAAAGTATTATCCCTAAAATAGTATAGAAAAATGCAAAATTTCCCATTAAATCAGAGCTAGAAACATTGCTTTTGTTAATGGGTTTTCCCTGAAAGGGACTTGCACAATTTGTACCCTTCGTTCGGGACAAGAATTAATCCTGTGTAAGTGTACTCAGTAGGAAGCACATTATAGTTTAAGTTCCTGAGTATCCTGGCAAGTTAACCTCCAGTGATGGCACTGACTGTGGAGCTGAAATTCTCAAGAGGACTGTGAAAGACTGGAATCCCACTCAGCTATCTGTCCACAGACAAACTATTTAACAAGAACACATGATACCACCTTTGAATAAAGATTAGTGGTGCACATAATTTCCATCTAAGGGGCACCAAAGGTAAGCCGGGCAATTGCATGGCAATGCAGTTTACACGGGAGCCACAGGCCAACAATAAAGGCTGTGATAAAAGCCTACTTCTGTTTTCACACCATGCAAAGTAAGGGTTGCTAGAGTAAATTTTAAGTACAATACTTCCTGGTATGACTACCTGACAGGTAAGCTTCTCCTCTTCTTTCAACTAGAGCACTGGTCAATACGTGTATTCAAGCCAGAAACCTGCACTGTTACCTTTTCTTGGAATCAGACTCAATACAGACTTTTAGAAGTGAATGCCACATTCTTCTTCAGGAGATTATTTTCTTTCATATATAATGTCTCTTAATTAATCATATATAATCTCCTCATCTTGATTTCAGTTATTTAAAAAAAAAAAAAAAAAAAAAAAGAAGTGACAAATCAGTAACATACTATAAAATAGTGCTGCAAAGTGCCAAGGTCTCCAAATACTCTTGATATTGCTTGTGTATTATAAAAGAAAGATGTATCTATGGTTAACAAAAGGAAGATGTCTTACATATTTTTTGATGTATTTCCACCTATTCAAACATTCTAAGTTCACAGAGTTAGTCAGAAGAAGCATAACAAAGAGCAGTAAAGAGGATATTTATTTTTCCTTTAAAGATCACAAACAGGGACAATGTTCCATTATCAACATATTGCTAAGTCTGCATTATCAAAAATGCATGAGGACATCAAATATTTCTTTTCTGCTGGATTATCTGTATTTTCTTTATAGACAAATCCCTACTGTATCTAGTTTTGTGCTCTCCAGCAGGTTGCAGTTCATCTTCCACACAAACATAGCAGGATATATTTAATCTTCTTGTTCTCCTCAGAATCAAGAAAAAGTACAAATCTTTACACACTTCATTGTTTAAGTTGTATCCAAATAAAGACTAAATTTTTATTCCTGCTAATATAATAAACTGTTTTACTTTCATTCACTCCATTAAAGGTTTTGGGTTTGTTACATCTAGCTGGAACAATGCGAAGGGTTCCTCATAATACAAAATGAAAACTGGTCTGCTGTCAGATGGAGCTACCAAGGTGCTGGATATGATCTCCTGTAGAAGATCAAACACAGAGAAAGTTGAAACAAAGAGCCAGTGTGGTCACTGGTAATTCTGCAAACTTTGAAATACAAGGTTTTCGTCTCCAAAAAATTCTCCCATAACAGTCTTAAGCTCCAGCAAAGACTTCAGATCTATGCAGCCAATACAGTCTCTAGGGAGATCAGTTAAAAACTATAGAAAGCAAAAGGTCTGATGTATTATTTATGAACTACAGTAAACACAAAGAGCAGCACTAAATTCTTGTCACCTGCAAATTGACTAGATGACTGTCCTAGATAATCTGACTAACAGGGAAGGACACAGAATAAGATTTATCATTTCCACGGATGAATTTAATACTTATGCATTGAGACTGTAATGTAACTGGGCAGATCAAGGCAAAAATGGAGCCAGGCACAAAGTGAGCTTCTTCACAGCTCCTTGCTCCTACACACACTCCTGACCTACTCAAACCTACTCTTACAGACCAGCATCCCTCTCCAGCAAACTGCTGCTTGAACTGAGCCATGTAAAACAATGTGGCAATTCTGCAATTTAAACCAAACTACAACGGGACTRAATTAATTTTCAGTTGCATCTCTGTTTTGAGCACGGATTTGATAATAGGTTTTCAGAAATAAAAAGCCAGAACACAACCCACCCATTTTATAGCCTGTGCTGAAACAAAACAGAATAAAATAATAAGAAGAAAAAAACCCCAAACCCAGCATAATGAAGAGCAGGAAAAGCTATGTTATATCCTAATGTTCTGAAATCAGAGATAGCCTTTACAGGAAATTTGATGGGCTATTCTTGATATCGCTCACCTCATTTGTGAGGCTTAATTACTACCTTACTATACAGCAAAACTGTATCCACTATCCATTCAAGCAGAGAGCAGCAAGCTATGCCTTACTCTAATCTAAAAAGAAAAATTACATTAACATAGCTCAATCTGCATCCTATCATTTGCTTTTTTCCAGTACAGCCACAAGAGTCAGACATGTAATTCCAAATAGCCTTATAAGCAAACTACACTTACACAGAGACTTGCATACAATTAGACAAAAAGCCAATCAAGCTTAAAGACTAATGGCTGTGTAATATATAACAGCATGATATATAACTTGCAGTGAACTGCTAACACACTTGTTTCTTTACTTAATAACAAGGAGAAACTGTCTTCAAATACCCACTGGAAGGCAACCATGTAAGCATGCCTGCATGCGCACGTGTATGTTGGTGAACTTGGTAATCAAATGTGATACGATTACCTATACATTTCTGAGTTAGGTATCTGCAAATCAAAAGGGCCTAGTCTGCACATACAGATACTCCCCTTGTCCTGGCTTCCAAAAAGAGGCTGGCTTGCAGCTGGGAGACATGTTATTACCCTCAAATCATGTCACTACAAGACTATGATAAAAGTACTTATTTCTGTGCACACAAAGTCCACATGTATTTCTTGTTCTGTCCTCTCCTAGACTTTGTATTTCTCATGTATACTTTCTTCTGCTTCCCTCATGTCTTCCATCACATTTTTCCTTTGTGATCTTGCCCATACATTGGCTAGGGTTTTGCAGGCAGAAGCATATACTCAGTAAGGTTGTTTTCTATGTCTAGACACTTTTTTAGAAAAAAAAAAAAAACAAACTAAGGGTGAAATCCTGATTGCACAGAAGTCAATGTCAAAATCCCAATCCTTTCAATAGTTCTTCATCCAAGGTCTTTTTCATACTCTTTTTCATGCTTTTTCATGAATTAATGCAATATCACATTGCAGTGTTTCATCTCAAAAGACTGTCCTTTCATTCAAATGATAATGTGAAGACTTGCAAATTATTATAGAAAAAAGTGTTTCTTTTTGGCATATACCATATACCATGTCTTTTATATTGCAGTAAAGTAACACTGATATCATGCTAAAGGTTATACCGCAGTGAACAGCAGTGGATGATTCCAGCTGCAATTGCAAAAAGATTTTTAGGCATTTGTTTTTACTCATCTTAAAATATGATAGATACAGCTTGTGTCTTTTAACAGCTTACAAGCTTTCAACATGATATCATATCACAGTATATCAAAACCCAATGCTCACCATTATTTTTTTCATACTAAATTAATCTTTTGGATTAATCATAAACTGGAAAAAAGTCCTATGAAGGTTCAGTTTCCTAAATACCAGTTGAATGTTATTCTTCCCATGTTCAGGTGAAGCTCTATGTTTATAGAGGAATATTGCAAATTTAAATAAAGCATTTGTTAAAACAATGTTCCTTTTAAATTTAAGTGAGTCTTCATTCTAAAGTTTAATTGTCAGGTTTTCTGCTGGGATTACGCACCTTTCATTCCAACCTTATAAATTATGTTTACTATAATTACTATTCATATACAGTTTTTCATAGTATGTAAATTTTTCCCCCGTCACAACAGAATTTAATAGCAGTTTATATTAACTTGTTTCTGATAGTGTTCATTAAAGATTTAAATGAGCACTCTTAAATTACAAGTCTAATATACGGAAAGCTTAGAAACAATTATAACCTGCACCAAAAAATTACCAGTAACTAAGTAGGTTCTTTATATAAAGCGATTATTTAAAAAAATAAAGCACACATCATTAACATACTGCCTATGTCATGTCTTAACAAAAGCTAACTTAAACTGATACATTAAAAAAAAAGGTCACTTAGACACTTCTCTGATAATTTGAATTCTTTTTCAATTCAGCCAAGCTCACACGTACTTTTACTGAAGTTAAATATTCATTCATGTCCCTCACTCAAAATGAACATGTGAAAATAGGATTCTCAGAGCCATAGAATGTTTTCTATAATAGCTTCTCCTTTTAAGCAGGAAAGATACGTAAACCTAGTCCTAGTAAACCTAGTCCAAAAGTGGTATTTGCAACCCCCAAACCAGAAAGGGAATATGCACAATATTGAACTTAAGGGTGGAACATCAGGGCACCCAAAACTGAAATCTTTTTCCCCTGAACACTGCAGTGCACAAGTCCCTTTATAACTTTAGCACTTAGTCTCCTAATTTTCTAAAGATCTTTTTTCGTGTTTCATACTAAAAGAAATACTATTACACTGAAGTGTCTGGAACACTTATTATTCAAGTATGCTTCTTGTCTCCTTCCCATGGCTTAATACTATTGGCTAAGCTGCTGCATCCTACACAGACTTACATATACTATAATAATGATGTTAATCAATGTGGTATAATAAAGATGCATATATATCAATTTCCATATAATATGTGGCAGGATCACGGCATTCATTGTAGGATATTCCTAACAAGAGAAGCAGACTTGTGCTATGTCTAGAGACCAGATATAAAAACAAAAATAATTACAAGTAGAACACCAGTAGCCATCTTTGGGGGGAGGCGGGGGCAGGGGGGAGTATACATCATTCATTTAACTTCTTCCATTAACAAGTCTGCTGCTTTATTTTCTTAGGGTTGTCTCCTGAACTTTACTTACAAAACCCACAGGCTACACCCTTACACTGATTTATAAGTAGAACTCTCCAGCGAAAGCAAAGAGGAACTTTGTTTATAAGTGTATGGTGCAGTATCTTCGAAAACGTAGGAAAAGCTTCTGAATTTTGTAAAAACAATGGACTTGCTTATCCAGACAGGATTCACTTCTGTAGTAGAAAATGTACCCAGAACATTAAAGGACACTGCAGAGTTCTTTAAACCTTTTTGTCACACATTTCTGATACCTCCAGTAAAACAGATTTTTTGAGTGCTTTGATTAAGTCTACTTCTTATCAGTTTCACACAAAGCTGCACATGGATGAGCTACTCTTCTAGCCAAAGGGCTGGGGAAACTCACAGTCAAACCAGACGTTCCCATTTCTTTTTCCTTCCAGTTCCAAAACTCGTAACAGTAGGGCAACGGGGAACACAGGACGTGTCAGAATTAGCAGAGAAAATATACAGCTATATGCTATGCTGTATCTTACACATATAAGTGACAAAGTACAAGTAGGTCGATCAAAAACAAAAGAAAGAGATGGAGCTACAATCCACCGAAGTATAAAATCCTGCTGTAATCAAAATGCAGGTGAAATCATGTTGATTGCACTACAGTGTCATATAGGAAGAAATAACTAATACATTCATTCCTGCAAAATCAAATACCTCATTCCAACACTGTTTAATAAATAAATTTTCCTGTCAGCCAACATTTACATTATGCATTAGCTTCTAATCCAATCAATCAATAAATACAAAATTTTTAAGCTTGATAAAATGTTCTTTTAAAAACATAAAAAAAAAAAAGTTTTAACTGGAATTAAATCATTTTTTCAATAGCAAGAAACCTTTGAGATTTTTTATTTTATAAGGGTCCAGAAGAAAGGTAAACTGAAAAGAGAATCTCAGAAAATAAGAGACTTGGCACCCACTGAATGCACACTGTACCATTTAAATCTTTGCTGAATTCCGTGCATCATAGCATGTTGCTGTCCTTAATAGGGAAGAAAACTCGCATCAAGCCTCATCTGGGATCACTACAACCTAGAGTTTCACTACAAGTTCTGGGGAAGAAAGGGCAAACCAGCATTCATCACATTTGCTCCTTACCTGAAATTTATAGTTTGAAACTTCCTCCTGACACTGAAAATAGTAATAAATCTAGGAAGAAAAAGAAGAGGCAGGAAAGGGAAGAAAAACAGCCTTCAATAGTCTATACTGAGGAAAAAGCAACTATATAAATCAAAAGGCTGACTTATCCGTATAGAGATTTTTAATAGAAAAGATATCAAGGGGAGCATACCATATGGATCAAAGTGCTCTCCACATATGTTAGTTTTTTCATTTGAAAAGTAACATATGTGAGGAGATGTATAAGAAGTGATTTCTGAAGATCTCATCTGGCTTATTTTTAATTGGAATAATATTAGATTTTCTGTCTAACTGAGTAACAAATGACTGCTGGTGCTTCACTAAGTATTACTGTCAATTATAGATTGATAGATTTGGATTCTATTTTCTTTGAATATGAAAGCTGGACTCATGAGTAGCCAACATAACTGCAAAAAAAAGGAGAATGAAGACCACAGGGTATGAAATACATATAAGCCATGGAAGGTTATATATTTGTATATCATATTTATATAATTATAATTTTTCTGGGCCTTTAGATTCAAAGGATTTCACAACTTCAGCAAGGCCAAAAGATGTATAATCAAAGATACCCATTTAGAAAGTCACAACTGTACCTCTCCAAACACAGCTGCTTGAAGTAATTTTTTGATACCTTTTTATTTCTCCGTTATAGATTTCATTATAATGTATCAGAACTTTGGTCAGTTCTTGGAAAACCATAGCTTGATTTTGTGATTTTAACTGAGTTAACTTATTCAGTGGAATAAATATCTCCAGGACTGAATTTCAGATGCTATTGGTACTATTTTGACAGAACTCAGAAATACAGCTATATACTTGTCGTGGTTTAACGCTGGCCAGCAACTAAGCCCCACACAGCTGCTCGCTCACTCCCCCACTGGTGGGATGGGGGAGAGAATCGGAAGAGTAAAAGTGAGAAGACTCGTGGGTTGAGATAAAGACAGTTTAATAGGTAAAGCAAAAGCCACGTGCACAAGCAAAGCAAAACAAAGAATTCATTCACTACTTCCCATCGGCAGGCAGGTGTTCAGCCATCTCTAGGAAAGCAGGGCTCCATCACGCGTAACGGTTACTTGGGAAGACCAAAACGCCATCACTCCGAACATCCCACCCTTCCTCCTTCTTCCCCCAGCTTTATATGCTGAGCATGACATCACATGGTGTGGAATACCCCATTGGTCAGCTGGGGTTGCTGTCCCGGTTGTGTCCCCTCCCAACTTCTTGTGCACCCCCAGCCTCCTCGCTGGTGGGGTGGGGTGAGAAGCAGAAAAGGCCTTGACTCTGTGTAAGCCCTGCTCAGCAATAACGAGAACATGCCTGTGTTATCAACACTGTTTCCAGCACAAATCCAAAACATAGCCCCATACTAGCTACTATGAAGAAAATTAACTCTACCCCAGCCAAAACCAGCACAATACTATCTCCCTCTGGAATGTATATGCTTTCTCTGTGGTGGTTTCTACTATAAAAAGTGATTACAAGGCTAAACATGTATGAGATAAAACAACCAATTTATTGATAAATAAATGAGAGCAAACATATTATCAGATTGTGATTGCTTTAACTATACGTAGCTTTTAGATATTTTATGTGACTACTCTGAAATGGATGAAATCCTATTGCTAATGAATCTACCAGCAGAATCCTTCAGCTTCTAGACCTGCAAGTAGGTCCCCCTTTGTCATGCATGTAAGAAACTGGAAGTGTTACCCGCACATCTTCTTCTACCTTTATTTCACTCATATCTGCAAAAAAGTTTATTCTCCTTATAAGCGAATAGTTCTCATTTACAAGTGCATAATCCAGTAATTTCTGCCAAGGGAAGGGTACTCTTTTCAGGTCAAATTACATGGAAGATTTTACTGCTGATGCTAATCAACTTGAAAAAGTCCTGTATGTATCAGTATGGTTTGTCCATCTCAAGATATCATGGGCCTCTATAAAAAGATTTGGGTGCTTATGAGGAAGCTTCAGAGACATGACTCAGGTAGCTGTAAAAATCTATCATAAGCCACAAATTATTTTGTTTTCTGAAGAAAAAGAAAGATTCATTTTTAAACAAAACAATACACATAAGCATTATGATATATGGAACTTCTGAAAGATCCTAAGTCAGGTACTCAGCTGAAACCTTAACTAGGACTGACATGGTGCTAAGAATGATGCCAAGCCACTGCATAACAAGTGGCTGGTTTCTATGAGCAAATGTCTGGGCCAGCTCAGTTCCATTAATGTTTTACTCCATTATCTGAGAGCTGACATCTTTTCAGTAATTACTGCAGATGATACCACCTCTAGTGTAATTAAAGAACGATTATTTAGAGTGAAGTGAGCCAAGATCATCCCCATTCTCTGTTTAGGCCAAAGCCAAAGAAGGGCTTGTCAAATAAAATTGATGTTTTGCATTAGGGAGCAAAAAAAGGGTGATGTAAAGAGTCAAGTAATTTGATGGGCAACGCTGCAGTGGAATTAATTCAATATGTTCAATATGGTCAGTTCCATGTGTAGTAATATTGGACAGATGGGTATGATAGCTATGTACTTTCACTGCCTTTGCATTAGTGATTCAGTACTTACAAAGCAAACCTCAGACAGTTCCTGGCTTGTTGCCCAGTGAGAGAAAGACTGGAAGCAAAACACATTAAATGCTCCTGCAAATCTACATACTCTGCAACCCTTCTGAAATGAGCCTCTTTCAAAATGACCCTTTGGACACCAACCAAAAAAATAATCATCATCGTAACATGAGCCTATAAACTTTTTGGATTAATGGTTAAATAATAATGAATGAGAACTGAAAGGAGCAATTCGCTTTGTATGAATACTAATGAGAGAGGGTTTGATGTATTCTTTGGTTTTGACGGTAACTAGGTATAAGGACTAATTATGTCTCCTACTTAAAACATAAATTGCATGTTTTAAGGAATTACTTAACAGAAGAATGGAGTTAATGAATGCATTCTATCAGACCCAGGAAGCTAAAAGATYACAGCTGACCGAAACATACTTTTCCTAATGCATCAGAGTTCAGTGTTTATACAGCAAAGGTCATGTTTGGTCAATTGGACATAACAAGTTTTCCCTTCAGGAACTGATGGAAAGACAGAGATTCTCAGACATGTAGGGAATTATTTAGAAACAGGCGCAGTAAGTTTAGCTCCTTGGACAGTATAGTCATCTTTTCAGGCGTTTGCACATGACTCGTATAAATGCCACCCACAAAAGACGGTTAGGTTCTCTTATTCTGAAAATGAACATGTCATCATTAACATTTAAAAAACAGATGTAAAAAAGAAATATGATATTGTCTGGAATCCTGAATGCTGGTGGCCTTGCTAGAATAGTATGATGTCCACTGAATGACTGGGCTCAAATAATTTACATTTACAGCCTGTTTAATTCAGCTATCCATAACTTCAAGAGATAAACAACATTCCAGAAACATTGTTACCATTTGACCATTTCATTTTGGAGTTTGTTAAATTCCAGACTCAATTCCATAATAGCTTACTATTTTTTAGTGGATTAATTTTTGTCTTCTAGCCTCCTGTGCAAAAGACATTGGGATAGGGAGTGTGATATTAAGCTATCAAAGTTGTCTCTTTCTTGTAACAAAATATTGAAAAAGTGGGGTTTGCTTTGCAATTAAGCTTCCTGAATTGAAGGCTGGGCTTCTGCTTTAGTTATGGGACAAAGTATTTTAGAAGTTGGGGGAAAAACTTAAAATTATGAAGAACTGGCAGATACCAAAGTTGGAAGGTGGTGCAGTCAAATGAAAAAACATTGACACCGAATAATAGTTCTGAAAATGGAGGATATCTGGGTGATTATTAGCAGGTTTTCTTTACTTCCTGAGAAACATCCTCCCTTCAACAATATGACAAGCTGCAAATCTGAGAAAGCCCTGAGATTTGAGGCTGACAAACCACAGAAACATTTTCCTGAATGAAAATTGAGCAACAATGTCTGTCCATTTATCAGACTGAGATAAAAGCACTAACACTGGAATGTCCTCTGTGAGCACAGAATACTAGAATTCTCAGAGCTGAGACCTGAACACATCCTCTACCTGCTCTCCTCAAACCACAGCATGACCACTCTCACCATTTTTTTCTGGTCCTATGACTATGCAATAGTTTCACACAAGTAGATCACTACAGCAGGACTGACAGAAAGCAGCATACCCAGACGGCCCTCCAGCTTTGTGGCTGGAGCAGGCACAGAGGAGATGCTAGATCCTATCTCTCTCAGGCAGAGGAAAGAACTGATCAGTGCAGCCTCTCACATCATTTTAATCTCTCAGCTATTTCATAATGAGACTGAGGGGCGTCTTTTATCTGAAATTTACTCTGCTTCATTTACTCCAGGAACGGGCATCAGATTAAGAAAACTGATAGACGAGCATCCAGACTATAGATCCCCATGAGACAGGGTCCTAGCTTTAACTGTGTTGATACTCAAACTCTTGTGGCAGTCTTACAGGCAAGTAAAGGACTTAATAGTGAAACTGAAGGTAACTACAGAGTATATGCAACAGCTGAACATTATATGTTTCTAAACGTGGCCTGTAGAAGTATGTGTTCTGTCTGGGTAACGTTGTAGACCTTGAATGTGTCCTTCAAACTGCGTAACACAAAGATTGGGCCATACATTCTAACAAAAATCTGAGCTAAGCTAGGACAACCTATAGAGGGCCACCACTTGTGGACTTGTAGAGTATAGTTGTTCTTAAATAACATTTATCTATCGCTGCTGCTTTCAGTGAGTAAACAACAGAACGTGGAAGGCAAATGAGAACCTCTGGATGAAGAACAGGCAACAACAGAGCTAAGTAAGCAGTTCAGCCTGTACATGCATTTTGTCTTACAGCCAATGTAGACACGGGATATATTTTGTATGAGAAAGTCACAGAGCAACATTTGCAACCATTCAGCATCCTACGTATATGCTCTACTTAACATAGATCAAAGTCTAGTGTCAAAGTTCTCTGCATAATACATACAAACAGAATGCAGCATCTTCAGAAATAACACACAATACGTGCTTCCCTTGCACTTAATATGATTTTAGTGCATGATTTACATTTGTTTATTTAAAGAAACATCATATATCTGATTTGTAACAGTGCTCAGCAGCTCTCAGTAGACAAGAAAAAAAAWGTATGACCTCAGACAAGAAATACATGTTCACAATATTTTTAACAAATAATGCCTTAGGTGCTTAAGGAAATGATACTATCCTGCACAGGAAATTAATTTGGAGATCATTACTAGTTAGGTATCACTAAAGTTTAGGATTACAGTATGGAAACTAAGATGTGACATTTCTGACATGTATGTACTTGTTCTCATAAAGGCGTCACTGTGTTTCAAATACAGAATCAAAATGTAGACTTCAGGGAATCTAGAAGCCTGATCTTTTTTGCCAATTCCATTCCCAAAAATTACCATGATAAATAAATTATAGCATATATTATAAATATATGTTTGAAATGGGATGTCATATCTGAATATTGTTAAAATCGAGAAAGTTAAAATGTTACACTGTAATTATACATAGATTTTGAATTACCATAATCAAATGAAACAAATTATGACAAAATTCGGTATGAGAGCTCTTCCAAGACCTATACTGAATTAAGCAAAATCTCACATATATCCTTCAAAGCTCTCAAGGTACGCAGTTCTCTAGCCTTTACATATGGCAGCAGTGCAAGAATCATACAGCTTTGTTTGGAGGTACTCACTTTTTTGATTTTTTTTTCTAGATGAAAGAAAAAGATATCCCTAATATCCCCTGTGATTATCATGGAAGTGATTGACATGAACAATTATTTGCTGGAAATACTGCCAGAGTAGGATTTATAATAGAATTATTATCATCCTCATTTTACACATTGAGAACTCATGTGTATAAGGGATTAAGCAATATAAGTCACACAGAAGACTCTGCAGTTGAAAACAGGTTGTTCATTGATGTGTTTTTCCACTTAATGCAAAGACCCTTCAACATCTGCCTTCCACTTTTCATTTACACAGTCTTTGGTAGGGTTTGTATCCCAGTTGATGCCATTGCTTGCTATTGTAACACAAGTACATTTAGTATCCCTAGTAAGCTGTTACTCAATATTTTCAATCTTTGCTTTATGCCATTTTAAATTGCTAAATTGCTGAATTGTTGATTTCATGCTTATAGTATTTTAAAACCATATTGTAATTGTTTATTTTGAGAAGGGTTTGGTTTTGGTTTTAAATCAGGAAAACTGTTATATGCAGAGAAGTACCTGCATTCTGACAGGAGGCTGCTTGCTAGAACTCTATGATAAAATAATTCCTCTCTTTGAGGTCACTCAGAGACCAAATACCACCAATATCACTACCATATATCCATCACTTGCAGGATATCTATGATGACAATAGATGGCATAGCAGAAAACTTATTGCAGTGAATGTGTAGGATAGCAAACAAACCACTGACTATTTTTCTCTCTAGTAGTGTATAATGTATCCCTCCCCTTTGTTTCCTTATTGAAAAAATATTTTCCAATTTTTCATTCTTCTAACTCTCCTCAACACATTTTTGAGCCTTCTTTTTTTCAATCTTCCATTCTACAGCTATCCATGACAGTTATTTACCTGTGACACTACTTTTGGTACTGCAAAGAAATCAGGTAATATGGAGAAAGCTGTATCAATTAAAAGCCCATCATGAAAGATCCGCATGGACATTTAGAACAGAACAATATGGAAAATACTTTTGGGAGTGGTGGACCTACTGGGGCCTTTGTACTACCCTTCTCCCTATACTACCTACCACCCACAGGTGAGAAAGACCTCCAGAGGGCATTCTAGTACATCTAGGCATCTCTTCAGGGACCTCCTTTGCCATTTTGTAGTCAGTTAACTGATTAGCATTACAAAGTTTGAGAAATATTTCTTATTGTTAAGTATGAAGTTTGGATTTTCAGATGTTTTAATTTCATCCAATCTGCAAGTTAAAAGTCACATCCAAATCTGGTTAAATCCTGACCTAGAGTTTTCTAGGGATGGGGATTGGAAAGCTTATTTACAGCCTTTTTTTAAGGTTATGAAACCTTTAAAACACTAGCATTTTAAATATGAGCCTTCAACGGCAATATCATCTTCCACAAGCAAATTTCTGCTTTATGTAATGTGAAAAGTGGATGTTACCTTAGGCTGTGCTTCTTATTTAAGTTCATACAGGGCTACACCCCAGAAGGAAGCTCCTTTTCTGAAATGTCAGAATAAGAATAGGATAAGGGGATGACTTATTTTCTGCCTGATGCCATCTGATTCTGAATTTAAATGAGCAAAACCTCAGGAGACTGGTATTTTTCCTAGAGAATCATATGGTGCTTCCAACAGGAAAATATTTACAAGTGAAATGCAGTTGGAAAAGACTGATGTTAAATGCTAGTGTCAGTGGAACTGCTTAGATTTGTTCAAACAGTTGTGCAAGTCTAAAATCATTATTTCTCTTTGTTGATCTTTTTTGCATACTATATAAGGAAGTTTATACAGTAAGCGATGAAAATCAATGTTTTAATGTATAGTAACAGAAGTGTAACTCTGGCTTATGAAAATAATTTCAGTATTTTAAAACCTTTATCAGAATCAATGCAATCACTAGAAAAGAAAACACAACTGACTCACAGTCACTTCATGCCATTTTAGCAGTCTGGAATTGCCCTCTGTGGTCACTTGAAGCCAAACTGGAAGAAAGTTGCCTCTTGGGACAGGATTTGTCACTGTCAATGTTAAAAGCTTGTGCACTAAGAAGTCCCTGCCTGTCCAGCACATTCTCTAGAGCGTGTCCTGGTGAAAGGTGCATAGGTAGAGCATTGGTAGCGCAGATGTCAGGAGATGAGTCTTTCTGTGACTGGTGATGACCAGGAAGGCTCTCTGGCTTGTAGTCAGATATGGGAGAGCTAGCCTGAATGCCCTGTCTCAAYGTGGAGCCCTCGTAAATTATGAGACGTATCACATATCAGTTGTCACTAACTCTTTCTCATATAATTCTGTATTATATTCACATTCCATTTGGGTAAAGTCATGGAAGAATTCACGGAAGGTAGTCTTAAAAAAAGAGATCATTTTCAGGCTTTAGAAAATAGCGGAAGGAAAACATTCTGATCAGTATACTCACAAAACCAGTAGTTCCCCCCAAAACAACGTATTTGTACATAGATATTATTGCTTATGAAGTATTAAAAAGAAAAGAAGAAATATTTCCAGTATTTTGTGTGCAATGCAACATCACTTAATAAATGCAAGGTATTTATAAGGAGCTGAATTGCAGTGGTGGTCAGATAATTTTCAGGTGAAAATGACAGATTTTTTTCCCCTATGTTTCAGTTGTGCTTATGTAAAGAACACAAGTGCAAAACTTCCATTTTGCAACCACATGGCATCATCAAGGAGCTTTCAGAGAGGAGAGGAATTATGTGCTGTCTCATGTATTAGCAGCACAATTATCAGCTCAACCTTAATTCCAGTAAGGTATTTTTGTATAAGAGGGAAAAAGCTGGTAGCTTTTCATGACCCAGAATGTGGTTATGATGCTGTCCCTCTTGGCTGGGAGAGGTTTATCTCCCCAAGGCTGCAGCTTGCCTGTGGAACAAGAGGTGTCAAGAGAGGCCAAAGCTGCTGCCTCCCATTGCTATGGCACATTTGCTCTAAAGCCTAACAGTGACAATTTCTTCTCTGACTACTAACTTAACAGAAATACCAACTGTTTTGGGGAACCACTTGTGATTGTGGAATACTACAGCATTTCATCCTCAGTCTGATAATTACCTTCATACTTCGCATGTTTGTTAAATGCTAGCTGAAGAAAGCAATAGATTTCCATTTCAACGAGAAGTAAAATCTTTAACATTTAACTGCAAATCAGCTGCAGTGAGTGAGAAAGCTATGCAAAGCTTTTTGTTTCCCATTGGAAACTGTCTACTATCCAGAACAGTGGTCTTAATTCCTAGTAGATTTAAAATTCTATTACAGCAACCAACCATAAATATACTTCGCAAGAAGCTTCAGAGCAGCTTCAATCATTAAATACATATTTTATTTTTTTCCCAGTTGTGCAATTCTTCCAACTATTAAATATTAAAACATTACTTTGCCACTCAGGTCAGTTCAAGAAATCAAGTAAACTCCATAGAAAGTATCCTACTGGCTCTTCTGGTAAAGCAAAAGTCTTAATATGAGAACTGAATAGGAGGCAAGGGGTCAGGACCATAAAGATTTTACTTGGATAGTGTTTCAGTTTGTTTACTGACTACTAACACAGTATATACATAGCCCTACAGCATTCTCCATGCACCTTAGTATTAAGGAACTCTACAAAGAAAAATCACAGCAAATAGGTAGTAGAGGCACTAAGATAACAAAAATTAGTCATACTAATGATAGACTTATCCTGAATATCAACATCTGAAATCAGCCAGCAACTGGCCATAGGGATGATTATGGTTGTTCTACATCTCTCATCAGGGCACATAAGCTCAAGCACAGAGTCATATTAACACAGCTATACAGTTTCTGGACTGGATTAACCCAGAGCATGAGGTGAGCAGAATGTGGATCTATCTGCAGCTCTTTGTTCCAATATACCCTACCCGAGTATAGAAGGTGGATCTGGACTCTCTGTTACGAGGACCTACATTTGAAAGTTCAGAAATGTGCCAATTTGCACTGCAGAAGTTTTTAAAGACAATGTCATAGCTCATAGTTCATTAAAAAATGAACTTTCAATACTCAGTGTAAAATTCTACTTGTTTTATGTACAATTGATACAGTAAAAAGTTACAGAACAGTGGCCAGTTATCAGTATTCTTCAACATTTTTAAAGTTCTTTCTAACTTCCTTTATTCATTCTGACATATTTCTTGTAATTATTCTCAGTTACATGATCATATTAATAAAATGAAAGCTACTAAACAGTATAACTTGTGTGTCCATAAATTGCTTTTAAGAAAAAACTTCAAAAGTTACTTATTTAAACTTTTTTTTTAATAAAACAGCCTATCTCTATGTATTTCAATTTTCCTTCTATCCCTCTATTGATAGGATATTCCTACTTCGTATGTATAAAAGAAATACATAATAGTATCAGTGATTCACAAGACCAGTAAAGTAGCAGTACAACTATGGGGTTCTGCTGTTATTAACAAAATACTTAGTTCCTCTGTGGTGCTCTCCAAGCCCTGGCTCAATTATAGTCCAATATTCAAATGTCTAGTCATTCCGTATAATTTTTTTTTTTTTTTTTTTTAGTCACCTTCAAGGTTGTACTAATACTGTTTTAAACAAGATACCACAGCTTTGGTGTCCTCTATGAGCTTCAATGCAAAGATAAGCAGTATGACTTTCTTCTGGAATACATTTGCAGTATATAATCTGGATTGATACCAACTTCAAAAAATAAATCAATGGAAAAGCATCAAAGGGGCCCTGTGTCAGATATAATTAAAATTATGCCACTTCAGAGCTAGAACCACCATCTATGTTACACTAATATATACAAATGTATTATTCCACACATCATACTGTACAAATAAGCTAATTGAGTGAGAACCTAATCAGTAAAAAGAGTTTCTCAATTTAATTATTTTTAAAACTGTAAGTTGTTTTCAAGTGAAATAGGATGATCAAGATGTTATACTGAGGTATTTTCAATATTGCTATTTAAAAGCAAATTCCAAAATACATTGCTCTGAATAGATAAAGAAAGGGCCATTCATAACTTCCGTAATACTACTTTGACTTTTTAAATCAAAATGAAAAGTTTAACCATTCCCAAATCAAAATACTTCATTACAATTCAATTTAGCATTAACCTCTCTTGACAAGCAGCCACAGTGCCTTGTAAGAGCTATAATTTATTTGCCTTATCCTCCTGTACAAAATGGGTTCTTTGGCCTTTGATAATGAACTGTGGTGATCCTTTGACTCTCTCAGGGTATCATTTGGTTCAACAACAACGGCAACAAAATCAGCAGCACATCATGGGAATTCAGCTCAGAACAAAGTTCAATACAGAGAATAAATGAAAGGATGAGGAAAGAATATGTCTAAATCCAGGAATTAAGGACCCATTAGAAAAGCTATCAACTCCCATAAGACTTCGGCACAATAAATACGGCAGAACAGTGAAAGATACATTCAGATTATTAAAATCCAAACTGCTGAGTGATTCTGATCAAAGGAAACACTTCAGTGATGTACAGAAAGTGAACCGCAAGTAGTCTAGCAGTTGTTCAGTCAAAACAGAAGACATTTTCTGAATATATTCTAAGCAAGTCTCAAGAAGAGAAAAGAAATGGTCAGAAATGTACAAATCATCTGAAAGGCCATTAAAAATCACTACAAGCTATTCTAATTTTACTTTAAGTTGTACACCTGAAAATACCTGCTAGAAGTAAGATAGCAAGGTAAAATTCTAAAAAGTTAATAGATGATATCTGATTATAGCAAATCCAAAATAAGATCCAAAAAAGGCCTAATCAAATTGAATGAATGAAAGAGCACCAGTTAAAAAGCAAACTGAAGACATATTTATCATTCAGTCCACCAGCAATTGCATTATGCATTGTGGCATACACAAAATACAAACTAGTTCTTTCTTGAATAAAGGTGTTTCTCTATGACTGTGTCTCACCTGCGATGATTGTCTGCCAGTTCCAACTAACTTCGACACAGAAAGATGCTAAACTGAGGTTGTTAAAATGCATAGCTACAGGTACATAAAATCCCATCCTTGGATAACAGTTTACATTCACTCACATTCTGTTAGATTACAACGGATCTGTTGGTACAAGATAGATTTTAGGGAGACATCATGCATGACAGATCCACATCTAATAAGATCTTATCCCAAACAAAATTATGGAATAGCTGATATGCAACACAGTGGATTATTAAATTTAGAGAAATACAATTAATCCTGCATACTTCAAGCAACTAGAAAGAATACAACAACATAAAGAAGGCACAAGCTAAATTGAATAGAAGTAACTAATTGAAGGGTCTTTAGCTATAGCCGTAGAAACAGAATTCTCATCAATATGTCCTTCTAGCAAGAGCCCAAAAGGACACATTCTTAGCCTTACATTGTTTCACTTTTATTTGGTTAATTGGAAAAAAMCCACCTAATCTGCTCTCTGGTAAATGTCACAGATCCACAAGGATCAAAAAGCACTGAACTATAAAGTGGATAGTCCCTGAAACCAAAGCAATCTGGATAGCTTGGTAAGGTGCATACAATCATGTAATGTTTACTTTGATTCACCAAATACAGTCATAACTTTAGTATCAAAAGACTGATGATTATACCATGATAGCTATTGTCCTGCAAACCAATGGTTCTTGAAAAAGCTATTGAAATTCCAGTGGATAATCAGCTAGGATGTGAGATTTCAGCAGAAGCCAAAAGGTCTAATACTCACAAATAAACAGAAAAAAACTCAAGTAAGCAAAGACATTCAGAATGCGGTATCCAAGTTTTGACCAACCATTAAAAAAAAACCTTAAACACAAGGGGGTTCGGATATATTCCATGACTATGGTTAAATACTGGGACAATATGCACGGAAGAATGTAGTAGCTCACTATGCTTTATTTATCAAAAAGCTTAAGGTCAAGCCTTTGAGATCAACATTTGCTCTGTAGATGAAAAATTTGGCAATTGGCTCAGTCTACCAGACAGAAATATGAGATTAAATGGCTGGAAGATAAATTAGAAACAGCCAGAAATAAGGCTCAATTTTGTAACAGTGCCAGCACAGGGGCAAACAGAAGATTTTTCAACACTAATCATCTTAAAGATGAGGTGGTTTCTTTTTTTCTGTAAGATCTGCACCAATACAAACAAAAATGAATTCATGAAGTCAGACGAGATAACAACAATACTCCCTTCTGGCTGCATAATCTATTACCTAGATGCTCATGGCCATCAGTCTTGGCATCTTACATAAACAAATATTTCATTTAATGATATTTCTAAAACTGAGAGTTAGCTTTGGAAAAGTAACTTAGAATAATTGTTTTTCCTGTAATAAAAAAGAATTTTTGTCTGTATCGTAACTTACTTGAAAAATTTTTTCTTATATATTTCCTTTGTTTCAGCTTACAAAATTAAATGTAAGCTACTATTACAACTGTAATACTTTCTAAATTTATTTTTATTTTTAGTGCTAAAGTCATCTTTTCATGCTTACATTTTTCATCAAAATATCATCTATCATTTTTGACATGACTTATAAAATATCAGCAATACAAACACTCATTCGCAAACACAATTTCTTATTGTGATACAATTTTTATTTTATCTAAATGAAAAATAAGTTATTAAAAATTAAACGAAAGTGATATAGTAAGAATATTTCAGGCAGCATTAGTCTGATCATAACATTCTTAGACTTAATTACATGCTGTTCTTCCATGTCACTTTCACATATTATACTGCCTTATCCTCTCCATTTTTTATATGCTACTATTAATATTTAACTACCAAATGTCTTTTACTAGCAGATGTTTAAAGATTAGATGACTAGGAAATAACCATTCATGTAGCTACTACAGACTAAATTATATTCCAAATTGGAAAGCCTTTCTATCTAAATAGTAAATCTACATACATCTTTGCTGGATATAATATTTATTAACAATTGGGTTTAGATATTCTCTGAAACAGCTCAATTCAGTACCTTGTAATAATGTTTAAAATGCTAGATATAAGTAGTCCTATTAATTTCACAAGTGTAGCATTAAACATGTGCTTGAATACTGTATTGAGATCTAAACTTAAGCCTGCTGTCATCTTACATATCACAAGAGTTTAGCCAGTTATGAAAATTACATTTATAGATTTCAAAAAATAGTAGTATCTTTAAAAAAGACTGTGATTCAACTGTGATTAGCTTCCCTTTAAGTGTAAGATGAACCGACATACCTACAGTATCTTAAAGTGAGGAGGATCATAGCGTCATTTTCAGCTCTGTAAATGTTACGTCCTAGCTATTCCATTTACTTAAAATGCTATGGAGCAAAACGTATTTCAATTTTTCTGACTAAACGACATGTAATAACATTCCTCCACTTTTGCAGAGGCTGTATTGCTTGTTTGTGAGGTGAGGGAGATACTGCTGTCAGCCTGATTTACTCTTTGGTGTCTTTCCAATTCACATTAAACAAATAAATACTAATGAACCCACCACCCTCACCCTAAACATCCCTTCTGCTTTAAATGATGAAAGCATTTTCATTTGTTTCATTCTCCTACTATAACTGTTTGTGGCTCCACTGTGAAGTTATGGCTTTGTACGCCATCCTACAGTGCCAACGTTGCAATGGTGACAGAAGTTAAATGGAAGCCAGAGATGGAGCTCGTAATTCTGTTAAGTACGTTGGAAGCTTCCAAAAGTGTTAAATCAATCAATAAAAACAACAGGACTATAATCTAATTTCAGCAAGATCTCATTCATCGGTTTATTTCCTTCCGAAAGTCTGTATTTGAAATTACCATCTTCTCAGAAGTTGCTTTTAAAAATTTTAGTGACTCGTGAACACATCGTTACTTGGCATTTAGACCCGTTGCCCTTTCTAAAATATCCATACRATCATTCATCTAGCTCTTCCTCTAGTAATTCCAAGCATAATTTACATTTGCTACAATACTGGCAATCAAAAATGAAGCCAATTTTCTCATGGTAGTATTTACAGCACAGGAAATGGCTGATCATAAATAAAATCATATCTTTAACCAACCGTACAGTAGCAGGTGATAAAAAATTCCTTGGAAAAAAAAGAAAACGTAAGATACAACAGAAACAAAATTCAAAGGGAATCCATCCTAGTTGTGAGAAGAGCGCTTTGGATTCAAAGAACTAAATCTAAAGCTAGATAAAAAAGACAAAGGAATAACCTTTCAGCAAAACTAACACTGAAGTAGTCACATGATAAAAAAATGTATTTGGAAAATACTTCATTGCCATTTGGTTATTTTGTTTTAAATTGAGTTCTTTTTACAATACCAGGCATAAATACTTGCACTTGGCCTAAAATTGGTGGAAAAGCATATTGCCTAAAGGTTTTGAGAACCATCTGCTCCCCAGATTTTAAAACCACTTATGTTTCCTATCTATGCAATACTGTAACAGATTCATGCTGTAGAAATACAGTACTAAAAAGGTTTTCCTTTCTTCTCTCAAATAAACATTTAAACCAATCAGCATGACAGAAGGTGCACATTAGACAATGTTTCCACCACTGCAGAAAAGCTATTGAAATAACAGGATCCAGATGTAAGACCAAAAAGAAGTTTATCATCCTCAGAAATCCCCAAATTGTGTCTGATGTTTCATGCAAAGATTGCCTAATTTGCTAATGTGCACTTTCTTGCTATGTCAGAGAAAAAAGCACACCTGTCAAGAAACCTGTTTTCCACATGCATTGGAATGACATCTGTAGCAGCTAAGCATCAGGGAAATCCAGATACCATTAAATTATTTTGAACATGTCTTGCTTTGTACAACTTTCTCTGGAAATCATCAAGGTGCACAGAATAAATATGCCTAATTTATTTACTTTTTTACAGCATCTATAGTTAGACTGAGGGGAGAAAATTGCTGAGGAAGCTTTCTGAATAATAAATTCATAGATTGTTTTACATACTTTAAATTTTCACCTCTGGGAGTTTAGAAGAAACTAAATTCCTAGGTAGAGCCACAGGGCTGGATAGTCTGCTTCAATAATTAAGTTCAGTATCACTTATGGTCATCTACAACACATATGGAATGGCACCTTCAGAATTTTCCTGGTGAAATACCTTTTTGTAATCATTGTATAGAGTCCTGCAATAGAAATCTAATTCTCTATTAAATCTGACAGTGTAATTCTGAGAATCTACTGATGAGTCCTATTTTCTCTACCAAAATCTGTCTTATTTCAGATGAACTTTTCCAGTGATGTTTTGCAATTTACAATCTTCAGTTTTAAGGCTTGAGGAGGAGGAGAAAGGGAAGAGAAAATACCAGGCTCAGTAATGATTAGTCAAAAGCATACCTGGCAGTCAACTGGACTGGACTACCATGTTCAGAAAGTACAGCAAAATCTGGCTCTAATAAATCTTTTTATGAATGTATTATACTTTCAATCAATTATTTTTATCACATCTTCTACACATTGCAATTAAAACCGTGACCACTGCAGGCAGTAATAAACATGACTGCACCTGCTAAGAGCTTATGCTCCAAGCAAACGGACAATAGAAGAAAGAAAGAAAATGACCCAGACACAGACTGATGAAGGCCCTGATTTAAAAAAAAAAAAAAAAAAAAAAAAAAACCTAAAAAAAAAAAAAAAAAAAAAAAAAAAAAAAAAAAACCAAAAAAAAAACAAACGGTAAAAGCAGGGTCTTTCTCTTACCAAGTGACACTTCTAGTTGTGAGTGATGGAGCTCTGAGACTTTCAGAACTTCCTTCTCACAGTGGCTGCATTATAGGATTATTTTTCATTGTAACATAAGAGGGACTATTTCCACCAAGATTGTATCTGATAACTGCCATCTGCTTTTCTGAAGATCTTCTCAGCAAGATTCATAGGGTCTTTCTGTCACTGACATCTGAACAGACGTTAATTTCTTTCACCCAATACAGAAGTTTGGAGTAGGAGGCTTCTAAAGAAGAAAGCTGATATAAAGCTAGAGTTAAGCACATCTTCTAATTATCATAGGGTATATGATTTGTCATATTAATACTTTTCTTCTCATAAAAACTGCTGAGATGTTAAACTTTCAAATGCAATGCAGGTATTACACAAGTGAATTATTTTACTTATTTTCCATATATTACAGCTGAATAGCAGTTCACTATAGTTATGATTGAAAACTGCTTACTATTTAATATAGGGCTATTCTAAACTCTCCACCTGCTGACTCAAATGCTTTAAAATTATTATGTTTCAAGGTGGTGGCCAAAATATCGGGTAATTCGGAAAACAAGTTCTTAAGACACAGATCAGCTCCCCCCTTAAATGAGTTTGTATCACCTTTTTCTAATGTGTTTTTTTTTTTCCCCACAAATTCAGAACTTAAATGATGGTAAATGACATCAATTTTCCTTATATTAGAAGAAATACTATGAAGTAGTTGAGGAGAACATTTAGAATCAAGGCATGAAAGAATGATGCATAAAGTGAAATGTACCTTTAAGTTAACCTACGAATTGTTCAACTGAGGTTTACAACTTTTCAAGGTGGTGGAGTGGGTCCTGGTGATGTATCCTGGGTGATATGATGTTGCAGGCTATCTATATCGGTTTTCTGGGAGTATTGTGCACATGCCTTGCTCTTAGCCTCAATCCAGAAATGTTTTGTCTGAAACTCAAATTTATGACTCTGGTGTAGTATTTTAAACATGTGATTTACCTCAGAACTATTGTAATGAACATAAATTAGTTATGGAGAAGATAAGGAAATGCAGCCATGCGTTTTGCATGATTGAATTGAGTCTGGCTAAGAGAAAGAAAACACTGAGTCCCTTGGTTAAGTTATCTATAAAACTCTAACTCCCTTGCTCACATGAACTGCTTGGCTTTTGTTAGCTCTTTAACAGCTTGATGGCGGAGCTCAGATACAGAGAATAAGGAACAGAATAAAAGAATTCAAGAAATACATGATGAAGCAATAAGAGGCCTGAAGTGTTATAGTTCCTTTGGCAAAGAATACATGTAGGCTCTACAGTGTGATGGCTCAGGCAATTCCAGGTAACAATTTCTTGTTGTTGTGAACGTTCACTGTATGTTGCAAATTCAATTCAACAATTGAAGAGTTCATAAAAAACAGAATCAATCTGTAGCTTTTCTTCATGATTTCTTGATGAATCAAAGATCACCCTTAAAAAGACATCTAGTCTAAAGGAATTTGCAGGTGTGAATACATAGCCATTGTGCACATGAGAAGTCAAGCGCTGAGCTATCTATGACTTTCCTGCCTTTTATGACAATGGCATCCATCTTCAGATTTCCTCCTCAGAACTAACCTACCACTTTAACGATATTACTAAGATGAAAGGGACAATGAAGGTTTGCTGATTCCAGAACTCAGATGCAATACATCATTACACAGCTGTGACACATAATACAGAGATGTCATGAGCACCAGAGGCCTAGCAGAGATACAGAAATCAGAGATCAGGGGGAGGAGCTGAGGACAGGCATCCTTGGTACACTCCACACTCCCTCCAAACAGGATGTGGGAGGTGCTGCGCTTCCCACTTTAAGGTTTGAACATAGCTGAGGTTGTGTTAAAAAGTGTAAGACTTCCCCTCGCTGATCTTAATATTACATTATCAAAATTTTGGGGGACTTAATTTGTTTAGATTTTTTTTTTTAACATTTTTTCAAACTCTATACAACACAGATCAACAACCAACTAGAAAGCAAAGTATCAACAGAAAAACAGTTCTTACACATTTACACTTAATTACAGCAATACAATAATAAAGACATCAGTTACACAAAATGTGACAATTCACAGCTAACTATGAGGAGAGTCAAGACCCCACGGCAAGGTCAAGAAAAAGTGGCAACTTACTAATATGCCACTCTGAACTGCTACGGCTTGGTAGAAGAATGCAATCCCTAGCAGATAATTTTCTTGCTCTACTAGCCTTAAATTAAACCTTTAACACAATTTTAATATATTTTTGTGATGTGAGAAAAAGAAGCGTCTTACGTCTGAAGAGAAAAAAATGGTTTACGTAATTGTCTGAGCCAATACCTTATTTGATAAGGTTTATCTTGTTTCTAATATTTCATATAGAACGTAAAAAAAATACAGAATAGAAAATGCCTTTAAGTTAAAAAAGGATTTGGATAGACAAGCGCTTTGTATCTTTGTTAATGATGCTACAGTCAATTACAGTTGCTGAATTATTTGTTTTTATAATACTACAAACCAATTCTGCTTTGTTGGCTTATGGGTCTGCACTCAGAAAATACTTACAAATCTCAGAGGATACAGAACTTGTATTATTCCCAAAAAAATCCATATACAAGTGACTAGACATATGATTTTTTTACTGTATAAGGAAAAATACTTCCCACCTCTGCTTTCAAGGTGCAACAGTATCATTGAAATAAAAAACCACTGAAACAAGATAAAAACCATGAAATAAAATGTTATACATGTTTCAGGGTCCTTTTTATCCAAAATATAAGGGGAAAAAAAGCAAAAAAAGCATTAGCAAAACAATAAAATGCAGATTTTACAGAACAAATTCCTGAAAAAAATTCTGAATCTATTTTTAATATGCAATGGTTTTTTCTGACAGCATATTCAAAACAGCATAACGAAGACCATACTAGAATATTGTATTGCTCTTTTCAGAAACTTTTTCAAAATCACCCTGGCATATAATAAACAGTAGGAGTTTTTAAATGGAATCTCCTACAGAAAACAGTGAAAAGAAAAATGAATTTGCTACAACTATAGGATTATTTTCATCTTGGCTTTTTTCCTTTGTTCTTAAATCACTGAAAAACATTTGAGCATATAGCAGATAAGATGAGACAAAAGGGGATGAAAATAGAGGTAGCTTTGCTATTATAAACTAAAACTCTGTAACAATTCTACAATATGCCATAATATATATTTTTAATAAATCAATGTCTATTTGTTAAATCCCTAACCATGATGGAGCACTATTTCAGAAAGTCTAGTGTATGGGAATTCACATTTATCTGTTCAGTTAGACCCTCCTAATATTTATGGTATTATTGTTTGCTTGATCAGCCAATGCAGTTACATTCACAATTATTACCTGATAAGGGCCTTATAGGTATACGTACAGGATAGTGAAACCTTAGGTTTATTAATTTTCTTTCCTTAATCTTCAGGATTATTCTTCTATCATACATCATGATGTTCAAGAACACACAATATGAAAACATAGGAACTGCACTGAAGAATGTAAGAACTTAAGAACGTAGCTGCACTGGATCAAAGCAGACGTCCTATACAGCCCAGGGTCCTGTCTTTGTCAATGGACAAAAAAGGCAGTGTTTGTGCAACAGTGCTAATTACTAGAATACTCCCTCTGTCTTCACAAAGATCTACTGAATTACCTCAAGTAAAGCCTAGGTTATCATCTGGCTGCTTTGGAAGCTCRCAAGAGTAGTTCAGTGTTAGGGAATCCACACGGTACTTTGCCCTTGCTTTGATACAGGCAGTCTCTCAGGATAGTGTTCTATTCTAGGCATCATGCCCTTCGTCTTTCCACAAAGTAAACCTCAAACATAACAAAGCACTCTACCACATTATTTATCCCCAGTGCCCATGGTGAAACCACTTCTACTTTATTTGCATTTCTTGATACTTCTTTTTCTCACTAGGAGATTTCTAGAAGAGAGGCAGGTATCAGCCTGGTGTGATTCTCTGGGGGAGACATGAGCTCCAGGTTCTCAGCAAAACCTAATGGTGCTCTGGATTCCCCTTCTCTGGGACACGCTAGTAATTATTTAGCTAAAAAGGTGTTTTGAAAGCTAGAGATGGACATTCCAAGTTTGCAGTTTTATGACTAATGTTTTGAGAGATTTTAGATTTAAACACTCAGATTTTTTCTTCAAGATTTACAAATCTCTACCTTGTTAGTTACTATAATTGTAGGTGCATATTTTAAAGCTATAGTACTGAGAGGAACTAGCTGCTAGGCATCACCCAAGAAAGATACGCAAAATTTGCTTGCTGCTTTTGTTGTCACCACATGAAAAAATAAAACATTACAATAATGTCAGTGTGATTAAAAAGCAGTGTCTTAGTTGTATGACAGTAAAAACATTACTGAGTACTTTTTCATTCCCAACATTCTAATGTGAAATTTCTAGACCAGATTCTTAGCTACTATGTACTAATACTGAGCTCCATAAAGATTCAGCATTCTATATCATCTAAGAATTTGGAAAAAGAATCATTCTTCAAGACAGCAGAAGATCTCACAGGATTTTATTTCCTTTTAATTTCTACAGGAAAATCCATTATTGATGTGATCATCTGCTGCCTTTAGAGCAATTGTATGAGTAAATGACAACTATCTGTCAACATCTGCATACTATTTAGATAACGACAATTGCAGTATTCCAGTCAAGGGGCAGTAAACCAATTGTATTATATACTTTCTCGGTTAACTATTCTACCTGTTTTTGCAAAACAACTAGTAGGACTATTAAATTGCATGGTGGAGAGCAAAAGGTTAAGTATTACAGAACAAAGTGATAAATTTCTCTACCTCAGCACTTATAAGCAATGAGTGGAGAGGGGGTGAAAAAGCATCTTTCATCCTGTTTTACTGAAAGAAACATTTGACAGTGCTGTTCATTTCCAACAGTTGCTTAAAAAAAATAAAGGAGCATGTTTTTCTGACTGAATTAAATCTGAAGAATTTATTATGGAAAGAATCTATGTAAGACACAATCTTGTATCTTTATTCATATTGTTTAGTTTCCTATACTGCAAAAAATGGTATGAAAATAGTACTGCAACTAAATCTCATAATGCATGTGGGCAAATAAGCAATAACAATTTAGTATTTTTAGTGAATGCATTGTATTCCATAGTGCGTTCACTTAATTTAAAAACAAACAAACAAACAAACCCACCACCACAAACCTTAAATTATATCCTGATACTTAAAATTTCTGAACAGTTATTGTTAGCTGACCGTCCTCTGAGCAGGAGGTTGGACTAGAGGACCTCTGGAGATCTCTTTCAATCTGATGATCTTATGATTTAGTAGCTGTTAGGAAAAAAATATTTATCCTAAGAAGCAATATAATATCAAACGAATTTATAAGACTAAGCAGAAAAAYAGAATAAAATACTAATGGTTAGTTCCTGGAGAATGAAGTGACAGAAAGAAATGGAATTAATATAGCGTAATGCATTAGGACTACAGCAACTTTATAACCATTAAGCTGAGAAATGTTCATTTACAGGTTCCACAGCGCTACAATAGAACCATGACTCTGTACTTTAGCGACCTTGTGAAAGAGGATGATGATTTCTAAAGGTGTTTAAAATAATGGAAACTGATAACATTTATAAATCATTGTGATGATTTATAATGATATTTTAGAATGATTTATTATGATATTCTATGATTATTTAGGTGTGTTCATGTTTATCTTGAGTTCAAGTACTGAAAAGTTGCCTTAGTTTCTCTGTAGACACTCAATTGGCTAAACGAACTTAACAGCAACTATTTTAAATTATTCACTTGGCTTTAATCTTTCATTACTTTGGAGAATAAACCAGAAATAGAAGGCTTCAACTTATGATGATCCTTTAAATGATACACAACATGAATTAATGCCACTGGCAATAAAGCCTTTTTCTCTACCATGAGCACCTTGAGAGGACAAAGAATCAGCAGCTCATCTCATCAGAGAAACATGAAGAAATCAGACTAAAAAGTGTTCAGTTAAAAGGAACTTCGTAACTGAAAGTTCAGACCAGATATTATCAGCTTTGAGAACGGCATAATTGGAAAAGAGATGTCAAAGTACAAATGTCTCAAAACCCTGTTGGTACTAGAAAACTCCAGATGAAGTTTATTTCACCAGAGAATGTAGTATATTCAATACTTCCACCATAGAAATGTATTGCATCTAGCGGCTGATTGCAATGAAGCTTATCGGAGACTTAAAATCTGTAATTGCGAGTCAGTAGCACTCATTACCCTGTTTTTGGTAAAATCTCACCCCAGCTCTCTTAACTAGCAAATAACAGAACAGTGACATTAGCAAAATGAAGACTTTTTAAAATAAATCACCATCTGTCCCTGCCAGTACTATAGATATTTTTTTGCTTAGGTCCAGCATCATCTGCTGAAAATGTACGTTTTCCCCTGTTGACTTCTGGTGCAGCAGTCATACTTGCGTGGACTGACTCTGGGCTCTTCCATTGAGAGCACTGGGCAGCTCTCACCACATAAACACTTCACATCTGTCACAGCACTAGGGGACAAGCGGCCATCCTCAAATACACCCACAACATGAACGGCAGAATCTTCCACAGAAAAGTCAAAGAATTCAAAAATGTATCATACCTGATGAGTTCTATAAAAATACATTCTTCAAACTTTGTGTCTGTAGGTGAGAACATCAGAGATGTAGAAACTTCACGATGTTGTTTGGATACTCTGCTGAACACGTTCAGGTGTGAAACCAGTATTGTGATGTGAGATGAAACTAATAACTAGAAAGGCTGCCTCTCTGAAAGGAAAAGTTGGGACTGTTCTACTTTTGCTCAGTCTTTCAATATGATTTACATCTAAGAGTATCTATTAAAAACCCTGTTGCTTTTCTCTTTGATCTAAAGGTGTCAAAGAAGCATCCATTATAACACACTGCTTATTATTTCAAAAATCTGAATTTGCTTTGAATGGAGAATCAGATAGAATGACTTTTTTTTTTAATATATGACAAAAATGCTGTATATTAGGAATTAAAGAGATCAAGACAATTGACAGTAAGACTACAAAGGACTGGTAAATCAACAGAATGAATGAAATGTATGAAAAGGAAAAAAATACCCACCATTCTGCTTGAACAAATGTGGCAGACAATACAGTAGGGAAGAATAGAATAAGCCAAAACACAATAAAAAAGTGACTGCACTATTAAAGAATGAAAACCTTTGCGAGTGTCGATTAATGGACTAGGATCATTATCCAAAACCAAATCACAGTATTTATTTTACTTGTAGGAGTCTAGAGAACAAAAGAAACCCGAACATATTCAAAGATCAACAGAATAAATTCTTGTAGAACTAGATTATGGGACTGAGTGAAGGTTTATTGATGAAACTGAATGAAGAATGGAATGTAAGTACACAGACATCACCATCACTTGCAAATATGCAGTGGACAGGATACATCATTACAAGCAGTGATAGCTTATAAGGCTTAACTATTAAAACATAAGAACACTCATTAGACAATTTTAAAGAAGAAGTTTAAACTAGAGCTCATAAAATACCATCAAAACAAGCTTAAAATTCTTCCCTGACATCCTTCAATGTCCAACAGGTTTTTCCAAAGTACCTTAAATGACTCAAAAGTTTAAATTCCATTAAGAGTCACTGGAGAAACGTCACTGGTGAAAGGTCTCCGTCTCAAAAGTCTATTTCTAACCCACTAAAATTAGTGCAATTTTGTCACCAATGCCACCTAGAAACAAAACAAGCACTGAAGGTGACACTTATGTTCTTCATGGTGCCTTGCACATATATCCTTACGTAGGATCCAGTACTGAGATGATGACAATTAGGATTTGAATATTGAGGTGTTCACACCGCTCCCATCACTCAATGGAGTAATCTGGCATATTTTCAGCTCTCCTTCAGTTGAGAAAAAAAAAAAAAAAAAAAAACAAACAAAACAAAACCAAAACCCAGGAATTCGCCTTCCTAAATTGGAACCGATTTAATTTGGAGGGCAGAGGGGGAAGACAAGTAGAAATAGCCCAGTGCAAACATTTTTTATCATTCTCATATTCTCCTATTTGTATATGCAACTACTAAGATGAGTCCACTTGAAAATGTGTCTTCGTTCCACTGCCATGGCTCCTTGACATAAATGACAGATATGTCTGTTTTCTGCTCATCCTTCCTCCACTCACTTGATACACATGCTGCCTGTCCTCCACTGCTGATCAGTCATTTGGCATGTGACCTAAAATTGAACAACCTTCTTTGAAAAAAAGCCTCCCCTAAAGCACAGTCACGTAAGTATAAGGAAGATACGTTTTTCTTTCATTACATCAAGACCTGGATAGTTCACCTACAAACTAATAACCATTTTTTCCCATGGCAAAATAAATAAACCTGGAGATACCAGGCAGAACATTCCCAGAATAATTGAAGATTTTCTTCCCTTTTGAACATTTGTCAACAAGCAGGATTATTGAACAAAATAAGTTTCCTTGACAGAATGATTTCAGCTTTTGAGAAAATGTATTCTGTCAACAAGACAGAGTAAGGACTTGACAAAATAATATGTCTGAACCACTGAAGTGTTCTGAGTTTTCTTCTCAAGCATAACAATGAGAGGTCGTGTGCGCACACAAAGTCAAAAGTAACTCTTCTAACACTATATGCGTGTTTTCTCCTCAGGTGTCAAAGTCAAAGACAAGGTCTGGCAACCTCTCTAATGTCTTCATATAATGAGCCATGACCAGAAACCAACGTCGTTTACAGAGACTGACCTCAGGACCCTTAGAGAAAGTCCTTTCTAAGCCAAAAAATTAGCAAAGAATTAAGCGGCAAAACCAAAGGACAGAAACAGCCACAGTATATAAAAAATTAATCCAAAACAAAGCAGAAATATCTGAACATTGCCCAGGAAGATTCTTTAGGCTGAGAAAGTTAGAGTTAAGCCCTTGTCCTAAAAATTGTCTGGAGGTAGTGGCACTCTTGTCTTATCCACAACTCCGTACTCTGTATCAGATGCCCTGCTCCTGCAAAACAGCTGGTAAGCTTTCACATCAGTCACAGAATTTCTACTAAAGCTGAATTGCCTTTTATGAAAATATTTGCTGGAAAAGCTATGGGGGAAGAGGGAGAAAGGGGAAGACTCCAAGCATAGGGTTTCTAGTCTTACTGGTTTTTACTGAATTCAGCTTCTCAGTAAGGGAATTCTGGCAGTAAAAACATCCAGCACAAACTTTTAAATCAAAGTTGAGATTTAAATACTTCATTCTTGTCCTCACTATCAGATCAATAGTGGATGCTGATAATTTATAGATACTGATATAAAAGTGCACTGATAGAGTCAGCACTGGAAAGAAGCTAATAAAGAGGTGGGGGAAAAAAAAGTACAACGTTATTTACACTATGCTTTGCCTGCACTGGAATGCAGTCACCATCAACATTTTTCATTGGGATTTGTGCTGCTGGATATACTGTATTTCCTCATGAGTTCCAGTGAGGGGAGGAAAAGAATAAATAAATAAAATCAAAAAGCAGGCATTACATCTGTCAGCTGTAAACAGGATATCCTCCGTTTTCCTACTACCTTTATAAACTACTTTCCAGGAAATTACCTTTCATGATTGAACTACCCAAAATAATTTTGATATTTAATGTGAAAGTTTTTCGTGTTTATTTCTGGTGCTACAATGACCAATAACATATTTTAAGAGCCTCTCTCTACTATCAAAGGTTACTTGTCAAAGTAACCTTGTTACTGGTTACTTGTTATTGATTTTTCCGTTTCTGCCTTTGTTTTGATGTTAACTGTGCATTTCCTATTGGCTACATGTAAACCTTGCTTTAGATTTTGTTTAAGGTCTGACCTTTTTTGGCAAGTTCTGTACTTACTAATGAAACAGTCAAAAGCAAAATGAAATGTCTTTTCAGAGATAATCTGGCTGTGGTGCAAGGCCCATTTATGGAGTCCTCAGCGTATTTTTCATGTCTCTTGTTCTGCTGAAATAACTGGATCAAATAACAAAATGATGACAGGAACATGTGGCATCAAAATCCAGGTACAGTGTTTTTACCACTGGGGGACAAAGTCTTGATATTAAGTTTTGCTTTCAGCAATCTTCGGAAAGTCTACTGCTTGATAAAATAAGTACCTGGGACACTATTTTCAAAGTCAGGCACTGGCATAAGTGTCTCAACTTTAACAGTTGACTACAATGACATTAGAAGTCTCTCTTTTTGGAGCAAAATCATGATAGACTTAAGAATTCTCCAATGCAGCTAGCATTAAAAAAAAAAGTTGATTAGCAGTAAAAGAAGGCCTGACAATATTGTAATACTAGGAAATCGATGTAAGATGTGTCAAGCTGTATTTTTACAATTGCATATATGATACACTGGAGTAAATTCAATATGTGCAACTTGAATGCTTGGCTGTAAGAAGCGCTAGTGCCTGTGCAGTAACTACTGTTGTGGAGTAATTAAACAATGAATGTATTCTATATACTAAATCAATTTGCTTTTTCTTGTTTTCCCTCTTTAGCTGTCTTTCTTACCGGGTGACAAGTAAGTGGTGTGTGTGTGCACACGTATGAATATGAGTTTCATGGTTTTCAGTGTTACTTGTGAGAATCTCCACGTGGGGTTCTTTTTTTGTTCTGCTTTGTGTTTTCCTTCGTTCTGCTGGGGTAACTGGACCAAAACCAATGCTAAAACAAGGATGTTGCACCAGTGCTCACAGAGGTAAAAAGTCATAGTCGTCATATCATATAAATACAATGTAAACGACTTCCTAGAATTACTTCTTCTATACTGGAATTTCTTGTAACAAAATGTTGTAGTTAGGGTTGCTTTGATGACAAAGTGTTCAATAATAACTTGCATTTTCTGTTGAAAGGCTAATAAACCTTTATGTCTCATGTTTCTCTGTTCCCATATGGCATACTGCAAATTCTGCTCATACATCTGGAAGAACATAAGTCAAACGCCTCTAACACCCACATTTCAACACAAATAGAATGTGAGCAGAGAAAAGTTACATTGTCAGCACTGAATGACTGAAATGGTCAAAATGCAAGAAAAACACAGCCAAAATAATATAGCCAAAGAAATCAGTGAGGGAAAACTTCAACAGTTCACCAAGCTATTTTTCAGACGCTTGAAAGCCTCATAGAACTAAGCAGAACAAAAAGACTGGAGAGTGTGGGGGTGGTCTGAAGCCACCAACAAATTAGAAACCAGAAAACAACTGGTCTTTACTGAAGACAACACTTTTGGTCTGATTTCTGCTCTATAGTTTGAAAAAGATTCTTCAAGCTCAACTCTTAAAAACAAATCCAATTCAGCTTTTCAATGTGAGACAAAATATTACTCCCAGTTAAACAAAAATCTGAATTACTGAAGATGCTACAAGTTCTTCAAAACCAGAGTGTGCAAATGTATGTAAATATATACATATACACTCACCAATCTACATACAAAATAAGTAAGTGTATATACAGAATATGTGTTTGAGTATGTACATATATATATATACATACACACACAGAGCCCCCTAAAGCAAACTTATATTTGTATCTTTGAAAGAACACGTATAGGTAGATAGATGTATATCCAGAAAGGTCCTTTTCATGACTTTATAATTCCTCCTGAAGTTTAGCATTCTGCATCCACTTACTTAAAGCAAAAAGACCTGATGAATTGCAAATTCAGTAAAAGCATGTTATATACTATTCTTGCATACAGGATGTGACATCTGAACAAAAACAAAAAGAGTTTTAAGAATGTTTATAACTTTTTACGGAAATATTTTGAAGCTTGTTAAAATATTAAAGAAATAAACGCCATAGCAGAGCACTAGACTCCTGTGCCAATTTTTTGTGTTTGTAAATTTCCCTTGAGGTCCTGTAAGTGGCACTTCGGCAGCCTATGTTCTTAAAGCCCCCAGGATCCTAGAATTTAAGATCAAAAGATCTTTTAAACAACAGCAGGTGCTAGAAGCTTTTAATATATAAGATGTTGGAGACATTAAAAAAAAACAAACACCAAAAACCTAGCTGCTTTTCACCCTATCCAGTTATATATCTCATGAATCCCATGAGCAGGTTAATCTTTGACACAGCCTCGAGCTAATTTTATTGTAAGAAGTTAAGCAAAGAACGGCATACAACCTGCTACATCGCAGTCTGGGATGTAGAGTGGTTTGAACTACAGCAAGCTACAGCGCACATTAGGATTTCTATTAAAAATAAATAAGGGCTTCTTAACATTTTTCTCCTTAAGAGGGAACAACAAAGGATACAGACACAAAAGTGAATATTAATCTTCCAGTTTAGCTTTGTACTAGGGTATGCCACAGAGCGAAGGGAAATAACAAGAGCTAGTGCAATCAAATAAGTTTATACTGGCACATGGGTGGCTTCTAATCATTCAGATCAAAGGATGCGCCTTACTGGATCAGACCATCGGTGTGCGTGTGATCCTCCCTAGGAGGCTGACTGCCATATAATATACATCTAACCAATTGTGTGCTTTCACACAGAAGCCCTTTGAAAAGTCCATTCTGATTGACTGAATGCTTCTAGCTATACATTCCACAGTCTGAATATATAGTGTGGCACTTCTGAGTCTCCTTCTATTTGTTTTCAATTTTTTTCCTCTTGTAGTCATAGCACGGCCCTTTGTTTTCAAACCACAGGACAAAAATTCTCCCCTGGCACAGCACCCTTAAAAAAAAAAAAAACAAACCAAACCAGAACAAAAACCCCCTCTGAATATTATCAATTTAAAAAAAAAAAAAAAACAAAACCAAAACCAAAAACAAAACCACACACACAAAAACAGACAGACAAGCAAAAAAACAGAACAATAGGAAATCTGATGCCACAAAACCAAAATAGCTTAACAGTTATCTATGGAAGTCTTAAAAGACACACTCCAGATGGACTGAATTATTTTACATAAAGCATCCTCTTCATACCATCGCCCTGCAGGGTAGGTGAAACTATGTATTAATAAATAAATAAGGTACAATTTCTCCAATATGTACAACAATCCCTGTGCTAACAGTAACTGTTTAATGTACTTTTTACTTTAGTCCAACATTTTGTAGTATCTATCACGTCTGTGCTGCACAGAGACATAACACCTAGTGAGGATGAGTAGATCCAAAGGAGTATTTTTCACTACATGYAAGGAATAAAATAACTGACAGAACAGTAAATAATAAAAATGCTCTCCAATAAAAGAGTGTTTCTCTGAGGTGCTACCAACATGCAACTCAAAACAGAGAAAAACAGGACATTCATTCAAAAAAGGAAAACAGTTACCTGTCCTGGATTATACAAAATCTCTAACTTTATGTTTCCAAAATCTCTACATATAGTAGACATAAATCCTATGCTTTTATTCCAAGGAGAGGAACACTTGCATACAAAGATGCTCTCCACAGTCTCAATGTGACATCCAAAGATACCTGTCACTATTTTGGTAATACCTCTTCGTCTATAAGAGAATTTTTTTTCTCCAGAAGTTGGGAAAACACCTGAGCTAAGAAAGAGCACTAAAATCCTCTGAACTGACTTTAAAAAAAATTATTATTTTAGAAAGTGTACAGAATATGAAGAAAATATATTTTATTTCAGTCTTTCTGTTTGACAGCTTTTCTGAGTTGGCCATCCGCATTAGTTCTGCATGCCTGCCAGCTGACAAGTTCTATTTGTTGAGCAGATAATTGTAGCTGTTTTATTTTCCCAGTAACACGCTATCTCAAAACACAAGAATGTTCAGCCTGCTTTAGATATGTTCTTCAATATACAGAGGGCAGTGAATAATAGTGAAAACTGTTTTGCCTGACAAGCAAAGCATGAATGTGTCACATCAAATACTTTGTCTTGCTCAGTGTTCCTTCAGAACAGATAGCATTTAGCTTTCACATTTTACAAGAAAGACTTGCAAAGATAGCTGTGAATAGGTTGTATTTCAGGTACAACTTTTAAAAAAGTTTTCTTCAGGTTTTTAAAACTTTATTGCATAAGTCTCTAAATCTATAATAAAACAGATAAACATTATAAACTGCAACTTTTAAATAAAGAAAAGGAATTTGAAAATTCAAGGCGTTATATTACATCACAAGCAGGTTATGGTTTTGTGGTCATATATATTATCCCTTTACAAATACAGCTGTATTTTAAATGACCTATTTCAATGTCAATATCCCTGGGGATGAATTTTAATTACATTCTGTTTAAGTTATATTGCTTTCCAGAAGATTTGATTGTTTTGCCATGTAATTTACAAGGACTGTAACTTTGTATATAACATTTGCCAGTGAGTGACAAATTCAGAGTCTAGATTTTATTCAGATAAACAGCCAGCTAGCGAGTTATTCAGTCACCAATTTTCAGAACTGAGGTCTAGAAGTCTTTTGAGTGCTGTTCCACAGTCACTAAGCTAACCTAAAGCCAGGCTTACTACTGACATTTCCCTTGCCCTTTCTTAGGCATTTCAGAGCCTTTGCTTGTGCCTTACTAGTATTGGTATAAGTCCAGATAAACCATTTTAGGAAGTTAAATTAGCCCCCAAATTGTATCTTTTTCCATAGGGTTAGTTTTTAGATAATCAGCTTCCTGAGCCCTCTTACCACACAATGGCCTAAATGCCAGTGCAGCACAAGGCAGGAACACACGGTAGGCAGCAGGTGGGAGGACTGGACCCTGCAAACTAGATTTAAATCAGTTTACATTTCCATTTATCACAAAATCTGATAAAATGATTTCCCATCAGACTCTGAAGTGAAAACTCGTTTTTTTAGAATGTTTTGAAACTTATTGTAGAAGTATTTAAGTTGAAACAGAAAACTGTCTATATTTGCAGTGTACTAAAAAAAGTCAGTCTCCTGTTTGCTTCTGGTATTGCCTGAGGACCATGATAGAAATATGCTAGTTTCAGGGCAGGAAGGGTGCAGATTCTATTATTTCAAGGTAGTTCAATTGTGCAATTTAAGATACAGGGGGAAAAAAATAGAAAAAAAAAAAATTACACACCAGCACACATGTAGACTAAAACATCATGGTTTTGTTCGTCAGAACAGGAATACAATCAATACTGCATATGAAAAAGTTACACTACTTCACAGAATGGATTTAAAGATCGTCCTCAATTTGGGCAGCTCATTATGATGGTCACTTCTAACGCTGTATAAAGCAATTCTTCTTGCTTCAGTTTTGGTTGCATGTGCTATATAATCAACATTGGCAGGGATGCCAAGGAGGCATATTCTAGATACTCAAATATTAGAATTAAAAAAGAATCTTTAACAGATGGAGCTGCAAATGTGCAGGGGCATTAAAAATTACAATGGCTTGTCACTTAAATGTGGAAATCAATAATTATTCAATAACAATTCCATACTCATGGGAATGCAAGTCCTGACCAAAATGCTGTATCTCACAATTTCTTAAAAAGAGAAAGAAGCTCTGAGCTGTGGGCACTTGATGTGGAGATAAAAGTAAGAGGAACTACAAGAATCAGAATAAACTGCTGTACATAAATGGTTTAGGGCAAGGGAACAAAACAATACCTACTTTTGGCTAAACTACAGCTCATTAACCTGAGCTACTAAGTCTACCACAACGCTAAAGATGCTGCCTAAAGCAGCACACCACAGATAAAAGACTTGATTTACCAGTGTACTCACCTACTTTACACCAGTTCTATTCCAGTACAACTTGAAGAATCAATAGGTATGACTCACTGCTGCCTGTCTTCATTTTGCACTAGGGTAATTTTATTTGCTAAAATGATGCGACAGCACCATTAAAACAGAAATAAGATTCATTATGTATAAGCATTTAGGCTTATGACTCCCCCCCTTTCTAGAATCAATAGCAAAATTCATCCACATCCTTCTGTGAAATACTGTTCCACTCAAACTTAGAATTCAATTTAAGAAAATACCTTTTAAGTCTGTATTTTCTTATTTTTTCTTTGTTAATCAATCATTTACACACCAGTGCTATGCCTTTATTATCCCATTATTTCACGTCCACTGATTAGCAAAGAAAAGTTCCACTTTAGCTGCAAAGAATAATTGTTGGCATTTATTATGCAAAACTTCTAATACATAGTTTAGATTTTATTTTTATTAAAATCAAACCTATCATGGGTTAGCACATCAAATTCCACATATTACCAGTTTAACACTTTAAGGCTGAATCTTGAAGTGACTAAAATACATGTACATGCAGCCGTAGACACGCCTGTTTATCACCTGCATATTGGATAGGTCATGAGCCTTCTAAAAAAGTGTAAATAGAGTTGCATTCAATAATATAACTTAAAAAAAAAAAAAGCCTATGGGGTAACAGTGCCATACTATGCATACACACCTGCATATGCACATATGAGAACAGAAACCTTCTTTTTATTACCTTTTTTACTTTTTAATTATTTACTGTAACTTCTCTTTTTGTCTATTAAGGCAGAAATGAAATAATTACATTGGTTATTATGATATTTGGAGTGAGATACGAAAAGGAATAAAAAGCCTCCCTCAAGGCAAACAAATACAGGATTAAGATTATGTTGAGTCTCTTTCCCTTTCTGTGTCTCTCCTCCCATTCTTTGCAAAGTGGGTTACTCCTAGTGCAGTTAGAAGCTAACAAATTAAGCCAGTGAATTTTATAAAAGTGTTTTGTTTCCAAGAAAAAAATAGATTTATCTGAATTCTAGAAAGTAATAGGTGAAACAGTTGAAGGCACAACATATCAGGGAAAAACCCCAAGCATTTATTCAATCTTTCACAATCCTTTTTTGACTGCTTGAGTTTCCTCCTCTACCCTGCTTCTTTTTGTCTATGAAGCTGGGTATCATTGCATATCTAAACAAGATGATTTCTTTCTCCTTACTGAGAATTTTTGTCAGGTCAATAATATCTTTTATGTTTAATACATCTTCATTTTTTAATATGTAAAGAGCATTAATTGGGAGGAAAATGGACTGAGATTCTGGAATATCAATGAGATTTTTAAGAACTGTATCCTTAGATTTAGCAGGGTAAATGGTATTTTAATGACCTTGAGTAAGGACCACTACGAGGCAGAAATGGAACAGAAACAGAGATGATGAAAGCCTACAGGGAACTGACAGTTATCTGGAACTTCTGTGGAACAAAAATCGTTTCCCTGAGGAAGGGAAACATGCAAAACTACTTAATTTTTAATCTTATTTTTAATATTTAAAATCAGACTGTCTCAGCCACTTCTAACGAGAAGAGGCCTAATACAATGTAAGTACAATATCAGCTTAAGACAACAAACTTTGCCAGTTAAATGCTTGGCTCATAAATACTGTATATTTATTCTCTTTACATACAAGAAGTATAAAGGAAAAAGATGACCTTTCCAAGTAACTAAGATAGTACACTTTAATTGCAGAGACATATACAAAATTACAGCCATGGTTTTGTAAATTACTGTGTGTAATTTAATTGATAAAGACTAGCATTTACTGCTTTAAAAAATACAGTAATATACATAAGCAATAAAATGTACTTCTACAAATAGAACTACCGTAATACTGCAGCAAAATGAACTTACAAACTAGAATACCACACAACTGGAGAGGGACTCTGCCCAACTTTGACAATGGTAGAGACAGAAAAGGACTTTTATCTCCCTCTTCCACAGTTGTGTAAAAGGTCAAGGTTGTTACAAGCACTAGACTACCCAAGGGGGATGAGCTAAAAAGGAACTGCAATCACACTTCTAGCTCTACCCATTTTCTGAGACCAGAGGAAAGTCTATGAAGCCATTTTCTGAACTGTTTCTATGAATACTACTGTATTAGATGCTCCCGGTCTTTTCACATCGTAAGAGAACGAAAGCAGAGCTATGCAGACACAGAGATGGGCACCAGTTTGTGCAACATATTTCACCCATTTCAGCAAACACAAGAAACTCAGCTCCCATTCAAAGTACAAGACTGTACTAGAAGAACTGTAAAACTTTTAAAACCAATTTGTTAAGAACATTCAGACAGCCATAGAAGAAATAAATCTACTAGTACATATGCAAAAAAGTGACACACTTACATTATTAAGTATCAGTAATTATTATTATTCAGAAGCCGCTTTTCTAAAGTTAAAATTTCAATCAAAGTTCTCTTTCTTCTTTGGCTGTCAGCTTGGAAATATATTTAAAATTTCTTTGCATTTATCTGGTGCTTGAAGGGCTGAAAGTATTAATATTTGTTTTAAAGATGATGCATATTAATAGATATTTAACTTAAACCAACAAACACTAGAATGATAGGCCAGCTTTGATTTAAAGCAATACCATAAATAATCATCAGGACAGAGAATGAGGGCCATGTATTTTCCTAGCAGTGTGACTAAAACTTTAAGAGGAAAATACTGTGTTGCAATTTAAGGGCTCTTCAGAGTACAGTCACACTTACTTTAGACTCACATGTTAAAATCCCAATTTACCTGGAAAAAGTCTCTTGCAAACCAATGTCAAACAAAAACACATGAGAAAGACCAGAATTCCCTTTTTTCACCATATGAATTGAGAATGGAGTCTGTGATTTAAGGATGTCTTGCTTGCATGATGCTTTCACAGGTTAATACGAAATCTATGGTGCTTAGAATACTCATGCCTCTTATACACAAAAGTACCACAGTAATACTATAAACTAAGTTTTGCCTTATTTTTCATATTCTTTTAGCCTCCATACAGAGTGTAATTGCTGTCATATAGAAATTCCGACATACTCCTGTTTTGCACACTCTCAACAAGTTTTCAGGAATACAGTCAGCAGGTATAAACAGGGTCAGTTTGTGTTCACGTATCTGTCACACATTTCAATAGAAAGCTGACAAAGATTTTCCTTCAGACCTTTCTTAGGCACTTGAACACATGGCAGGGTCTAGTATTTTAAGCTCCCTGCAAGATTTTGCTTACTATGTCAGTTAAGTAAGTATGTTGGACACTTCAAATACATAAGTAAAGGAATGTGTATTCGTATTCGCAGCCCTAAACATGGAAAACGTCCATTCATATTAATATAGCTTCCTCAAAAGACTTTCTGTAAGTGTAGCAAAATGGAGATAAGCTGTTGTAAAGAACATGGGATCTGTGCTTTGTTTTCTTTCTCTCAGGCTGCACTTTGTCACTGACTTCTGGAATCAAAGGAAAGATTAGCAACATGTAGAAGGGCATGTACAAAGTAAGCCAGTCTGAGAGCCAAGAACTGGGTCATCTGCTGTCAGCTATGAAAACTGCTACATGCTACAGAAAGGAAGGGGAAAAAAATACTGGCCAGATATTTCCCTGGGTTTAGAGCAGCTGACAAATTTGCCACATGAGAAAAACTCGTTACTGGATTCTCACCAAAAGCAACATATAATCTGATTCAACTCTGCACAGAAGATGCCAAATTAGGACTTCATTTAAAATTAAGACCAGTATTTGTAAAAGATTTTTCTTTTTTGTTAATTCTTAACAGCTGTTACTTCTGTATGATTCTATCAGTAAGGTTGGCGAGATACAAGAAAAGTTTTGCAGTAAATTGCCCCAAAACACATACATTAAGGGCTGGGCTGAAAAGGATTTTCAATCTTTCAGTATTCTTCTCCATTTCACATATTCCCTCCTACTAGGGATGGCCTTAAAACGTATTGAAACTTATCTTAAAATAAACTAAGACACAAGTAGTAGACAGTAAAGCAGAGATTAAAAACCTTGAGATGTTTCCAAATCAGACAGAATATAGAGCTTGAAACAAGAGCTGGTCAGCACTATTCTGACAAATTGTTTACTAAAAAGTCAAAATTGCCCTCATAATGTCTTGATTCTTCAAATGCCTACTATTATTAAAAGCAGGTTTTCTAAGGAAAGCCTGTTCTAATTCAAAGCAACTAGATTTTATCCCAGATTACAAATACCGAATAGAGGCATAGCAAAGGTATATTGGCCAAGGCTGAGGATGCTAGGAGTTTGTAGTTCCCTGGAACAAGGGACTGTGAAGTCCCCCAGGGACTGAAAGCATCCCTGATTTTTCTTAATTTCTTTTTGATTTTC